>CM061557.1:24073547-24456047 GCA_030864225.1 Capsicum baccatum var. pendulum | reverse complement strand
TAATTATGTATCTTTGTAAAGAAAAAAATATATTTTTATTAGATATATCAGGAGTTAATTATGTATTTCGATATATTCAAAATTAAAATTTCAATAATTATACAAATATCAATATTTTTTATAATCAAACTATAAACTATTGAACTATCATGTAACTAAATTCTAAACTATTAATTTATTTTTTTTAAATTAAACTCCAAACTATTCAAATTTATATTATTTGTCCCTTCATGAAAAACTGGAACATGGCCAGGAAAATTTAGGACAAACTAAGGACCCAATATCTGTTTCCACATGTACACGCGCAGCCCTCAGTAAATTACACGTACTGTCTTCGCCTCAAAATACTTATGGTACTTATTAAAAATAGATTTCGTTTATTCTTTCCCTTTTTACATGTATGTTTTGTTTTGCTTGGGTGGATTTAACTTATTTTAAAAATTAAATTAAATTAAATTTATTCAATATTTTAAAATTAAATTTAAATATTCAAAATATATATGACTAAATACTTTATGTTGCTTTTTATTTAATATGGTTAAAATATATCTCTCAAAATATTGATATTTGTATCTTTTGACGCTAAAAAAGGAAAAGCAATATATAATAATGAATAGTAGGAGTATTTTATGATACTTGACTTTTTAAAAAAATCAAAACATAATTCGATATTTATTTTTATCTATAAGGAATTAATATAGTCAAAGTACTATAATTATGAATAGTAGGAGTATTTTATGATACTTGCCTTTTTAAAAAAAATCAAAACACAATTAGATATTTATTTTTATCTATAAGGTATTAATATAGTCAAAGTACTAAATAAGAATAATTTAATTAAACTATCTTCAAAGTTCATACAAGTAGTTCTTAATGGATAGAGAAAAAGCTCAAAAAAGAAGTGCCACGTAATTTTGATGATTAGACAAAGAATTATGATTTTACACGTCATAATTATGGTATTGGTTTGTTGAGCCTAGTCAATAGTCATCCGCCAATATGTTTGTTGTAATTAAGTACACTTGGCCAATGACATGAAAGCATTCATTAATTGGTTATCCTTATTCTATTGGGAACCAAATTTAGGAATTTATGTAGTTTAAAAAACCTATAAATACAAACCTTATTTCGTTTGCTTCTAAAGGGATCATCTACAAAGCAATTTGTTTTATCTATCTAATTATCTAATTCTCTACTATTTTTCTTATTCTAGTTAGAATGAAAAGTCATGAAGAAATAGTTATGGACATTCTCAATAGACTATCTGTGAAGTCACTTCATCGATTCAAGTGTGTTTCAAAATTTTGGAACAACATAATCTCCCAACCTTATTTTAAGAAAATGCATCTCAATACTCATGTCAACCACCATAATTCCCCCAAAAAATTCCTTATTGATCAATACGAATGCTTTCACATGAGTACCACTTTTAACGTCTATTCATTTTAAGGGTGTCTAACAGGCCGGGCCGGGCCAACTCGGAACCGGCCCTCCCATTTTACCCGGGTTACGGGACGGGTTTGGCGTTAACCGGGCCGGGCCGGGCCGAACAGTAAAAAAAATTAAAACCCACCCGAAACCGGCCCACTTAACCCAATCCGGTCAAACCCAGTCAAACCCGGTTAAAAACCGGTCAAACCCGTTTAAAAAATAAATAAATAATCCAATATACACTATATACACTCCAATATACAATATATATTTTTAAAAAAATATATAAAGTATAAACAATTACACATATATACGTACCATTCAATATATAATTATATATGACTATACGTACTACTTTAAATAAAACATATGCTATAATAGTATAATATATATATATATATATATATATACACTACAATATATATATATATATACTAATTTATAAAACATATACACATGTATACGTTAAATATATACTACTTTAGAAGATATATACACATATATATGCACCATTCAATATATATGTACTACTTTAAATAAAATATATACTACAATATACATATATATATATACAACAATATGTATATATATATATATAGTTACATACTAATTTATAAAACATATACACTTGTATACTTTAAAGATATACGTCTATAGAAGATATGTACACATATATACGCACCATTCAATATATATGTACTAGTTTGAAAAAAGTATATACTACAATATATATACTAGTTTATAAAACATAAAGTAATGTATAAGTTAAATATACACGTCTATAGAAGATCTATTCACATATATACACTCTATTCTATGTATATGTAATACTTTAAATGAGATATACTACAATATATATACATTACAATATATATTTGTATAGTTATATACTAATTTATAAAATATATACACATGTATACGTTAAACATACACGTCTATAGAAGATCCATTCACATATATACACTCTATTCTATGTATATGTAATACTTTAAATGAAATATACTATAATGTATATACATTACAATATATATTTGTATAGTTATATACTAATTTATAAAACATATACACATGTATACATTAAATATATACTTCTATAGAAGATATATGCCTGTGTATACGCACCATTCAACATATATATACTACTACTTATAAAATATACTACATTATATATACATTACGATATGTATAGATATACTTATATACTAATTTATAAAATATATACACATGTATACGTTAAATATACACTTCTATAGAAGATATATGCACAAATATACAAAACATATGCTACTTAATATAATAAATTAATAATATTTGGTAGTAAATTAATAATATATTAGAAGTAAGTTTTTAATTTAAAGTAGAAAACTAGAAATTCAATTTAAAATTTTAAATCGTTAAATAAAAAAAAATAAAAAACAACTACTAAGGAGTGAATGAATTTGGGGAATTTTATTGATTTCAAAATGATCCAAAATTTATAATTTACTTGAATGAAAAATCTATAAATTATGCATCATTTTTTCCAACTCATTCATGTTAATATTAATGGGAACTTGCATAGGATAGTCGAAGTCAACAGGGGCAAAACCATGCATTGGACTTGATTCTGCTGAGTTCTCCCGTGAAGTCATAATTTCTTCAAGTTTCAGCTCGTCGCTCGACTCCGATTCCATTCCTTGGTTTCTTCTTTCCGCTCTACTCCAATCTCTGAGGCAAACTAGAACATTCATTGCGTTGCTTCCCAATGAGTGTCGGTTGTCTCCAAGCTGTTGTCGTCCCTGACTGAAGGCGCTCTCTGATGCAACGATTGACATTGGAGCTTTCAAGATATCTCTAGCTAATCTTGAAAGCACAGGATATTGTGATTCATTATTCCTCCACCAATCCAGCGTGTTGATTCGTCGTCTGCGATCCTCTGGTGCCGTCCGAAGATAATATTTCAGCTCTTCCCGATAAGTTGATGTGTAAGCTCTCTCATCAACACTGTTCCAACAATTTAAATCATAAAACGAATCAGAAAAACCACTATATGCCGGCCTTTTAGAAGATGATGGCTCCTCGGGAGGATGAGGAGTGACAGTTGGAGTGATATTTGTAGGTACGGATGAATCAAATAAATCAGCATAGTGATTATATAATTTTTCTATATAATCCTTTGCATCAGCCGTAGCCGTCCACAAATCAGGTTGTACTTGTTCAGAATCATGGTTAGTATTTATTTCTAAGTTAGTATAAATAAGAGTACTAAAGTGACACATATGATTATATTTCATGCACGGATTTAGCATAGCACCAACCAAGTAAATAGGGGGAATCGGGAAAAAATATTTTTTAAATTTCGTAAACATGGCGCCAACAGCTTCTTTATAACCTTTTTTATTTTTATATTGTTGGAGCAAACCAGAAATATCGGCTATTTATGCCAAAATATTACAAACAGTAGGATAGTAAGCACCGAAAAATTCAACCGTAGCTACATAAAATTTTTCTAAAAACTTAACAAGATCATTAATTACAACCCAATCAGAATTATGTAGCATGCAATCAGCAGAATCAACAAATGAACCGCAATGTTGGTTAAAAGCTAGTGTAATAGGAATTCTATATTTATAACAAGTTTTTAAAAATTCATACGTAGAATTCCATCTAGTATCAATTTCCTCAGGCATCAAAATCGGTGTAAGTTCATTTTCTTGACATTTAACTTTAAATTCTCTAATTCTCGATCTACGATTATTTCCTTGAATAAAACCAACGGCAAGGCGAATTTTTTCAATATAAAGCTCAAAAAACTCAAGACCATCTTTTACAATTAAATTATATATATGACATGCACACTTAATATGAAAAATTTCAGGCAAGGGCGGAGATAGCGTAGATTTTATTTTTGTTATAGCAGTCTTGTTGTTAGAAGCATTATCAAAAGCAATACATAAAATTTTATTTTCTATACCATAATATCCGGCAATTTTAACAATAGAATCAGCAATAAATTGTCCAGTATGTTTACGATCTTCATCATATAAAAAAGCAAGAATACGTTTTTGCATCACGAAATTACTATCCATCCAATGACAAGGAACGGTTAAATAATCATTTTTATTTACAGCACGACCAAGATCAGAAGTTAGGGACAATCTACTTTGAATATTTTTTAACAATGTTGATAAATAAAAACAATATTGTGAATGGAGTCTAAAAATATCAGACCGACAAGTAGTTCTAGGAATACCATTAAACATAGGATTATAAATTGCTTGTATATAACGAATAAAAGCATCAGAAGAAGGAAAACTAAAAGGCAAACAACCCACAGCTACTATTTTAGCTATTTCTTCCCTGTCCCTCAATTTATTATACTTTTTCGCTACTTGACCGGTTGTTGGATCCATTCTAGTTTGCGTTGACCCACCAACATCCACACCACCTTTTGCAATATTTAACTCTCTTTTGTGATCTTCAGCTATATGTCTTATTAACGTACCTGTACCCCCTTGCTTGCCTCCACTTCTATGCTTATATATTTGTTGACAAATATTACACTGCACCTCAATATCTGATATACGTTCAAAAAATTGTCATGCAATACTAGTTCTTCTACGAGGTTTTGGGGCACTGGAGGACGGGAAGGGAGATTAACTGATACAGATCTAACGTTAACATCTCCTACTGCGGGTGTTTCAGCAATATTTTCATCATCTTCGTCTAAATTAACAGCATCTACTTCATTTTCTTCTTATATACCGTAATTTTCCTGAGCTTCTACATAATCCATATCGTGAGCACCTACACCTATTTCTTCCTCAAAAGGTGTACCAAGCGGTACCGGAGGCAAAGGCACACGGGTATATCTATTACTTGAACTACCTCTACCGCTAGTAATTTGCTTTTTACTACCACTACCGCTTCCGGGACAAAAAATTTTAACACCTTTAGCAGCGAGGTTTTTTAATTTATCCATAATATAAATTAAATTAAACTAAAAATATTCAAAATACACAAATATAATAAAATTAAATATTAAACAATTAATACAATAAATAAAAATTAAACGTAAGAGATGGAACAAAAATACCAAATTTTGGAAGTATCATAAGATTGCGACTTTAGAAACTTCCGCTCGTACTTTGTAAACGAAAAAATAAAAAATTAAAGTGAACACTTTAAGAAATTAAATATATTGAATATTTGAGAATTGAGAATTGAGATTTGAGAGAGAATGAGATTTGAGAGAGTGAAAAATTGTGTGAAAAATTATTTGAAGTTGTAGGGTATTTATAGATTTTTTTTTGAGGATTAAAAAATATTTTTTAAAGTTTTTTTTTATTATTATTAAATGGGCCCAAACTAGCCGTTTGGACCCAAAAACGGCTATATTGCCGTTGGGCCAACGGCTAGTTTGACCCAAAAACCTTTTTTTTTTTAATTTTCCGGGCCGGTTAACCGGCGGGCCTGAACCGGGCTTGGTCCGGCCCCGGTTAACCGGGCCAATTTTAACGAAAAAACCGGCCCGGAACCCTAAAGCCCTAGGGCTTACCGGGCCGGGTCAAAGCGAGTCCGGGTTGGCCCGGCCCGTTTGACACCCTTAATTCATTTTCTTTATCCAACTCCGCGCCACAACTTATTGAGGATATACGCAGACTTGATACCCCTACAAGCTTTGAACCTAAATGGGGTAGAGTCTATTGTTGTTGTGATGGTTTGTTTTTCATCGGGGTTTGGAGAGAACTTGATGAGGGCAGACACCCTTCCATATTATTGCTATGGAATCCATCCACAGGAGAGTCGGTGAAACTTCCCACTCAATATCCTCAATCGTCACCAAAGCAATATCTTTATGGAATGGGATACGACCCTACTAGTGATGACTATAAAATCATTAGGATTGACTGGAACAAAAATGTACCCGATGAAATTTTGGCACTTAAAAGTGGTTCTTGGAGGAAAATTGGCGAATACGCAGGGGGGATAAATGGCGTTCATTGGACGAGTCCAATGAAATTATGTTTGGCATTTGTAGAGGGAGCATTTCATTGGCTCGGCAGGGAAAAGGATTGCGTGGTTTCATTTAACATTTCGAATGAGATGTACGGAGAGATACCATTGCCAGTGACACCGTATTCCAATAGAATAGAAGAAAAGAGAGTGTCAGCAGTGGGAAGAAGACTATATTATCATCATGATGACGAAATAAATTTCAATTTATGGGCCATGAAAGAATCTTGGACAAAATTGTTCAGCATACAAAGTCATGGGGAAGGTATTATGGCACCAATATATAGATTTTCAAATGATGAAGTGCTTCTTAGCTGCTATGGTTTGAAAGGAAGTATATACAAGACATCCAATGGATCAAGCAATCGAACGTGGCCTCTACATTTGAATGATATTATTGATTTGAAGAGGACAATAGATGGCTTTGTTTATACAGAAAGTTTGATCTCTCCAAAATTAGATAACATCTAAATATTGACGGTAAACTGAAGTAATTATTCATGCTATTGGCTTGACAACTTGAACCTTTACAATTCATGCAGTTGAGAAGAGAGAAATAGCAATGGATCTCCTACAACAACCAAATGAAGATGGAAGCAATAATGCAGCAAAACTAGGTATAAATTTATGATCTACATGAATCCAAGATTTGAAATTTTGATAAAAGAAGGAAACTTCCATGAAATTTGACATTAATCGGACGTAATTAATCGATTGCCTTGACATGATAACTTGAACCTTTTCAACTCATGCAGTTGAGAAGAGAGAAATTGCAGTTGTTCAAGCAACAAGGTCAATAGAAAATAACAGATATGGCATATGCAAAGAGGTTAACATAGAAATATGTGCGATGGACTGTCGAAAGAGGGACTTTTCTCAGATACAAACAATAAAGTGAAGCAATTGGAGGATAAAATGGCACACATTAGAGAGCTAGATAAGCAAATTTCAGCAAAGGTTGAAAAATTGAAGAAGATGGACAAGGAAAATACAACGCTGAAAAGGCAACTTCAAAAAGCAGAAGAAGAGATTGCCAAACTCAAGAGGTATCGTTCCCTAATGATTGAGAATGGAATAGTGCAAACTTAAAATCAACTACTAACTAAACTCTAACTTATTGCAGAACAAAAAAACGGAAGTACCTATTCTGTCAGCTCCTACTAATTACACAAAACATCACTACTGGTGGCCACAGCAAGGAGGTCAATCTCAGCTAATACCTTCATACAATACTGATCAACCATAAAGTATGATATGCAACAAATGTATCCTCCACCATATGATACCCTCAATATTGGCCACCACCTCCTTACTACAACCAGAATATTACTAATTCATACTATTGGCAGCCTCCACCTCTTCCTCCTCCGCCATATCCGCAGCCAAATCACCGGCATCCTACTGCATCAACCTCCAACACCAACATGCCCCCAAATCATCCAACACCACCTCCTTACTACAACCAGAATATTCCTAATTCATACTATTGGCTGCTTCCACCTCAACCACAAGGATTCTATGGGCCTCCATATCCACAACAATTCCAAGCTCCACCGAAAGGAAACAATGGAGATCTTGCCTAAAATGAGCAACCCTTTGAGATTTGCAGGAGAATACTAGAAATACCAATAGGCTTTCTACAATTTGCTCTTCAATTACTATAGTACTACATCAGAGACACTTCATTTATTTATTATACTGAATTTATGCATGAGAAACCAATATAAAAGATTTAGATGGGTAAATTCTGCTATTTAAGTTCAAAATTTTATAATTTTACTTACTTTTTCGAGCATAAAAAATAAATCTTGATGTTGCAGCAAAACACGGATTCAATTAAAACTCAGTCAAAGTTGAATCACCATGCATGAAATTTACTCTCCCTTTCTCTGCTGGACTAAATTAAACAGTGGTGTAGTAAGCATGAGGCACATGAATAAGTTATGGGGTAAAAGGATTAACGTGATTAGTTTTCTAGTCAAATATAGAACATAGTTTGATTTGCTTAGTATAAAAAGATATGAACGTACAACAACATATCCAGTGTAATCCCACAGGTGAATCCAAGGAGGTAAGGTAGGGGTAGAGAGCCAGTTTTCGGTAGACCACTGGCTCAAAAGAAGTTTAAAGTTCAATGTTTGTCATTATGTTGTTGGTCTCTCAGCATTTGAATTGTTGTTCCCAACCATAGACAGAAAGCTAATTAGTTGTAGGATAATTGTTAATGAATTGAACTTGCAAATTACACAAAAAAATGGATTGGAGTTTTTCTGTTGATTTTGACAGTGATGGCCAACAAAAGCTAATCTGCAGTGCTGTCGGAATTTGTGGGAATCATGAAAAGGGGAAGTTAAAGTATGTTGCTCGGACTCTCCAAAAATGTTGCCGTATCCGTGTCTGACACGCGCCCATCAAGTTATTTGAATTTAGAACCTAGTTACTAACATTTGACATCATTATCCTTGAATCTAGCGTAAAGTCCAAGTCCTCAATACTTGGTTGCAACTTATTGAGTATATTTGAAGCTATATACTGGTATTCAACCCCATTTGTTGCTTATACATTTAAGATTGAGGCAGCCTTTATAATTTGTCTTATCATTGGTTTTTGATGTCGTATGAAGTACATTTGATGTCTTTATGGTACGCCCGTGAGGTTTCAGTATGGAACTTGGAAAATTGTTGGCCGTTAATAGAGAATCATACTATCTTGTTGATTCTCTACTTTTTGGCTCACAGGAAAGCTTTCCATTTAATGAAATTATTTACCTGGTCAAAAAGTGAACGTTTCTTTTCATGTCTATACTACGCGTATATTGTTGGTGAGCATGGTGACAGCTCTGTGGTACTGTGGTCTAGTATTAGCGTTGGAGGGATTCCGCTTCTTAGCTTTTTGGAGAGGTAACAAATTTCTATTGAGAAGGAGACATTGGAAAACATCCATAAACAAGTTGTGCAGAGTGCATATAAAGTGATCAATCTCAAAGGCTACACGTCGTGGGCGATTGGGGTACTCTGTGGCTAACTTGGCTTTTTCGATCATTCTAGATCAGAGGAAGATTCACCCTGTCTCAGTCCTCGCAAAGGGGTTCTATGGTATTGATGGCGACGAAGTGTTCTTGAGCTTGCCTGCACAGCTTGGTAAAAGTGGAGTTTTGGGTGTGACTAATGTGCATCTTACTAATTAGGAAATTCAACAACTTAGGAACTCTGCTAACACAATCTTAGATGTGCAAAACCAGTCGGGAATTTGACTTAACTGATACTTACTTGTAACTTCCCTTCTTGGGTACGTGTCTGATCATTTAAAAGTAGCGTATTTTTGGAGGATTTGACACGGGTACGATGGCATTTTTAGATAGCCCAAACGACATAGCTTCCCTTTGTTACCACTGCTTATTGGCACTTTTTTACAATTTAGTTATTTGAATTTTCTTTTATTGCAAGATCTTAGGAGGAAAAGAATGAGATAACTTGTGTTACAGCAGTTGGTTCCTGGGATGTTGTGCTAATTTTGAAACAGACCGTAAATGTAAAGTTTGATGCCAGCTCTTATAAAAGTGGAGTTTAATGTGTACATTTGTTTGGGCTTTCCTACTTGGAGCAAGTGGTGGAGTCCGGATTTTCATTGAGGGGTTCAAAAGTACACATACGAACTAGCCAAAGAGGTTTCAACATCTACTATATATACATAAAAAAAAAAACTTAACCATGTAAAAATAGTATAATTTTCCGTAGAAGGGGGTTTGGATGAACCCCCTGGATGAAAGGTGGCTCCGCCCCTGCTTAGGGCAGTTTTGGCGCTTTTACTTAAGTCTAGGGTCTATCGGAAACAACCGCTCTACCTTCACAAGGTAAGAATAAGTACTACGTACACACCATACTGAGAATTTTGCCAACTAATGCTTAGATAGATGACATTTAGCATTTTCTTTAAGGATTTCAATCCTTGTTTCTCATGTTTTTCACTCAACTTATTGATCGTTAAGTCACATTTTTAGGTACCAAAACATGTTTGCGTTTTGCCATGAGCTAGTTTTCACTATTGCTTCTCCATTACTTGTCATTCAAGCAACCTTTAGGTCACACTCTTAACTACCCCAGCCTCCATGGCATAACCCAATCGATTTTCGGCCCACAGCACGCCTTGACACCGAGCCCACCCTCAGAACCATGGGTTATATCACACCGATTTGGCCCAAAAACGCCCCGTACGTGTCGTTTCACCCGTTTAACCACCCAAATGGCCCCGCCCACCCAAATGGACCACACTAGGACGCTCCCCAACCTCCCTGGCATAACCCGGTCGATTTTCGGCCCACAGAACGCCTGGACCCACCGTCGAAACCGAGGCTATAGCACATCGATTTCGCCCAAAAATGCCCTGTTCGCACCATTTCGCCCGTTTGACAACCCAAATGGCCCCGCCAACCAAAACGGACCACACTAGGACACTCCCATGCCTCCCTGGCATAACCCGATCAATTTTCGGCCCACAGCACACCTGAACCCTGGGCCCACCCCCGGAATCGTGGGTTATAGCACACTGATTTGGTCCACAAATACGTCGTTCGTGCTGTTTCGCCCGTTTGACAACCCAAATGGCCCCACCCAATAAAACGGACCACATTGGGATGCTCTCTAGCCTCCCTGACATGACCCGATCGATTTTTGGCCCACAGCACGTCCGAACCCCAAGCACACACCAGAATCGTGGGCTAAAGCACATCGATTTAGCTCGAAAATATCCCGTTCGTGTTGTTTTGCCCGTTTACCACCAAAATGGACCCGCCCACCAAAACAAACCACACTAGAACGCTCCCAGCCTCCCTGGCACGACCCGATCGATTTTTTGCCCACAGCACTCCCGGACCCCAAGCCCACCCTTGAACAATGGATTATATCACACCAATTTGGCATGAAAATGCCCCGTACGCGCTGTTTTGCCTGTTTGACCACCCAAATGGCCCTGCCCACCAAAACAAACCACTAGGACGCTCTCCAACCTCCTTGGCACTACCTGGTAGATTTTTGGCCCACAGCACACCCGTACCCCGAGCCCACCGCCAGAACCGTGGGCTATAGCACACCAATTTGGCCCAATAATGTCTTGTTCGCGTCATTTCGCCCGTTTGACCACCCAAATGGCCCCGACCACCAAAATGGACCACACTAGGATGTCACACCCCTTTTTTCGCTCGAGAGCCGTCGAAGGATTTTTCCAATTAAAGTGACGATATTGAATAGGGATTAAATTATTTACAGAGTCGCCACTTGGAATTGAGTCTTGGTGTTCCAAGTCACCTTTTTTTTTTTTTGAATCCCTAATCAAAAGGAAATGACTCTTATTTGGTCTGCAAAAACAGGAAATGGGTAAGGAATTCTGTTGATAGAAGGGAAGGTGTGAGGCACCCTTCGAATCCCGTGGTTCTAGCACGGTCGCTTTTATTGACTTATACTTAACTAAAACTATTTTGATAAATTATGTTAAGGCCTAAATTCGCTCATTTTATTATATCGAAAACTTGTGTATTATCTTATATTAAATAAATCGTGTGAAAAATTATTTTTGAAAAATATATGCCAAGGTACATTATAGCATCCTTGAATTTTAAAATGTCTCGGACAGATGCATATGCCGCATTCTCAATTGAGACGAATATTTTAAACTTATCTAAAATTTGCCTAGCATTAAAGCATCGGTTCGTCTCTTATAAATTCGAGATAGCTAAACTTACTCTTTTTTTTTCTTTCCTTCTATAAAAATTCAAACAAACAACAAATTGAGAATACAAAGTAAAATGATTTAATTTTTTACGCTACTTCATACATAAATATGGTATTACAACTGTTTAATGGACAAGAGATACAGAATTAAATAAACCAAATTGAAATAGTAATTAATTATGCATACAACATTGAGATAGCAACTGAATCATGATGATGAAGAAATATTGACGAAAAAGTAAAAGAAAAGAAAAATAAATTAAACCCTTATACTCTACTCTAGTATAATTTATGTACGGGAAAATCAGTGTGTCGTTTATCACGAATATAGTATCAACTATTAGTTAATATATAATTATTATATTAAATGATTACTTTTTTTTTAACATTACCTTTCTAAAAGAGAACAAAGGCAAACAAAATATTATTTTTTTTAGTGTATATGTGTTTCCTATAGTACTTACTACTACTATTGAATATAAAAGTTTCTGCCGTTAACAAAATTTATCTAATTGAAATTATTTCAAAAAATAACACATGAGTTATAGATAAAGATATAGACAGGAATTACATAATAGTAATAAATTAGGCACATAAAATGATATTAAAAAATTATTCTAATAACTTCATTCATGATTCCATTCACAACTAACTTATAAAAATAAATAGTATGAATTCAATAAGAACCTGTAAGATTGAACTAATTAAAGGAAGCACGAAAGACGTCTGGAAACTCTAACCAAAACCTCACAACTTCTATCCTTCTCTTTCCTCTTTTGTTTTCGTCCAATTTGTGTGCGTGTAAGGAGGAATTTTTTCCTTACTTTTTCTTTTCTTCCCTCACTATTTTCGTCATTCTTTTTTTAATTCCCTTTGTTTTTCTTTCACTTTTGTGTTCTTCCACTCTCTGCTTTCTCTTTCGGCTTTTCTCCACTTTTCCTTCTATCACAAAACGTTCTCCCTTTATCCTTTTAAAAAATGTGTTCCCTCCCGTGTGTGTGTTGTTGTTTTTGTGGGTGTGTAGTTGCTGGGGACGTGGGGAGATTTTTGAGGGAAAATGGGGAATGTGGGGGGTTAGGGTAGGTTTTAAGATTCCTCATTTTTTATTTTTTTTTAATTACGAAAAATAATTAATAAATAAATAAATAGATAATAGTAACAAATAAAATAATAATAATAATAATAATAATGATAATTAATTGATTTTTATATTTTAAAAAAAATACAATAACAATCTAAAAATAGTCAAAAATAAATTATATAATTGAGATAGTACAAAACTAATTTTTTTTAATTTTTTTAAGGAATAAAACAAAATAATATCCTAAAATTAAATTCATTTAATTATTTATATTATATTAAAATAAAATAATAGTCAAAATAATATATGATTAAATATAAATATAAATATTTAGTATCGATAAACAAGTTAAAATTTAGGGAGGATCAAAAATCACGTGTCTACATTTTTGCCCCTCTTTGTGTGAAATCATGAAGAGTTTTCATACAAAGAAGTAGACAAGATATGATATTTGACCCTCCAATTATTTGAAAGGTAAAAATAAGAATAAAAAGATAAATATGACCGAGTCCTGTTTTTGGACATCCTACCTATCCCGGGTTATAAGGGAATCAGGTCATGAGTAGTTCAAAAGGTAATTTGGTGAGAGAGAAAGCTAAAGTCGAGTGAGATTCCGTCGAGTTTCCGGTTGATGACTTCTGCTTTTACATTCAACTGACTAATAAAAATCAAAAATGAGAAAATACAAGTAAAATTTGCAATCTCTGGAATCTTGATTCAAATCTTCATGACTTGAACTTGAAAATTTACTCTATTATTCAGGCGGGCTCCTGAACTTTCTTTTCTTCACCCTGTTCTTCAGGCGGGCTCCTGGACTTACAATTCTTCACTCTGTTCTTCAGGCGGGCTCCTGGATTTATAATTTCTTCACCCTGTTCTTCAGGCGGGCTCCTGAACTTTCTTTTTCTTCACCCTGTTCTTCAGGTGGGATCCTGACTTACAATTCTTCACCCTGTTCTTTAGGTGGGCTCCTGAACTTTCTTTTTCTTCGCCCTGTTCTTTAGGCGGGCTCCTGAACTTTCTTTTTCTTCACCCTGTTCTTCAGGCGGGCTCCTGGATTTATAATTTCTTCATCCTGTTCTTCAGGCGGGCTCCTGAACTTTCTTTTTCTTCACCCTGTTCTTCAGGCGGGTTCCTGGATTTGCAATTTATGTACCCTGTTCTTCAGGCGGGCTCTTGGACTTTCTTTTCTTCACCCTGTTCTTCAGGCGGGCTCCTGGACTTACAATTCTTCACCTTATTCTTCAGGTGGGCTCCTGGATTTGCAATTTCTGCACCCTGTTCTTCAGGCGGGCTCCTAAAATTTTGCCCCAGTTTGTACTGAAAATTTTTATGTGTTACTGGATCTTGATATATCTCGCACGGAATAAAATTTATCATGACCGAGATCCAGTATCGGATGTTGTAACCTTGCTTCTTGCATTGAGAGAAGTGTGAAATTGCATCCTTTATCTGAAAATAATCATTTCATCTCTGTTCCAAACAAAGAAAAATTGTGAGTTTTAAAACATAGGGTGGTTAGTTTGTCGCATTTGACTTTTGAAGTGGCCGCTCTCGCACTTGCCATGCTCAACTCTTTTCCAGTCCATGATAATTTCTTTGAATTGTCATATTTCTGACTCAGAATTCTGACTACTGAGATCCTAAACTCAAATCATATTTCTGTTATATGGTGTTTCTGAGTTTAGCTTCCAATACATCCCTTAGATTTCCTCAAGTTTTAAAATGGTCAAATCACAATCATCTTGAGTACTTTACTTTTACTTTGAAATGTTGTCTCTGTACATCGACCCTTTGTCTTGCTTTGTACCCTTAAAGGAGTTGGTAGCGAGTTTGGAGTCTTTTCTGACTCGACCTGATGAAAATTTGACTCAAAAAACAACAAAAATTTTGTTTGATGACAAAGACACAAAAATCAATAATAAAAAATAAAACAAAATAAAAAGACCATAGATATCTCTTTTTCTAAACAAAGAGAAAACTTATCTGAATGTGGAAGTCGATTCTGGTGATTATGACATGCATTTTGAATAAAACAAACAGATCTACCCACACCAATCATTACAACTTTTGTCCACATATTGAGCTTGAATTAAGCCAATCTTGAATTTGTTCCTTCTTGATAACAACCTTTCTTAAGCTAGTGGCACCGTAACGGGTTTTTGCCAACGAGACTATCTTCTTTTCATTTTCCTCTCAGCTCACAGTCGTCTTATGATGCCCGAAAGGGTTTTCACCAATAAAACTCTCTCATTTTTATTTTTTCGTCACTTTTTTTTTCAATAAACACCCAAAATATGAAATACCATGCACTCATAATATGTTTAGCCTTGACATTCTCAAAGATTAATCCGAAGGTCTTTCTTTGGTTGTAACTTGGCTTTTGGATAGGGTTAGAAAGAAATGTAGGCATGATGCTCAAAAATTTATATAACATTGGGTGAAACATACAACTTTTGAAATCTATTTTTTTAAGAAAATAAATTTTTGCCCCAGTTTCATTTCATTCTGGGTAATTTGAATTTTCTTCTGGTTAGACCGAATCCCAGAGTAGGGCTGCCTACGTATCTTGTCATAGCAAGAATCAGGTCAAACGTAGTTCATGAAACATCATTCTTTTGTTTGATTTTGAATTTTTTGATTGATTTTTTTTTTTATTCCAAAAGAGGGGTTCGAAGAAAAAAAAAAGCTCAAAGGGGTAAGCAAAGGTTTATATATTATTCAGATAGTAGACCAAAATGCCTTCATTATTTCAATCTTTAAAAATATAAGTACAAAACATACATAACATAATTGTACATGAATATCATACATAATATCTTTTAACTGCATCAGTATTGACCGGCATTCCTTCCACTTTCCCTTCTACATCAGTCAGATATAACGCGCCATTAGTTAACACTTTCTTTACCATGAATGGCCCATGCCAATTAGGAGAAAATTTTCCTTTGGCTTCAATCTGATGAGGAATGATGCGTCTTAGTACTAACTGACCAACTTCAAAATGTCTGTGACACACCTTTTTATTATATGCTCGTGTCATTCTCTTCTGATACAGTTGTCCATGACATACTGACGCCAATCGTTTTTCATCAATCAAGCTTAATTGCTCTAAACGAGTCTTGACCCATTGGTCTTCATCAATTTCATCTTCCACAACTACTCGAAGAGATGGAATGTTAATCTCTGCAGGTATAACTGCTTCAGTTCCATACACTAACAAGTAAGGAGTTGCACCAATTGAAGTCCGAATTGTAGTACGATAACCCAATAAAGCAAAAGGTAACTTTTCATGCCATTGTCGGGAACCTTGCACCATCTTACGGAGTATCTTCTTTAAGTTCTTGTTGGCAGCTTCTACAGCTCCATTCGCCTTTGGACGATAAGGAGTTGAATTTCAATGCATAATCTTAAATTGCTGGCACACTTCTTGCATCAGATGGCTATTGAGATTCGCGGCATTATCCGTGACAATTATCTTTGGAATGCCAAAACGACAAATGATGTTGGAGTGAATAAAATCAACCAACAACTTTCTTGGTCACTGACTCGAAAGTCACTGCTTCTACCCATTTCGTGAAATAATCAATGGCTACTAAGATGAACCTATGTCCATTCGAGGCCTTTGGTTCAATTGGTCCAATTACGTCCATTCCCCAAGCCATAAAAGGCCATGGATCAGTCATTGTATGCAACTCAGATGGAGGGGAATGTATCAAGTCTCCATGTACCTGGCATTCATGACATTTACGAACAAAATTGATGGAATCTCGCTCCATGGTGAGCCAATAATAACCTGCTCGGAGTATTTTCTTTGCCAAAACATACCCGCTCATATGTGGTCCACAAATCCCAGAATGTACTTCAGTCATAATTTTTGAAGCTTCTTTCGCATCTACACACCTCAAAAGTCCCAAATCAGGAGTCCTCTTATACAAGATTCCTCTACTTAAGAAAAATCCTCTAGACAAACGTCGAATGTTTCTCTTTTGATTACCATCAGCGTGTGCAGGATACTTCCCAGTCTAAATATATTCTTTGATATCATAGAACCAAGGCTCCTCATCAAATTCTTCTTCAACCACATTACAATATGCATGTTGATCATGAATCTGTATAAGCAAAGGGTCAATATAAGTTTTATCGGGATATTGAAGCATCGAAGATAATGTCGGCAAAGCATCAGCAATCTCATTATGAGCTCTGGGAATGTGTTTGAACTTTACTAGTGCAAATTGTTGACAAAGATCTTGCAAACAACTTCTGTATGGTAGGTGTTTCGAATCACGAGTCTCCCAATCTCCTTGGATTTGGTGGACTAATAAATCTGAATCTCCTAATACCAATAATTCTTGGACCCCCATGTCAATGGCTAATCTCAATCCCAGAATGCAAGCTTCGTATTCTGCCATATTATTGGTACAATAGAATCGAAGTTGGGCTGTTATGGGATAATATTGTCCTGATTCAGAAATAAGAACCGCTCCTATCCCCACTCCTTTTATATTAGCAGCTCCATCAAACAACAACTTCCAGCCTAAATGGCCATCTTCTGAAACAAAATCATCAGCATACAATACCTCTTCATCTGGAAAATAAGTCTTCAATGGTTCGTACTCCTCATCAATAGGATTTTCAGCCAAATGATCCGCCAAGGCTTGAGCTTTCATTGCAGTTCATGTCACATAAACAATATCAAACTCTGTGAGCAACATCTTCCATTTCGCGAGTCTGCCTGTGGGCATAGGCTTCTGAAAAATGTAATTTAAAGGATCCATACGAGAGATGAGGTAAGTAGTATAAGATGACAAGTAATGTTTCAGCTTTTGGGCTACCGAAGCTAACGCGCAGCATGTTTTCTCAAGAAGGGTATACTTAGCCTCATAAGTGGTAAACTTTTTGCTGAGGTAGTAGATGGCTTGTTCTTCTCTTCCTGTTACATCATGTTGACCCAATACACATCCAAAAGAATTATCTAAAATGGACATGTACAATATCAAGGGTCGGCCTGGCTTTGGAGGAACCAAAATAGGCGGATTCGACAAGTGTCTCTTAATTCTGTCAAACGCCTCTTAACATTCTTCAGTCCATTCAACTTTAACATTCTTCTTCAACAACTTGAATATTGGCTCGCAAGTTGTCGTAAGCTGAGCAATGAATCTACTGATATAATTCAACCTTCCAAGTAAACTCATCACCTCCGTTTTATTTTTCGGTGGAGGTAAATCTTGGATAGCTTTTATTTTTGAAGGATCTAACTCAATACCACGTCGACTGACTATAAAACCCAAAAGTTTTCCTGACGGAACTCCAAATACACATTTTGCTGGATTAAGTTTGAGATCATACCTCCGAAGCCTTTCAAAGAATTTTCTCAAATCTTTAATATGATCAGATTGATCTCTCGACTTAATGATCACGTCATCCACATAAACTTCAATTTCTTTGTGCATCATGTCATGAAACATTGTGGTCATTACCCTCATGTAAGTTGCCCCAGCATTCTTTAATCCAAAAAAGCATAACTCTATAACAATATGTTCCCCATGGAGTAATAAATGATGTCTTTTCCGCATCTTCTGGATCCATAATGATCTGGTGATACCCCGCATAACAATCCACAAAAGAAGAAAGATCATGTTTGGAACAATTGTCCAACAAAATATGAATATTGGGAAGTGGAAAATTATCTTTCGAACTTACTTTATTTAAATCGTGATAATCAACACACATCCGAACTTTGCCTTCTTTCTTTGGAACAGGGACAATATTTGCCAACCAAGTAGGATACTGGGCCACCCGAATGACTTTAGCTTCAAGTTGCTTCGTGATTTCCTCTTTAATTTTTACACTCATGTCAGTTTTAAATTTTCTTAACTTTTGCTTGACAGGAGGAAAAGCAGGATCAATTGGCAACTTGTGAACTACCAAATCAGTACTTAAATCGGGCATATCATCATAAGACCACGCAAAGATGTCCTTATACTCATGCAAAGCTTCAATTATAGCTTTCTTTTATTGTGGTTGAACATGTACACTTATCTTAGTCTCCCTAATATTTTCAAGATCTCCTAAATTGATCGCCTCAGTTTCTTCCAAATTGGGATTTATCTTATTCTCAAACTGTTTGAAATCTTTGATTATATCCTCAAATGCTTCTCATTCATCGTATTCAACCTCCTTATTCATTATTTCAAAATTAGATTGGGTTTTTAAATCTGGTTGCCAATTCGTCATGCATGTCATATCATTAGAATCGGCATAGAAAGAACTGTATGATAGAAAATAAATAAACAAACATCAGACCCAAAATAAAACAAAAGGAGACTATACTTTATTAAAAATAAAGCTAGAAAGAGTTTTAACCTAAAATACCAAAGTAAAGGTATGAATTACAATCCTAAAATTATTCAAAAAGAAAAACAAGCGACTAAGATTGTAAGAAAACAAACAAACTACCAAGACTCCTTCATAATAGGAAGAGAAGTGGCCTCCCAATTGTTAAGCTGGACATCAGGGCCGATATACTGCACATCTGCATTACTGACACCTTCCTCAATTTCAATCATATCAGCTTCAATGAACATATTCTGAAAAAGATCAATCAACTATGTACCATCATCATTCATTGATTCTGCAGCAGGTAACTTGGAGGATCCTACATCACTGAATTTTATAAAGGACACATGAAATGGCGGTATTGGCTTGGTAAGTGACCATGACTCTTTCTTACGCTTTTTATCCTTCTTTATATCTTCAGCAGTAGGCTCGTATCCCAAACCAAAAGTACCGAAGTTGTCATAGAGGTTTACTGGATGAACTATGCCTTGCAAAAACATCCCTAGACCTTTTCCTGGTTCAAAACCATGCTTCAACATTTCATTCACTACCATAACAGATGCGGAGGACAATTGTGGTCTTGTGATAAGATTCCCCTCGATGATATGCTCAACAGCCACTACCTCAGAAGCTTGGTGAATTAACACATTGGCAGTATTTGCTTCGATGGAAGAAACAGAGTAGTCTTTGTATAGTGATAAGTCTCCTTCACCATGAACCACTATCTCTTGCCTGTCACATTCGAATTTGACCATTTGATGCAACGTTGATGCGACTGCTTTAGCCCTATGAATCCATGGCCTTCCCAATAACATATTATATGAAGCATCAATGTTCAGTACTTGAAAGTCCATAGCAAAATCCACAGGCCCAATTGTCAATATGAGTTCTATTTCACCAATGGCGTCAGTTTTTTATCCGTCAAAACCTTTGACGCACACATTGTTAGGTCGGATTCTTTCCACATTAACATTCAACTTTTGTAAAGTTGACATAGGACAGATGTTAGTGCCTGATCCTCCATCAATTAACACTCGAGTGATGATGGAATGTTCGTATTTCATAGAAATGTACAGACCTTTGTTATGTTCCGTACCTTCTATAGGTAATTCATCGTCTGAAAAAGAAATTTTATTTGCTTCAAGGATCCGTTCAACAACTTTTTCCAGCTGATTTACTCTAATCTCACTAGGAACACATGCTTCATTAAGAATCTTCATTACAGCCTTGCGGTTTTCTTCTGAATGTATCAATAAGGACAACAAAGAAATCTGTGCTGGTGTCTTCTTCAACTGTTCTATAACAGAATATTCTGGCAATTTTATTTTCTTTAAGAATTCTTCAGCTTCTTCATCAGTGACAGGCTTCTTGACTGTCATTTGTTCTTCACCACCTTATTTATTCTCTCTTAACTCTATTGGAGCATAACATCTTCCAGATCGAGTTAATCCCCCAACTTCATCTACATCTTCAGTCACTTCTTTCCCCTTGTGCATCACCACAGCACGATCATAATTGCAAGGGACTTCCTTGGTATCAACCATAGGCAGCTGTGACACTGGTTTAATAACAATAGGAGCTACAGGAGCTCCTTTTATGATTAAAAGAGCCTTATTGGATCTTCCAGAAATAATGAGTTTAGGCTTTATTTGACTTGACCCAATATTTTCTGAAATCTCTTTCCCCATCACCAAGGGATCATTCGATGATTCGGATTTTGCTATCACCACCTCAGCTTCTGCAGGTTTTTCATTCGTTAAATCTACAGCATTTTCTGATTTTTCTGAATCAATTTTAATTTTAATGATTGGCTTAAAGGGAATCGTAGCATCTTCACCACTGAGTATCACATCGAGCATGTTTGTTTCATTATGATCTGGCAGCGGATTTTGATTGACATTTGGAGCGCCTGGACTTTCTACCATAATCTGTTGGGTATCAATCAACTCTTGAATGGCTCTTTTCAGATACCAACATTTCTCTGTGTCGTGCCCTGGGGCATCAGAACAGTATTCATATCTTCTAGAATAGTCCAAATTCTTCGGAGGAGGATTTGGGATCCTTCTCTCAATTGGATTTAGAACATTCATTTTTCTCAGTCTATGAAATAAACTGGTGTAAGATATTTCAATAGGAGTGAAATTATCTTTTACCATGTTATCCCTTTTGAATTCTGCTCTAGGCCAAAAATTAGACCTCGGAGGGCCTCTTTGAACTTGCGGGACTATTGGATGATTTTAGATTGCTGGTGCACGCCACTGTGGGTAAGAAGGACCTCGAGCATATGGTTGTGTATTGTAAATAGGATATTGAGGAGATGGAACAAAATATAATGGATTTCGCGCGTATGGTTGACGTGCACCTCTCCAATTTTGTCGTGGACCTGTCATGACAGTTGCTACATCCTCTTTTCTTTTCTTTCCCCCAAAACTTCCTGTATCATTTTGAATTGCCTGTGTTGTTACTTTCAAAGCGACCTGGCTGATGATCTTTCCTGATTTAATTTCGTTTTCTACCATCTCTCCCACTTTGATAACTTCTGCAAATGTGCTTCCGATAGTAGAGAGTAAATGATGGAAATAATCATGTTCTTGTGCTTGCAGAAAAATACCAATCATTTCAGATTCTTTTATTGATGGTCTAACTCTTGAAGCCTGCTCTCTCCATCTGACGGCATATTCTCAAAAACTTTCAGTCATCTTTTTTCTCATGTTGGCAAACGTAGTGCGATCTGACACTATCTCAATGTTATACTGAAATTGTTGAACAAAATCTCGAGCCATGTCATCCCACATGTGCCAACGGGAAATGTCTTGGTCAATGAACCATTCAGAAGCTATCCCTGTAAGGCTTTCTCCAAAGTATGCCATCAATAATTCTTCTTTTCCTCCTGCTCCCCTTAATTGATTGCAAAACTTTTTCAAATGAGCTACAGGATCGCCGTGTCCTTCATATTTGTCAAATTTTGGCATTTTGAAACCTATCGGCAAATGGACATCAGGAAACATATATAAATCCTTGTATGAAACACTTTTTGGTCCACCTACTCCTTGCATATTTCTCATACTTTGTTCCAGGCTTCTTACTTTTCTAGCCATCTCCTCCTGTTCCTCATTCTTAGCAATCTTCTCAATCACGATAGGAGTATCGTGTTGATGAATATGATAATGTGGATTTTGTGATTTGAAAGTCATTTCAGGAGAATATAACATATCATGATTTGGTTTTCCCATATTCTTTGGTATTGTCGGTTGAATACCCGCAGTAGCTGGCGCTACAAAAGTAAAGAGTGGGTTATTTGAAACTGATGGATTTGGTGGGTGCACGGTAGAAGTACCAGCAACTCCAGACATATTAGCAAATGGGCCAAATCCGGGTGGGTAAAATGAATCACTAGTTTGACCTAGGTCAGAATTTGGATCATTTGAAGTTGAAAGTCCAGGGATTGAAGAAGGCGGGGCTTGTCCATTCAACCAAGCTTTGTACATCTCCGCCATCTGTTGTTTTAATGACTTTATTTCTTGCATTGATGTTAAGTCCTGCGAAATCAACTGATTCTGCTCTTCTTCACTATTAGACCCTATATCTTCTCTGCGAGTCATTCTTCTTTTACCCTTATATCTGGTGTTATACGGATGTGATGCCAGTTTAAACCACAAACCAACCACCAATTATTTTATCTTTCTGTTGACAAGTAGCAAACGGGTGAGTGTTATATATTTAACACATTATAATGTCACGTTATATGTCATGTTTCTATATGCATTTCCCAACCTATCATGGAAGCTTTGTGTTTCATCCTGGCTTTTATAGGCATATTTTCAAAAGTCATGATTGAACCCTTTCGAGGGTTGCCTAGTATCATGTCAGAACATGAATCAGATCTTGCGTAGTTCGTAAAGATTGTAAAAAATTGTGTTGTTGTATATCTAAAAAATTTCTTTATTTTAAAAATAAATTTTTTCTTTCAAAAATGATCAACTAAATTTGAGAATAAATTAATCTCTCGTATTTTAAAATTGCCTAAAGTCGGTCAACAAATAAATAGTCTTCCAAACAAATGTCAAAGAGCATGTAGGATGCACATGTTGGTCTTTATAAATTAGGTTACCTGTCCTAGACAGACTCGACCCCTGTGCCGAGTCCCGCTAAGTCAAATGCATATGATGCAAATAAAGCGGTACCTAATAGGGATAACCAGATTCTGAGTTTTCAGTTCTTCTAAGTTAAAACCTAATAGGGATAAATGTCTAGACTGGCTTACTCGAACGGACACTCGAGTCGGGGAGGGACAAATTGGTCGGTAGCAGGGCAACACCGCCTTCGTTGTCGATCCGAAGCCCGCCTAACATGTGTGACTATATCCTTCACCAGGTGCCTTGACACTCCGGTTATCTCAAAAAGAAGGTGGGATGCATATGCTGCATTCCCTCTATCCTATTTCAGAGACTCAGAGGGGGTACGTGAGAGAAGACAATATATAATACAGTTCAAATAATATCAATGCAGTAAATGAGCAACAAGTAGCACATAAGGCCAACAAACAAACACAATATTAAAATAATTAAAGCAAGTAAAAGTCAATATCTAAAGCTCGAATTCTAGTTAGTCCCCAGCAGAGTCGCCAGAGATGTCACACCCCTTTTTCGCTCGAGAGTCGAGTTGAAGGATTTTTCCAGTTAAGTGACGATATTGAATAGGGATTAAATTATTTACAGAGTCGCCACTTGGAATTGAGTTTTGGTGTTCCAAGTCACCCCTTTTTTGAATCCCTAATCAAAAGGAAATGACTCTTATCTGGTCTGCGAAACCAGAGATTCTGGGTTCGATCCCTAGTGGAGTCGCCAGAGATGTCACACCACTTTTTTCGCTCGAGAGCCATCGAAGGGTTTTTCCAATTAAAGTGACGATATTGAATAGGGATTAAATTATTTACAGAGTCGCCACTTGGAATTGAGTTTTGGTGTTCCAAGTCACCTTTTTTTTTTGAATCCCTAATCAAAAGGAAATGACTCTTATTTGGTCTGCAAAAACAGGAAATGGGTAAGGAATTCTGTTGATAGAAGGGAAGGTGTGAGGCACCCTTCGAATCCCGTGGTTCTAGCACGGTCGCTTTTATTGACTTATACTTAACTAAAACTATTTTGATAAATTATGTTAAGGCCTAAATTCGCTCATTTTATTATATCGAAAACTTGTGTATTATCTTATATTAAATAAATCGTGTGAAAAATTATTTTTGAAAAATATATGCCAAGGTACATTATAGCATCCTTGAATTTTAAAATGTCTCGGACAGATGCATATGCCGCATTCTCAATTGAGACGAATATTTTAAACTTATCTAAAATTTGCCTAGCATTAAAGCATTGGTTCGTCTCTTATAAATTCGAGATAGCTAAACTTACTCTTTTTTTTTTCTTTCCTTCTATAAAAATTCAAACAAACAACAAATTGAGAATACAAAGTAAAATGATTTAATTTTTTACGCTACTTCATACATAAATATGGTATTACAACTGTTTAATGGACAAGAGATACAGAATTAAATAAACCAAATTGAAATAGTAATTAATTATGCATACAACATTGAGATAGCAACTGAATCATGATGATGAAGAAATATTGACGAAAAAGTAAAAGAAAAGAAAAATAAATTAAACCCTTATACTCTACTCTAGTATAATTTATGTACGGGAAAATCAGTGTGTCGTTTATCACGAATATAGTATCAACTATTAGTTAATATATAATTATTATATTAAATGATTACTTTGTTTTAACATTACCTTTCTAAAAGAGAACAAAGGCAAACAAAATATTATTTTTTTTTAGTGTATATGTGCTTCCTATAGTACTTACTACTACTATTGAATATAAAAGTTTTTGCCGTTAACAAAATTTATCTAATTGAAATTATTTCAAAAAATAACACATGAGTTATAGATAAAGATATAGACAGGAATTACATAATAGTAATAAATTAGGCACACAAAATAATATTAAAAATTTATTCTAATAACTTCATTCATGATTCCATTCACAACTAACTTATAAAAATAAATAGTATGAATTCAATAAGAACCTGTAAGATTGAACTAATTAAAGGAAGCACGAAAGACGTCTGGAAACTCTAACCAAAACCTCACAACTTCTATCCTTCTCTTTTCTCTTTTGTTTTCGTCCAATTTGTGTGCGTGTAAGGAGGAATTTTTTCCTTACTTTTCCTTTTCTCCCCTCACTATTTTCGTCATTCTTTTTTTAATTCCCTTTGTTTTTCTTTCACTTTTGTCTTCTTCCACTCTCTGCTTTCTCTTTCGGCTTTTCTCCACTTTTCCTTCTATCACAAAATGTTCTCCCTTTATCCTTTTAAAAAATGTGTCCCCTCCCGTGTGTGTTGTTGTTTTTGTGGGTGTGTAGTTGCTGGGGATGTGGGGAGATTTTTGAGGGAAAATGGGGAATGTGGAGGGTTAGGGTAGGTTTTAAGATTCCTCATTTTTTATTTTTTTTAATAACGAAAAATAATTAATAAATAAATAGATAATAGTAACAAATAAAATAATAATAATAATAATAATAATGATAATTAATTGATTTTTATATTTTAAAAAAAATACAATAACAGTCTAAAAATAGTCAAAAATAAATTATATAATTGAGATAGTACAAAACTATTTTTTTTTATTTTAAGGAATAAAACAAAATAATATCCTAAAATTAATTTCATTTAATTATTTATATTATATTAAAATAAAATAATAGTCAAAATAATATATGATTAAATATAAATATAAATATTTAGTATCGATAAACAAGTTAAAATTTAGGGAGGATCAAAAATCACGTGTCTACATAGGACACTCTCCAGCCTCCCTACACGACCCGGTCGATTTTAGGCCAATAGCATGCCAGGAACTGGGGCCCACCCCCAAAATCGTGGGCTATAACACACCAATTTTACTTGAAAATGCCTCGTTCGCGCTGTTTCGCCCGTTTAACCACCCAAATAGCCCTGCCTACCAAAATGGACCACACCAGGACGCTCTCCAGCCTCCCTGGCATGGCCCAGTCGATTTTTGGACCACAACACGCATGGATCCCAGGCCTACCCCAGGAATCATGGGCTATAGCACACCGATTTAGCCCGAAAATGCCCTATTCGCACCATTTCGCCCGTCTGTTACCCAAATGGCCCGCCCACTAAAACGGACCACATTAGGATACTCCCTAGCCTTTCTGGCATGACTCGATTGATCTTCGACCCACAGCAAGCTAGGACCTCTGGCCTACCCTAAAACCGCGGGCTATAACACACCGATTTGGCCCAAAAATGCTTCGATCATGTCATTTTGCTCGTTTGACCACCTAAATGGCCCTACCCACCAAAAAGGATCACACTAGGATGCTCCCTAGCCTCCCTGGCACAACCCAATCGATTTTTGGCCCATAGCACATCCGGATCCCGGGACCACCCCTAGAACCATGGGCTATAGCACACCAAATTTGCCCGAAAATACCTCGTTCGCACCGTTTTGCCTATTTTATCACCTTAATGGCCCTGTCCTCTAAAACGGACCACACTAGGACGCTCCCCAGCCTCTCTGACATGATTCGGTTGATTTTTGGCCCACAGCACACCAGGACCCCTGGCCTACCCCTTGAACTGTAGGCTATAGCACACCAATTTGGCTCGAAAATGCTCTATTCACGTTTTTTTGCCCGTTTGACCACCCAAAGTTCGGGGTGGACCCCAAGTTCGGGCATTCTGTGGGCCAAAAATATATTGAGGCATGCCAAGAAGTCTGGGTATCGGCCTAGTATCGGCTTAGTATGGGTCATTTGGGTGGGCGGGTCTATTTGGGTGGTTAAATAGGTAAAACAATGTGAACGAGGCATTTTTTAGAAAATTTAGTATGTTATAGCCTACAGTTCTGTGAGTGGGCCCGGGGTCTGGGCGTACCGTGGGACAAAAATTAATCGGGGCATGCCAGAAAGGTTGGAGATCAACCTAGTATGGGTCGTTTGTGTGGGCGGAGCCATTTAGGTGGTCAAATAGTCAAAACGGTGCGAACGGGGAATTTTTAAGAAAAATCGTTGTGCTATAGCCCAAGGTTCCATAGGATGGTCCTAGGTCCAGGAGTTTCTTGGGTCAAAAATCAACCAGAGCATGCCAGGGAAGCTAGGAATAGGCCTAGTGTGGGACGTTTAGGTGGGCGGGGCCATTTGGGTAATTAAATGGGCGCAACGATGCGAACGAGGCATTTTAGAGCAAAATTTGGTGTGTTATAGACCATAGTTTCGTGGGTGTGCCCAGCGTACGGGCGTGTTGTGGGTCAAAATTGATCGGGACATGCGAGGGGGGCTGGGGATCATCCTAGTATGGGTCTTTTAGGTGGGCGGCGCAATTTTAGTGGTCAAACTGGTAAAACAGCGCGAACGGATCGTAGTCAGGCAAAATCATTGTCCTGTAGTGCACGGTCCCATGGGTGGGCCCCAATTCCAAGAGTGTCGGTGGTCAAAAATCAACCAGGGTGTGTCAGGGAAGCTGGAAATAGGCCTAGTGTGGCCCGTTTAGGTGGGCGGGCCATTTGGGTGATTAAATGGGAAAAATGGTGCGAACGGGGCATTTTAGGGCAAAATTGGTGTGTTTTAGGCCACGGTTCCGTGGGTGTGCCCAGGGTCTGGGCGTGCTGTGGGCCGAATATCGACCGGTACGTGCTTGGGCGGATGGGGATCAGCCTAGTGTGGGTCGTTTGGGTGGGTAGGGCCATTTGGGTGGTCAAACGGGAGAAACGGCGCGAACGAGAATTTTCTGACAAAATTGGTGTGCTATAGCCCATGGTGCCATAGGTGGGCTCAGAATTCGTGCATTGTTGACATCTAATTTTGACCTTTCAATGCCCCTTTTAGGCTGCTATTTTAGTAGAATTATTAATTTTAAATGTTAGTATTTTTTACATATTTTCTTGCATCAAACAGATATTGACGTGTCACATACATGATTTTAAAATATACACATTGTTTAATTTCTCTTTATTGTAATTTATTAATTTAAATATAATATTTTATATAATTTTGTTGATATTTATTAAATTATTCATAAATATGCGCTTTGCAAACATATTGTTGTTGTTGTTATTATTATTATTTACATGCACCCACATTCTAAAATGTGAGTGTTTTAGTTTCAAGTATTGTTAATTTTATTCTAAATTAATTGTATTTTTTAATATTATTTAATTAACTAGCATTTCATTTTTGTCCATGATTTTACATTCTATGTATACTTAGCTAAGCTAAAATGTCATCTCTATGTGACGTTGTTGTAGTTATTATTATTAATGTCTAATTGAGTAATTATTATTTATATCACTATTTTATGTTATAGTATTAATCATTTTATGGAAATATGAAAATTCATTCTTTTAGGATTTATCTACCATGCATACAATACTATCCATTTTCAAATTTGAATTATTTTACCATATTCCATATCCCTTAAAATCTTCCTATGAATAAAAAAGAGAGCTTTTCTTTTTTTTTTGGAGAGAAATATTGTTCTTCCATAACAAGATTATTCTTTTCCTAATTTAACTCCCTCTCCCTCAACGTTTCTTGATCTTCTTCCTGTTGACACCCGATTCTCTTAAATCTCTCCATCATCAATATCCTCCGAAATCACTCCTAATCAATATTATTCTCTTCTTTTTTAAAACCCCACCCCAACGTCTCCTCTTTTGGACCACTATGATATAATGACAAGTCTAGAGGGTGAGGGAAGAGGGGGATTTTTGTCACCTCTTTTACTTCTCTTTCCCTCCATTATGAGCCACCATGTTTCCACCACAAGTGTCAAGCACATTGTTTTGTTTTTCTATAAGAGCTTGAGTTCTTTTTTGAAGTCGAATACTTGAGGTTCTGGTTCGAATTGTCTTTTGGTTGACAAATTCTAAAGGCATTCTATCATAAAGACGATCATGTTAACTTTCTCATGTTTGTATTGTAAGTAGTGCTATGTTTATCTTGTACTTCTAAAGATATAATACTTGTTATATTTTATTTTAATCACAGTTGTTGTTCACAATATTAATTGTCTTTGTTGATTTGTCTAACTAATGTATGCTAGCATGACAAAAGGTTTTTTATTTTTTATTTAAAGACAATATAGTACTTAGTCAGGCTTTGTTTTAATCCAAAATTAAGTTCCCCTTAATAATAGTTTGGCTTAGACACTAGGAAGTAAAGCCAATTTGGTATGAAACTTGAAAGTTTCACTAGTTGGAAAATTAATTAGCTTTAATACATTAATTTTTTTTGAGAACATGAAATTGTCTAATGATATTTGTTCCAGCATATTATGTTATTTATTTTAATTCAACTCATTTTTAGACGTTATATTTATTGTTGGTATAAATTTCTTATTCAATAACTTTGATCGAATGCATGTAACTGAATGGGTTGCTTTATCATCGTAGTTTTCATTTGCTTATTTCAACATTAACAACAGACATACTCTTTTCCTTTTGAATATTTTTGCTTGTACACTATAATGGGGTGACACTCTTAGAGTTCAACCATGGCAAGTAAAGGATCCAACGCGTGAATCACAGCTCAAATGGAATCACTACACTATTGGGAGTCAGGTACAATTGGGATATGATGACAAAGACAGGCTATAGCTAACTTCTTGTATGAAGCATACACATAGCTTTATTAAAAATAAAGCAAACTCCGTACTCCTGTCATTTCTAGTTTTATACGTCACCTTTTAAAAGTCTCAAATACTTGACAACCTTTATTACTACATTTTAGCGACATGCGTTGATAAAATTTATATATTATATCTACATATTTTTTGCTTTACATGACTTTTAAATGCTAAAACATTTTATTTGGTAATCTTAATAAGTTTCTTTAAGAATTTATTTTGTCTTGTCTTAATGCGTTTAAGAGAATCGACATATTAATTGGAATAGAGGGAGTAACGTCGCATTAGGCCCGTTTCAACCTTGTGATGCCATGATCCCACTCACAGTTTCTTTTTTTTTTTTTACTTAATCTATGTATTATTGAGTTATTTATTTACTTTTATTAATCTCTTACATTAATTCGTTACCAAAATTGAGGTGACAAACATATATTACTAACAAGTTTTGTATCATTTGTAGTTTCTCCTTACTTTGACGTAAGTTCAATTTACAGTTTATCACCTTTCAATTTTGTCCTCACGCTAAAACTAAAGAAGCATGCTAGAGTCCTTGATTCGAGGAAGATGAAAATTACAAGACTTATGGCATTTTCATTCATTATTTGCATGTCTCAAAAGGTTAGTCTTGTATCCTTTGTATTTTTTTTATGATATGCACACCAGTTGAAAGTTTTCTTTGTTACATCACATAATTAATAATAAGTTAATAAAATAGGTAACCTTTTTTTATCACATAGAATCTCCATGTAAAATACGAATTCGTCCAGGAACCATTTTTGTGGACCTCGAAAGGTGCCTAACATCTTCCTTTCCAGGTAATTTCAACCCTCACCCGAATTTTTGATGAACTAAATTAAATAACAAAATAGGTTCGTAGTTAGCCTAGACTGGTGCCCTAATGCACCTTAATTTGTTAGGTGGCAACTTATCACAATCTCTCTTTAAACAAATCTCAAAAAGAGTGGTCACGTCGAATCTCACCTTTTTCGAAAAAAATGGAGCGCGACAGGCGCGTCGTGGGCCGAAAATTGACTGGGGAGTACCAAGGAGGCTGGGGATGCCTATTGTGGGCCGTTTGGGTGGGTGAGGCCATTTAGGTGGTCAAATGGGCGAAACGACGCGAATGATGCATTTTTGGACATAATTAGTATGCTATAACCCACGGTTTCGTGGGTGGGCTCAGGGTACGGGCGATCCGTGGATTTACATTTGACCGGGGCCTGCTAGGGAGGCTGGGGATCGGCCTAGTATGGATAGTTTTGGTGGGCAAGGCCATTTGTGTGGTCAAATAAGAGAAATAGCGTGAACGAGGCATTTTCAGGCAAAATTAATGTGGTTATAGCCCACGATTTTATGGGTTGGGCCGGGTACAAGCGTGTCGTAGGTTGAAAATTGACTGGGCATGCTAGGGAGGCTGAGAATCCACTTAGTATGGGTCATTTGGGTGGGTGAGGCCATTTGGGAGGTCAAATACGAGAAACAACACGAACGATGCATTTTTGGGCAAAATCAGTATGCTATAGCCCACGGTTTCGTGGATGGGCCCGGGGTCCGAGCATACCGTGGTTTGAATATCGATCGGGGAATGCTAGAGAAGCTGGGGATTGACCTAGTGTGAGCCGTTTGGTTTGGCGAGGCTATTTGGGTGGTGAAACATGCAAAACAATGCAAATGGGGCATTTTCAGGCAAAATCGATGTGCTATTACCCACAATTATATAGGTGGGCTCGGGGTTTAGGCGTGCATAGGACCAAAAATTGATCGGGGCATACCAGAAAGGTTGAGGATCAGGGTAGTATCAATTATTTGGGTGGGCGAGGCTATTTAGGTGATCAAACGAGCAAAATAACGCAAATGGGGCATATTTTAGAAAAAATAGTATGCTATAGACCACGGTTCCGTGGGTGGTCTTGGTGTCTAGGTATGTCATAGGCTAAAAATCAATTGGAGCATGCCAGGGAGGCTGGGGATCGACCTAGTGTGAGCTGTTTAGGTTGGCAAGGCTATTTGGGTGGTCAAATGGGCGAAATAGTGTGAACGGGGCATTTTCGAGCAAAATTATTTTCTACAGCCTACGATTTTGTGTGAGATCGGGGTTCGGGTGTGCCCAAGGCCAAAAATTGATTGGGGCATTCCAATGATACTGGGATCGGCCTAGTGTTGGCCATTTTTATGGGCAAGGCCATTTGGGTGGTCAAACGGATGAAACGGCATAAACGAGGTGTTTTGGGAAAACATCGTTGTGCTATAGCCCATGATTCCATAAGTGGTTCCGAGGTTCTGACGGGCCAGAGAGGCTGGGGATCAGCCTAGTATGGGCCGTTTGGGTGGTCAAATGGGCGAAACGACAGAACAGGACATTTTAGGGCACAATCAATAATGCTATAGCCCACGCTTCCGCAAGAGGGCCTAGGATCTGGGTGTACCGTGGACCAAAAATTGATCGGGGAATGTCGTAGGCTAAAAATCAATTATGGCATGCCAGGGAGACTAGGGATTGGCCTAGTGTGGGTCATTTGGGTGGTCGGGGCCATTTGTATGGTCAAACAAGAGAAACAGCATGAAGAGGGCATTTTGGGATAAAATCGATGTGATATATCTCATGATTTCGTGGGTGGGCCCAGATGTGAGCATATCATAGGTAGAAAATCGACTTGGGCATACTAGGGGTTTTGCGAAACGACCTAATATGGGCCATTTGTATGGGCGGGTCATTTGGGTGGTTAAACGAGCGAAATAATGTAAATGAGCCATGTTTGGGAAAAATTGGTATGCTATAACCCACGATTCCATGGGTGGGCTCAGGGTCTGGGCGTGACAAGGGCCAAAAATCAATCGACACATACTGGTGATCAGCCTAGTGTGGAACATTTAGGTAGGTGGGAACATTAGGGTGGTCAATTGGCAAAACAGCATGAATGGGGCATTTTTGGGTAAAATCAGTAATATTATAGCCCATGCTTCCGTGGGAGGGATCAGGGTCTGAGCGTGCCATGGTTCAAAAATCAATCGAAGAGTGTTGTGGGCTAACAATCGAGCGGGGCATGCCAGGGAGGTTGGGTATTGACCTAGTGTGGGTTGTTTGGGTGGGCAGGGCCATTTGGGTGGTCAAACGAGTGGAACAACATGAATAGAGTATTTTCAGGAGAAATTGATGTGCTATAGCTCAAGGTTTCATGGGTGGGCCCGATTTCAGGCATGTCGTGGGTCAAAAATTGATCAGAGAAAACTAGGGAGGCTGCGGATCGGCGTAGTATGGGCTGTTTGGGTGGGCGGGGTCATTGGGTGGTTAAACGGGTGAAAAGAGATGAATTGGCATTTTAAAGAAAAATTGGTGTGCTATAACCCACGGTTCCATGGGTGGGCTCGAGTTCTGGGTGTGTCGTAGACCGAAAATCAATCGAGGCGTGCAGGTGATTGGCCTAATATGTGGCCGAGAATATTTGGGTGGTCAAACAGGTGAAACGGTGCGAATGAGGCATTTTTAGAAAAAATTGGTGTTCTATAGCCCTTGGTTCTGTGGGTGGGCCCGGGGCTCGGGCGTGCCAGGGAGGTTTGGGATCAACCTAGTATGGGTTGTTTGGGATGGCAAGGCCATTTTAATGGTCAAACGGGCAAAATGGCGTGAATGAGGCATTTTCAGGCAAAATCGATATGCTTTAGCACACGATTACATGGGTGGGTTCGGGGTCCTGGTGTGCCGTTGGGCAAAAATCTACCGACGCATTCTAAGGAGACTAAGGATTGGCCTAGTATGGGCCGTTTGGGTGGGAAAGGCCCTTTTAGTGGTCAAACGGGACAAACGACACGAATGGACATTTTTTTAGCAAAATCAATGTGTTATTGCCTACGGTTCCATAGGTAAACTCGAGGTCTGAATGTGTCTTAAGCTGAAAATCGATCAAAGCATCCCAGAGAGGCTGGGGATCAGCTTAGTGTATGTCGTTTGGGTGGGTGGGTCTATTTAGGTGGTCAAACAAGCAAAAACAACACGAATGGGGCATTTTCTGGCAAAATCAGTGTACTATAGCCCATGGTTCCGTGGGTGGGCCCAAGGTCCGGGCATGGCGTGGGCAAAAAATCAATCGAGGCATGCCAGGGATATCGGGGATCAGTCTAGTATGGGCCGTTTGGGTAGGTGGGGTCACTTGGGTAGTCAAACAGGCAAAATAATGCAAATAGGGCATTTTTTGGCATAATTGATGTGCTATAGCCCACGGTTCCATAGTTGGGCTCAGGGTTCGGGCGATCCATGGATTTATAATTGACCGGGGATTGCCAGGGAGGCTGGGTATCGATATAGTATAGGCTGTTTGGGTAGGCAAGGCCATTTGGGTGGTAAAACAGGCAAAATGGCGCGAACGGAGGCTTTTCAGGCAAAATCAGAGTGTTATATCCCACGGTTCAGTGAGTGGCCCAGAGCTTAGGTTTGATGTGGGCCAAAAATTGACCAGTGCGTGCCATAGAGGCTTGGTATAGGCCTAGTGTGGACCGTTTGGGTGGGCGGGGCTATTTGGGTGGTCAAACGAAAGAAACGGTACGAATAAGGCATTTTCTAGCAAAATTGGTGTGCAATTCGTGGTGGGCTCGGGGTTAGAGCGTGCCGTGAGTCAAAAATCAATCAAGGCATCCTAAGGAATCTGTGGATTGGCTTAGTTGGGGTAGGGACATTTGGGTGGTCAAACGGGCAAAATAGTGCGAACGCGAAATTTTTAGGCCAAATTGGTGTGCTATAACCCACGTTTTTGTGGGAGTTCTCAGGATTCGGGCATGCCAGGGGCTAAAATTTGATAAGGGCATACCAGGGAGGCTGGTCCATAGGTGGGCCCCGGTTCCGGGCATGCCGTGGGCTGCAAATTGACCAGGGAAGGCTAGAGAGGCTGTGTATTGGCCTAGTGTGGGCCATTTGTGTGAGAGGATCCATTTGAGTGGTCAAACGAGCGAAAAGGCCCGAATGAGGCATTATTACTTATCCTATAGCCCACGGTTCCCTAGGTGGGCTTGGGGTTTGGGCATTTCATGGGTTGAAATTCGACGAGGTCATGGTAGGGAGGTTGTGGATCGGTCTAGTTTGTTCAGGGCCATTTGGGTTGTCAAACGGGCAAAACAACGCGAATAGGGCATTTTGGGAAAAATTGGTGCGCTATAGCCCACGGTTTCATGGGTAGTCCTGGGGTATAGGCATTTCGTGGGATAAATATTTACCTAGACGTGCTAGGGAGGATGGGGATCGTCCTAGTATGGGCCATTTGGGTGTGCGGGGTGATTTGGGTGGTCAAACAGGCAAAATGGAACCAACAAAGTGTTTTTTGGAAAAATTAATGTGCTATAGCCTACGGTTCTATGCGTAGGCCCAGTATTCGGGATTTCCATGGGTTCAAAATCAACAGGCATGCCAGGGAGGCTAGGATCGACCTACTTTGGGCCGTTATGGTGGACGGTGCCATTTGAGTGGTAAAACAGGTGAAATTGCACGAACGGGGCATTTTTGGGAAAAATCGGTGTGTTATAGCCCACGGTTTTGTGGGTGGGACGGTACAAGGTGTACTATGGGATGAAAATCGATTGGGGCATCCACGGAGGCTGGGCATCTACCTAATGTTGGTCGTTTGGGTGGGCAGGGCTATTTGGGTAGTCAAGCGGGCGAAATAGCATGAACGAGGCATTTATTGGTAAAATTGATTTGCTATAGCCCACGGTAGTAGAGCCCATGGTCCGGGCGTTCCATGTGCCAAAAATCAATTAGAGACTGTCATAGGTTAAAAATCGACTGGGGCATGCCAAGGAAGGAGAGGATTGGCCAAGTATCGGTCTGTTTGGGTGGGTGGGTCCATTTAGGCGGTTAAATAGGCGAAATAGCATAACTAATAAATTTTTAAGCAAAATTGGTGTGCTATAACTCTGTGGGTGGTCCCGAATTTCGGCCGTGTCATTATCGGAAAATCAATTGGGGCATGCTTGGGTGGCATGGGATCGACCTAGTATAGGCCATTTGGGAGGTCAAATGGGCGAAACGACATGAACGAGGCATTTTTAGGTAAAATGAGTGTGCTATATAGCCCATAGTTTCATGGGTGGGCTGGGGCCCAGGCGTACCGTGGTCCGAAGATCGGTTGGGGCATGCCAAGGAGGCTGGGGATCCGCCTAATATGGGTTATTTAGGTGGGCGAGGCCATTTGGGTGGTCAAATGGGAGAAACGGTATGAATGAGGCATTTTCAAGCAAAATCGATGTGTTATAACCCACGGTTCCGTAGGTGAGCCCATGATTCGAGTGTGTTGTGGGAAGAAAATCAACCGGGGCATGTTTGGGAGGTTGGGGATCGGCCTAGAATGGGTTATTTGGGTGGCCGAGGCCATTTGGGAGGTAAAATGAACGAAACAGTGAAAATGTGGCATTTTCGAGAAAAATCGGAGTGCTATAGCTTACTATTACATGGGTGGGCTTGAGGTTTAGGCATTTCGTGGTCTAAAAATTTATCAGCGCCTGCTAGGGAGGTTGGAGATCGGCCTTGTGTAGGCCGTTTGGGTGGGTGGTCCGAAAATAGATCGGACGTGCCAGAGAGGCTAGGGATTGGCCTATTATGGGTCGTTTGGGTGGGCGGGGCCATTTGGGTGGTCAAACGAGTGAAAAAGAATGAACAGTATGTTATCGGGCAAAATCGGTGTACTATAGCCCATGGTTCTGTGGTTGGGCCCAATGTTTGAGCATGTTGTGGGTCAAAAATCGACCAGGGCATGCCAAGGAGGTTGGGGATCGACCTAGTTTGGGCTGTTACGGTAGGCGGTGTCATTTGTGTGGTCAAACGGGAAAAATAGAGTGAATAGGGCATTTTCAAGCAAAATTGGTGTGCTATTGCCTACGATTTCATGGTGGGCCTAGGGTCCGGGTGTACCATAGGTCAAATATTGATCGATGCATGCTGGGAGGATGGGATCGACCTAGTGTGGGTTGTTTAGTTGGGTGGGGCCATTTGGATGGTTAAACGGGCAAAACAGCATAAATAAGGCATTTGTAGGAAAAATCATTATCCTATAGCCCACGGTTCTGTGGGTGGCTCCGTGGTCTAGGTGTGTCGTAGGTCAAAAAATAACAAGGTGCTCTAGGGAGGCTAGAGATCAGCCTAATATGGTCCGATTGGGTTAGCGGAGCCATTTGGGTGGTCAAACGGGCGAAACGGCATAAACGAAACATTTTTGGGCAAAATCAGAGTGCTATAGCCAATGATTTTATAGGTGGGCCTGGGGTCCGGGTATGTCATGGGCTGAAAATAGATTGGGTCATGCCAGAGTGTTGGCCAATTGGGTGAGCAGGGCCATTTGGGTGGTCAAATGAGCGAAACGGCACAAATAGGACATTTTCTAGTAAAATCGGTGTGCTAAAGCCCACAAATTAGTGGGTGGGTTCGGGGTCTTGCCATGTCGTGGGCTAAATATTGATCGAAGCTTGCCAGGGAGGCTGAGGATCAGCCTAATATAGGCCGTTTTGGTAGGCGGAGAAATTTGGGAGGTCAAATGGTAGAAATAGCGTGAATGGGGCATTTTGGGGAAAAATCGGTGTGCTATAGCCCACAGTTCCGTGGATAGGCCAGGGGTCCGAGCGTGCTATGGTTCAAATATCGATCGAGGCATGCCAGAGAAGTTTTAGATCGACCTAGTATGAGTCGTTCATGTTGGCGAAGCTATTTTGGTGGTCAAACGGGCAAAATGATGCAAACAGAGCATTTTTAGACAAAATTAATGTGCTATTTCCCATGTTTCCATGGGTAGGCCCAGGGTCTGGGTGTGTAGAGGAATAAAATTTGATCAGGGCTTGCTAGAGATACTGGGGATCGATGTAATATGGTACGTTTAGGTGGGAGAGTCCATTTGGGGGGTCAAACAGGAGAAATATCATGAATGGGGCTTTTTCGAGAATAATCGGTGTGCTATAGCCCACGGTTTCGTGGGTGGTCCTGGTGTCCGGGCGTGCCGTTGGACAAAAATCAATTGAAGCATGCAAGGGAGGCTGGTGATAAGCCTAGTGTGAGCTGTTTGGGTTGGCATGGCTATTTGGGTGGTCAATCGGGTAAAATAGTGCGAACGGGGCATTTTCGGGCAAAATCATTGTGCTATAGCCCATGGTTCCGTGTGTAGAATCGGGATTCGGGCATACCCTAGGCCAAAACATAATCGGGGAATGCCAAGGATACTGGGGATCGGCCTAGTGTTGGTCATTTGGGGGGATGAGGCCATTTGGGTGGTTAAACGGGTGAAACGGCATGAACGGGGTATTTTCGAGAATAATTAATATGCTATATCCCACGATTCCATGGGTGGGCCCAGGTTTCGGGTGTGTCGAGGATTGAATATCGATTGGGGCATGCCAGGGAGGCTGGGTATCAGCCTAGTGTGGGTCATATAGGTGGTCAAACAGGCAGAATGGTAGAACGGGGCATTTTCGGGCAAAATAGGTAATGTTATAGTCCACGCTTCCACAAGAGGGCCCGAAATCTGGGCATGCCAAGGACTAAAAATCAATTGGGGAGTGTCGTGGGCTAAAAATCAATCAGGGCATGCTAGGGAGGTTGGGGATCGGCCTAGTGTGGGTCGTTTGGGTGGGTGGGGCTATTTGGGTGGTCAAACTAGCGAAATGGCGCGAATGGGAAATTTTCGGGCAAAACCAATGTGCTATAGCTCACGGTTTCATGGGTGGTCCTAGGTCCGAGCGTGTCGTGGGCTGAAAATTGACTTGGGCATACTGGGGAGGTTGTGAATCGACCTAGTATGGGCCATTTAGCCAGGCTGGTCATTTGGTTGGTCAAATGGGAGAAACGATACGAATGGGGCCTTTTTAGGAAAAATTGGTGTGCTATAACCCATGGTCCCATGGGTGGGCTCACGATCCAGGCGTACCATAGGCCAAAAATCAATTGGCGCGTGTTGTGATCGGCCTAGTGTGATCCGTTTAGGTAGGTGGGAATATTTAGGTGGTCAAACGGGTGAAACGGCGCGAATGAGGCATTTTCGAGCAAAATTGGTATGCTATAGCCCATGCTTCTATGGGAGGGCTCGAGTTTTGGGCATGCCATGGATCAAAAATCAATTAGAGAGTGTCGTGGGCTGCAAATCGATCGGGGCATGCCAGAGAGGTTGGGGATTGATCTAGTGTGGGTTGTTTGGGTAGGCAGGATCGTTTGGGTGGGCGGAGCCATTTAGGTGGTCAAACGAGCGAAACAGCACGAACAGAGCATTTTCAGGAAATATTGATATGTTATTGCTCACGATTTCGTAGGTGGGCCTGAGTTTGAATTTGTCGTGGGTCAAAAATCAACCAGAGAAAACTAGGGTGGCTGCGGATCGGCGTAGTATGGGCCGTTTGGGTAGGCGGGGTCATTTAGGTGGTCAAACGGGTAAAAAGAGGCAAATTGGGCATTTTATGGAAAAATCGGTGTACTATAACCCATGGTTCCAAGGGTGGGCTCGGGGTTCAGGCATGCCATGGGCTGAAAATCAATCGAGGCATGCTAGTGATCAACCTAGTATGGGCCATTTGGGTGGGCGGGAATATTTTGGGTAGTCAAACGGGCGAAATGGCACTAACAAGGGATTTTCGGGCAAAATTAGCATGCTATAGCGCACGCTTTTGTGGGAGGGGCCGGGGTCCGAGCATTCCATGGGCCAAAAATCAATCGGAGAGTGTTGTGGGCTGAAAATAAATCGGGGCATGCTAGGGAGGTCGGGATTGACCTAGTATGGGCCGTTTGGGTGGGAGGGGCTATTTTGGTGGTCACCGAGCATAACAGCTCGAATGGGATATTTTCAGAAAAAATCAATGTACTAAAGCTCATGATTTTGTGGGTGGGCCCGGGTTCAGGCGTGTCATGGGCCAAAAATCGATTGGAGTATACTTGGGAGGCTGCGGATCAGCCTAGTATAGGTCGTTTGGGTGGGCGGGGTCATTTGGGTGGTCAAACGAGCAAAAAGAGGCGAATTGACCATCTTAAGGAAAAATAGATAACCCACGGTTCCATGGGTGAGCTCAGGGTCTGGACGTGTCGTGGGTTGAAAATCAATTGGGCCATGATGGTGATCAACCTAACGTGGGCTATTTGGGTGGTCAAACAGGTGAAACGATGCGAACGACGTATTTTTTGGCAAAATTAGTATGTTATAACCCACGGTTCTGTGGGTGGGCCCAAGGTTCGGGCATGTCGTAGGCTAAAATTTGATCAGGGCATGCCAGAGAGGTTGGGGATCATCCTAGTATGGGTTGTTTGGGATGGCAGGGCCATTTGGGTGGTTAAACGGGTGAAACAGCGTGAATGGGGCATTTTCAGGCAAAATCGATCGGCTTTAGCCCATGACAATGTGGGTGGATCCGGGTTTCGGACGTGCCGTGGGCCAAAAATCTATGGGGCTTGCCAGGGAGGATAATGATTGGCCTAGTATGGGCCGTTTGGGTGGGTGAGGCCCTTTGGGTGGTCAAACAGGAAAAACGGCATGAACGGGCATTTTTAAGCAAAATCGATGTGTTATTGCTGACAGTTCCATTGGTAGGCTCTAGGTTCAAACGTTTTATGAGCTAAAAATCGACTGGGCATGCCAAGGAGGTTGGGGATCAGCTTAGTATTGATCGTTTGGGTGGGTGGGACATTTAGGTGGTCAAACAGGCGAAACGGCGCGAACGAGATATTTTCTGGCAAAATCAGTGTGCTACAGCCTATAGTTTCGTGGGTGGGCCCAAGGTTCGGATATTTCGTGGGCCAAAAATTGATAAAGGTGTGCCAGGGAAGTTGGGGATCAGTCTAGTTTGGGACGTTTAGGTAGACGGGGTCAGTTTGATGGTCAAACAGGCAAAACGGGGCAAACGAGGCATTTTTTGGCATAATTGGTGTGCTATAGCCCACGGTTCTGTGGTTGGGCATGGGGTCCAGGCTATCCGTAGATTTATAATTTATTGACGCATGCTAGGTAGGTTAGGGATCGGTCTAATATGGGCCATTTGGGTAGGCATGGCTATTTAGGTGGTAAAAATGGCACAAACGGGGCATTTTCAGGTAAAATCAAAGTGCTCTAGCCCACAGTTCAGTGAGTGGGCCTTGAGTTCGGGCTTGATGTAGGGCAACAATTGACCAGTGCATGCCATAAAAGCTGGGGATAGGCCTAGTATGGGTCATTTGGGTGTGCGGGGCTATTTGGGTGGTCAAACGAGTGAAACGGCGTGAAAAGGGCATTTTCTGGCAAAATCGATATGCAATAGCCCATGGTTCTGTGGGTGGGCTCGGGGTTCGAGCATGCCATGGGTCAAAAATTAACCGGGGCGTGCTAGGGAGGTTGTTGATCGACTTAGTAATGGCGGGGACATTTGGGTGGTCAAATAGGTGAAACAGCCCGAACAAAAAATTTTTGGGCCAAATTGGTGTGCTATAACCCACGGTTCCGTAGGAGGTCTCAACGTTCAGGCATACCAGGGGCTAAAATTTATCTCGGGTGACAAGGAAGGCTGAGGATACGCCTAGTGTGGGCTGTTTGGTTGGGCGGGGTGATTTGGGTGGATGGAGGGCCAATTAGGTGGTCAAACAAGCAAAACGGTGTGAACATGGCATTTTCAGGTAAAATCAATGTGTTATAGCCCAAGGTTCCATGGGTGGGCTCGTGGTTCGAACGTTCCGTGGATAAAAATTGATTGGGGCATGCTAGGGAGGTTATTGATTGACCTAGTATGGGCGGGGATATTTTGGTGGTCAAAATGGCAAAACGGCTCGAATGGGGTATTTTCGGGCAAAATCAGTTTGTTACAGCTCACAATTCTGTGGGTGGTCCAGGGTTCGGGTGTGTCGTTCGCTAATAATCTACTTGGCATGCTAGGGATACTGGTGATTGTCCAAGTATGGGCTATTTGTGTGGACGAGGCAATTCGGGTGGGCAAATGGGCTAAATGGCGCAAACGGGGCATTTTTGGGAAAAAAAACCCGATGTGTTATAGCCCATGATTCCAAGGGTGGACCTGGGGTCTGAGCATGCCGTGGGTTCAAATTTGATTAGGGCGTGCTAGGAAGGATGGGGATCAGCCTAGTGTGGGCCATACGGGTAGGCAGAGCCATTTGGTTGTTCAAACGAGCAAAACAACACTAACAGGGCATTTTCGAGCAAAATCGGTGTGTTAAAGCCCACTGTTTCATGGGTGGGCTCAGGTTTAGGGCGTTCCGTGTGCCAAAAATTAATAGGAGCATGCCAGGAAGTCTAGGGATAGTCCTATTATGATTCATTTAGGTAGGCATGACCATTTAGATGGTTAAACAGGCGAAACGGAATGAGTGGGGCATTTTCGGGCAAAATTGGTGTACTATAGCCCACGATTAAGTGGGTGAGCTTGGCTTTGGGCATGCCAGGGGCTAAAATTTGACAAGGGCATACCAGGGAGGCTGGGGATCGACATAGTGTGGGTCGTTTAGGTGGACAGGGCGATTTGGATGGACGGGGCCAGTTAGGTGGTCAAACGAGTAAAATGGTGTGAACAGTGCATTTTCGAGCAAAATTGATGCGCTATACCTAGGGCTGATTATCGGTTGGATCGGTTGGATAACTATGCTTAGCGGTTTGGCTTATTTGTTATCGGTTTTTAAATATACAAATTCGTTAGCCACCCAATAAGATAACGATTACCGGATGGTGTAACGGATAAATTTAAGAGAGAATGAAACATCAAGCGATTATTGGTAGTTCTTTCACCGATTAAGTTGTTTGTATACTATGATTGATCTATTTATCAATATTTTAGGCTTCTTTTTGTTCGTGTAGTTATTTAATATAAAACATCGAATCAAATAAGAATTTTCTTCTAGACCTAAAATGTATATAGAAACATTTTTAATTACTAAATCGATAGAAAAAAATTAAAATTTTTATATTATTTGATTTTTTATGTTTTGTATCAAACTTTGTGAAGGACACATTTGGGTTGTTTCATTTTTATTACAGTCTTTTGTATTGTCAATAATAATTTATGTTTTGATTTAAGAATTAATTTCAAATTTTCTTTAAATTTTAGGGAGTCTGACAGCACTTTATGGTTAGATGTCACAACAAGTGGCATGTTATTTTCTAAACTAAGAAGTGAATAGAATAATAAATGAAGTTTTATATGTTGGATTGACAAAAGATACTAATATATCTAGGAGTAAAAATATAATTATAATAATTCTTAATGGGTTAACGATTAACTCGATAAGAAAATTAAGTAATTCGTCCTCGCACCAATAACCCAATTATAAAAATTTTATCCGTCTCCAACAATTAATCCGATAACCCATTACCAATTAGCCAATAAACTAATTTTGTGGTTGGATTAACGGTTATGATTTGGTTTTGAACAGCCCTAGCTATAGCCTACGGTTCCATGGGTGGGCTCGGGGTCCGGGCGTTTCGTGGCAAAATCTACTGGGCGTGCCAAAGAGGTTGTGGATCATCCTAGTGTGGGCGGGGATATTTGGGTGGTCAAAAAGGCAAAATAACGCGACCGGGGCATTTTTGGACAAAATCGGTGTGCTACAGCTCACGGTTCTTGGGTGGTCCCATGGTTCGGGAGTGTCGTTGGCCAATAATCTACTGGCATGCTAGGGAGGCTGGGGATTGGCCAAGTATGGGCCATTTGTGTGGAGGAGGCCATTTGGGTGGCCAAATGGGCTAAACGGCGCGAACGGGGCTTTTTGGGAAAATTTTGGTGTACTATAGCCCACGGTTCCACGGGTGGACCTGGGGTCCGAGCGTGCCGTCGGTCCAAAATTCATCAGGGTGTGCTAGAAAGGCTAGGGATTGGCCTAGTGTGAGCCGTTTGGGTGGGCGGGGCCATTTGGGTGTTCAAAGTCCACTGTTTCATGTGTGGGCCCTGGGTCCGGGCGTGCCATATTCCTAAAATCGATAGATCCATGCCAAAGAGTCTAGGGATCGTCTTAGTATGGGTCGTTTAGGTATTGACGGCCATTTGGGTAGTCAAACAGGAGAAACAGCACGAGCGGGGCATTTTCGGGCAAAATTGGAGAACTATAGCCCACTGTTCAGTGTGTGGGCTTGGTTTGCTAGCGTGCTGTGGGCCAAATATTGACCGACATGCTAGGGAGGCTAGGGATCGGCCTATTATGGGTCGTTTGGGTAGGCAATCCAATTTGGTTGGTCAAATAAGCGAAACAACGCGAATCAAGCATTTTCAGGCAAAATCAGTGTGTTAAAAGTCCATAGTTCCATAGGTGGGCCCCGGGTCCAGGCAAGCCGTGGGATGCAAATTGACCAGGGAAGGCTAGAGAGGTTGTGTATTGGCCTAGTGTGGGCCATTTGTTTGAGAGGATCCATTTGAGTGGTCAAACGAGCGAAAAGGCCCGAATGAGGCATTATTACTCAAAATCAGTATACTATCGCCCACGGTGCCCTAGGTGGGCTTGGGGTTTGGGCATTTCGTGGGTTGAAATTCGTCGAGGTAATGGTAGGGAGGTTGTGGATTGGTCTAGTTTGTTCAGGGCCATCAGGGTTGTCAAACGGGCAAAACAGCGCGAATAGGGCATTTTGGAAAAAATCGGTCCGCTATAGCCCATGGTTTCATGGGTAGTCCTGGGGTATAGGCGTTTCGTGGGATAAAAATTTACCTAGACGTGCTAGGGAGGATGGGGATCGTCCTAGTATGGGTCGTTTGGGTGTGCGGGGTGATTTGGGTGGTCAAACAGGCAAAATGGCACCAACAAAGTGTTTTTTGGAAAAATTAATGTGCTATAGCCCACGGTTCTATGTGTGGGCCCAATATTCGGGATTTCCATGGGTTCAAAATCAACAGGCATGCTAGGGAGGCTAGGGATCGACCTACTTTGGGCCGTTATGGTGGACGGTGCCATTTGAGTGGTAAAACGGGTGAAATTGCACGAACGGGGCATTTTTGGGAAAATTTGATGTGTTATAGCCCACGGTTTTGTGGGTGGGACGGGACAAGGTGTACTATGGGATGAAAATCGATTGGGGCATCCACGGAGGCTGGGGATCTACCTAATGTTGGTCGTTTGGGTGGGCAGGGCTATTTGGGTAGTCAAACGGGCGAAATAGCATGAACGAGGCATTTACTGGTAAAATCGATTTGCTATAGCCCACGGTAGTAGAGCCCATGGTCCGGGCGTTCCATGTGTCAAAAATCAATTAGAGACTGTCATAGGTTAAAAATCGACTGGGCATGCCAAGGAAGGAGAGGATTGGCCAAGTATCGGTCCGTTTGGGTGGGTGGGTCCATTTAGGCGGTTAAATAGGCGAAATAGCATAACTAATAAATTTTTAAGCAAAATTGGTGTGCTATAACTCTCAGTTCTGTGGGTGGTCCCGGGTTTCGGCCGTGTCATTATTGGAAAATCAATTGGGGCATGCTTGTGTGGCATGGGATCGACCTAGTATAGGCTATTTGGGAGGTCAAATGGGCGAAACGACACAAACGAGGCATTTTTAGGTAAAATGAGTGTGCTATATAGCCCATAGTTTCATGGGTTGGCTGGGGCCCAGGCGTACCGTGGTCCGAAGATCGATTGGGGCATGCCAAGGAGGCTGGGGATCCGCCTAATGTGGGTTGTTTAGGTGGGCGAGGCCATTTGGTTGGTCAAATGGGAGAAACGGTACGAATGAGGCATTTTCAAGCAAAATCGATGTGTTATAACCCATGGTTCCGTAGGTGAGCCCATGATTCGAGTGTGTTGTGGGAAGAAAATCAACCGAGGCATGTTTGGGAGGTTGGGGATCGACCTAGAATGGGTTATTTGGGTGGCCGAGGCCATTTGGGAGGTAAAATGAACGAAACAGCGAAAATGTGGCATTTTCGAGAAAAATCGGAGTGCTATAGCTTACTATTACATGGGTGGGCTTGAGGTTTAGGCATTTCGTGGTCTAAAAATTTATCAGCGCCTGCTAGGGAGGTTGGAGATCGGCCTTGTGTAGGCCGTTTGGGTGGGTGGTCCGAAAATAGATCGGACATGCCAGAGAGGCTAGGGATTGGCCTATTATGGGTCGTTTGGGTGGGCAGGGCCATTTGGGTGGTCAAACGAGTGAAAAAGAATGAACAGTATGTTATCGAGCAAAATCGGTGTACTATAGCCCACGGTTTCGTGGTTGGGCCCAATGTTTGAGCATGTTGTGGGTCAAAAATCGACCAGGGCATGCCAAGGAGGTTGGGGATCGACCTAGTTTGGGCTGTTACGGTAGGCGGTGTCATTTGTGTGGTCAAACGGGAAAAATAGAGTGAATAGGGCATTTTAAAGCAAAATTGGTGTGCTACTGCCTACGATTTCATGGTGGGCCTACGGTCCGGGTGTACCATAGGTCAAATATCGATCGATGCATGCTGGGAGGATGGGATCGACGTAGTGTAGGTTGTTTAGTTGGGTGGGGCCATTTGGATGGTTAAACGGGCAAAACAGCATAAATGAGGCATTTGTAGGCAAAATCATTATCCTATAGCCCACGATTCTGTGGGTGGCTCCGTGGTCTAGGTGTGTCGTAGGTCAAAAAATAACAAGGTGCTCTAGGGAGGCTAGAGATCAGCCTAATATGGTCCGATTGGGTTAGCGGAGCCATTTGGGTGGTCAAACGGGCGAAACGGCATAAACGAAACATTTTTGGGCAAAATCAGAGTGCTATAGCCAATGATTTTATAGGTGGGCCTGGGGTCCGGGTATGTCATGGGCAGAAAATAGATTGGGCCATGCCAGGAAGGCTGGGATAGGCCTAGTGTTGGCCAATTGGGTGAGCAGGGCCATTTGGGTGGTCAAATGAGCAAAACGGCACAAATAGGACATTTTCTAGTAAAATCGGTGTGCTAAAGCCCACAAATTAGTGGGTGGGTTCGGGGTCTTGCCATGTCGTGGGCTAAAAATTGATCGAAGCTTGCCATGGAGGCTGAGGATCAGCCTAATATAGGCCGTTTTGGTAGGCGGAGAAATTTGGGAGGTCAAATGGTAGAAATAGCGTGAATGGGTCATTTTGGGGAAAAATCGGTGTGCTATAGCCCACGGTTCCGTGGATGGGCCAGGGGTCCGAGCGTGCTATGGTTCAAATATCGATCGAGGCATACCAGAGAAGTTTGAGATCGACCTAGTATGAGTCGTTTAGGTTGGCGAGGCTATTTTGGTGGTCAAACGGGCAAAATGATGCAAACAGAGCATTTTCAGACAAAATCAATGTGCTATTTCCCATGTTTCCATGGGTAGGCCCAGGGTCTGGGTGTGTAGAGGAATAAAAATTGATCAGGGCTTGCTAGAGATACTGGGGATCGATGTAATATGGGACGTTTAGGTGTGAGAGTCCATTTGGGAGGTCAAACAGGAGAAATATCATGAATGGGGCTTTTTCGAGAATAATCGGTGTGCTATAGCCCACGGTTTCGTGGGTGGTCCTGGTGTCCGGGCGTGCCGTTGGACAAAAATCAATTGAAGCATGCAAGGGATGCTGGTGATAAGCCTAGTGTGAGCTGTTTGGGTTGGCATGGCTATTTGGGTGGTCAATCGGGTAAAATAGTGCGAACGAGGCATTTTCGAGCAAAATCATTGTGCTATAGCCCATGGTTCCGTGTGTAGAATCGGGATTCGGGCATACCCTAGGCCAAAACATAATCGGGGAATGCCAAGGATACTAGGGATCGGCCTAGTGTTGTTCATTTGGGGGGATCAGGCCATTTGGGTGGTTAAACGGGTGAAACGGCATGAACGGGGTATTTTCGAGAATAATTAATATGCTATATCCCACGATTCCATGGGTGGGCCCAGGTTTAGGGTGTGTCGAGGATTGAATATCGATTGGGGCATGCCAGGGAGGCTGGGGATCAGCCTAGTGTGGGTCGTATAGGTGGTCAAACAGGCAAAATGGTAGAACGGGGCATTTTCGGGCAAAATAGGTAATGTTATAGTCCACGCTTCCACAAGAGGGCCCGAAATCTGGGCATGCCAAGGACTAAAAATCAATTGGGGAGTGTCGTGGGCTAAAAATCAATCAGGGCATGCTAGGGAGGTTGGGGATCGGCCTAGTGTGGGTCGTTTGGGTGGGTGGGGCTATTTGGGTGGTCAAACTAGCGAAATGGTGCGAATGGGACATTTTCGGGCTAAACCAATGTGCTATAGCTCACGGTTTCATGGGTGGTCCTAGGTCCGAGCGTGTCGTGGGCTGAAAATTGACTTGGGCATACTGGGAGGTTGTGAATCGACCTAGTATTGGCCATTTAGCCAGGCTGGTCATTTGGTTGGTCAAATGGGAGAAACGATACGAATGGGGCCTTTTTAGGAAAAATTGGTGTGCTATAACCCATGGTCCCATGGGTGGGCTCAGGGTCCAGGCGTACCATGGGCCAAAAATCAATTGGCGCGTATTGTGATCGGCCTAGTGTGATCCGTTTAGGTAGGTGGGAATATTTAGGTGGTCAAACGGGTGAAACGACGCGAATGAGGCATTTTCGAGCAAAATTGGTATGTTATAGCCCATGCTTCTATGGGAGGGCTCGAGTTTTGGGCATGCCATGGATCAAAAATCAATTAGAGAGTGTCGTGGGCTGCAAATCGATCGGGGCATACCAGAGAGGTTAGAGATTGATCTAGTGTGGGTCGTTTGGGTAGGCGGGATCGTTTGGGTGGGCGGAGCCATTTAGGTGGTCAAACGAGCGGAACAGCGCGAACAGAGCATTTTCAAGAAATATTGATATGTTATTGCTCACGATTTCGTAGGTGGGCCTGAGTTTGAATTTGTCGTGGGTTAAAAATCAACCAGAGAAAACTAGGGTGGCTGCGGATCGGCGTAGTATGGGCCGTTTGGGTAGGCGGGGTCATTTAGGTGGTCAAACAGGTAAAAAAAGGCGAATTGGGCATTTTATGGAAAAATCAGTGTACTATAACCCATGGTTCCAAGGGTGGGCTCGGGGTTCAGGCATACCATGGGCTGAAAATCAATCGAGACATGCTGGTGATCAACCTAGTGTGGGCCATTTGGGTGGGCGGGAATATTTTGGGTAGTCAAACGGGCGAAACGGCACTAACGAGGGATTTTCGGGCAAAATTGGCATGCTATAGCCCACGCTTTTGTGGGAGGGGCCGGGGTCCGAGCATGCCATGGGCCAAAAATCAATCGGAGAGTGTTGTGGGCTGAAAATAAATTGGGGCATGCTAGGGAGGTCGGGATTGACCTAGTATGGGCCGTTTGGGTGGGAGGGGCCATTTTGGTGGTCACCGAGCATAACAGCTCGAATGGGATATTTTCAGAAAAAATCAATGTGCTAAAGCTCATGATTTTGTGGGTGGGCCCGGGTTCAGGCGTGTCATGGGCGAAAAATCGACCAGAGCATACTTGGGAGGCTGCGGATTAGCCTAGTATAGGTCGTTTGGGTGGGCGGGGTCATTTGGGTGGTCAAACGAGCAAAAAGAGGCGAATTGACTATCTTAAGGAAAAATAGATAACCCACGGTTCCATGGGTGAGCTCAGGGTCTGGACGTGTCGTGGGCCGAAAATCAATTGGGCCATGATGGTGATCAACCTAACGTGGGCTATTTGGGTGGTCAAACAGGTGAAACGGTGCGAACGGGGTATTTTTGGGCAAAATTAGTATGTTATAACCCACGGTTCTGTGGGTGGGCCCAAGGTTCGGGCATGTCATAGGCTAAAATTTGATCAGGGCATGCCAGAGAGGTTGGGGATCATTCTAGTGTGGGTTGTTTGGGATGGCAGGGCCATTTGGGTGGTTAAACGGGTGAAACAGCGTGAATGGGGCATTTTCAGGCAAAATCGATCGGCTTTAGCCCATGACAATGTGGGTGGATCCGGGTTCCGGACGTGCCGTGGGCCAAAAATCTATTGGGCTTGCCAGGGAGGATAAGGATTGGCCTAGTATGGGCCGTTTGGGTTGGTGAGGCCCTTTGGGTGGTCAAACAGGCAAAACGGCACGAACGGGCATTTTTAAGCAAAATCGATGTGCTATTGCTCACAGTTCCATTGGTAGGCTCGAGGTTCAAACGTTTTATGAGCTAAAAATCAACTGGGCATGCTAAAGAGGTTGGGGATCAGCTTAGTATTGATCGTTTGGGTGGGTGGGACATTTAGGTGGTCAAACAGGCGAAACGGCGCGAACGGGATATTTTCTGGCAAAATTAGTGTGCTACAGCCTATAGTTTCGTGGGTGGGCCCAAGGTTCGGATATTTCGTGGGCCAAAAATTGATAAAGGTGTGCCAGGGAAGTTGGGGATCAGTCTAGTTTTGGACGTTTAGGTAGACGGGGTCAGTTGGATGGTCAAACAGGCAAAACGGGGCAAACGAGGCATTTTTTGGCATAATTGGTGTGCTATAGCCCACGGTTCTGTGGTTAGGCACAGGGTCCAGGCTATCCGTAGATTTATAATTTATTGACGCATGCTAGGTAGGTTAGGGATCGGTCTAGTATGGGCCATTTGGGTAGGCAGGGCTATTTAGGTGGTAAAAATGGCACAAACGGGGCATTTTCAGGTAAAATCAAAGTGCTCTAGCCCACAGTTCAGTGAGTGGGCCCTGAGTTCAGGCGTGATGTAGGCCAACAATTGACCAGTGTGTGCCAAAAAAGCTGGGGATAGGCCTAGTATGGGTCGTTTGGGTGTGCGGGGCTATTTGGGTGGTCAAACGAGTGAAACGGCGTGAAAAGGGCATTTTCTAGCAAAATCGATATGCAATAGCCCATGGTTCTGTGGGTGGGCTCGGGGTTCGAGCATGCCATGGGTCAAAAATTAACCGGGGCGTGCTAGGGAGGCTGTTGATCGACTTAGTAATGGCGGGGACATTTGGGTGGTCAAATAGGTGAAACAGCACGAACAAAAAATTTTTGGGCCAAATTGGTGTGGTATAACCCACGGTTCCGTGGGAGGTCTCAACGTTCAGGCATACCAGGGGCTAAAATTTATCTCGGGTGATAAGAAAGGCTGGGGATATGCCTAGTGTGGGCTGTTTGGTTGGGCGGGGTGATTTGGGTGGATGGAGGGCCAATTAGGTGGTCAAACAAGCAAAACGGTGTGAACATGGCATTTTCAGGTAATGTGTTATAGCCCATGGTTCCATGGGTGGGCTCGTGGTTCGAACGTTCCGTGGCTAAAAACTGATTGGGGCATGCTAGGGAGGTTATTGATTGGCCTAGTATGGGCGGGGATATTTTGGTGGTCAAAATGGCAAAACGGCTCGAATGGGGTATTTTCGGGCAAAATCTGTTTGTTACAGCTCACAGTTCTGTGGGTGGTCCAGGGTTCGGGTGTGTCGTTCGCTAATAATCTACTTGGCATGCTAGGGAGACTGGTTATTGGCCAAGTATGGGCTATTTGTGTGGACGAGGCAATTTGGGTGGGCAAATGGGTTAAATGGTGCAAACGGGGCATTTTTGGGAAAAAAAATGGATGTGTTATAGCCCATGATTCCAAGGGTGGACCCGGGGTCTGAGCATGCCGTGGGTTCAAAATTGATTAGGGCGTGCTAGGAAGGATGGGGATCAGCCTAGTGTGAGCCATACGGGTAGGCAGAGCCATTTGGCTGTTCAAACGAGCAAAACAACACGAATAGGGCATTTTCGAGCAAAATTGGTATGTTATAGCCCACTGTTTCATGGGTGGGCCCAGGTTTAGGGTGTTCCGTGTGCCAAAAATTAATAGGAGCATGCCAGGAAGTCTAGGGATAGTCCTATTATGATTCATTTAGGTAGGCATGACCATTTAGATGGTTAAACAGGCAAAACGGCATGAGTGGGGCATTTTCGGGCAAAATTGGTGTACTATAGCCCACGATTAAGTGGGTGGGCTTGGCTTTTGGGTGTGATGTTAGCCTAAAATTAACCTATGCGTGCCAGGGAGGCTGGAGATTGGCCTAGTATAGGTCGTTTAGGTGGGCGGGCCAATTTGCGTGGGTCAAATGGGCGAAACGGTATCAATTGAGCATTTTTAGGCAAAATCGGTGTGCTAAAGCCCATGGTTTCGTAGGTGGGCCTTGGGTCCAAACATGTCATGGGCCGAAAATCGACCAGGGAGGGCCATAAAGGCTGAGGATCGGCCTAGTGTGGGCCATTTGGATGGGTGGAGTCATTTAGGTGGTCAAACGAACGAAAAGATGCGAATGGGGCATTTTCACTCAAAATCAGTGTACTATAGCCCACGGTTCCCTAGGTGGGCTTGGGATTCTAGTATATCATGGGTCAAAATTCAATGAGGGCGAGCCAGGGTGGCTGTGGATCAGGATAGTTTAGGCAGGACCATTTGGGTGGTCAAACGGGCGAAACCGTGTGAATTGGGCATTTCGGGCAAAATCATTGTGATATAGCCCACGGTTTTGTGGATAGGCCTGAGGTACGGACGTGCCGTGAGCTGAAAATTTACCAGGGCATACCAGGGAGGATGGGGACCGGCCTAGTGTGGGCCATTTGGATGGGGGGTCATTTGGATGGTCAAACAGGCAAAACAGCATGAATAGAGCATTTTCATGAAAAATTGATGTGCTATAGCCTACGGTTCTGTGTGTAGGCCAGGAGTTCGGTTATGCCATGGGTTGAAAATCAATCGAGGCGTGCTAGGGAGGCTGGGGATCGGCTTACTGTGGTATATTTGAGTGAGCGGGGCCATTTGAGTGGTCAAATGAGAAAATAGTGTAATGGTGTATTTTTGGGCAAAATCAATGTGTTATAGTCCATAGTTTCATTGGTGGACCAGGATTGAGTATGTTGTGGGTCGAAAATTGATTGGGTCATGCCATGGAGGCTGGGGATCTGCCTTTTGTTGGTTGTTTGAGTGGTCAGGGCTATTTAGGTGGTCAAATGGACAAAACGTCACGAACGAGGCATTTTCAAGCAAAATCGGTGTGCTATAGCCCACGTTTCATGGGTGCGGCCCATGGTCCGGGCGTGTCGTAGGCAAAACATTAACTGGGGCATGCCAAGGAGACTAGATATCGGCTTAGTATGGGCCGTTTAGGTGTGCGGTGCCATTTTGGTGGTAAAACGGGCAAAACGATGCAAACAAGGCTTTTTGGGGCAAAATCGGTGTGTTATAGAACATGGTTCCGTGGGTGGGCCTAGGATCCGAGAGTGTCTTGAGATAAAACTCGACTGAAGTGTGAAAGAAGGTTAGGAATCGGCCTAGTGTAGGACATTTGGGGTGGCGATGCCATTTGGATGGTCAAACGGGCAAAACAGCACGAACAAGGTATTTTCGATCAAAATTGGTGTGCTATAGCCCATGGTTTCGTAGGAGAGCCTATGGTCCGGGCATGTCGTGCGCCAAAAATCAATCGGATACAGTCGTGGGCTAAAAATCAATTAAGGGGTAGCAGGGAGAGTGGGGATCGGCCAAGTGTCGACCCGTTTAGGTGGGCAGGGCCATTTGGGTGGTCAAACAAGCAAAACGGCATAGATGGGGCATTTTTAGAAAAAATTGGTGTATTATAGCTCACAGTTCCATGGGTGGGCTCGGGGTTCGAGCTTTTCGTTGGCCGAAAATCGATCTGGGCATGCTTGGGTGGCATGGGATCGACCTAGTATAGGCCATTTGGGTGGTCAAATGGGCAAAACAGCACAAACGGGGCATTTTTAGGCAAAATTGGTATCCTATATAGCATAAAATTTCATGGGTGGGCCCGAGGTCCAGGCGTGGCATTGGCTAAAAATTGATTGGGGCGTGACAGGAAGGCTGGGGATCCACCTAATGTGGGTCATTTGGGTGGGCGAGGCCATTAGGGTGGTCAAATGGGTGAAATGGCGTGAACGAGGCATTTTTAAGCAAAATCAATGTATTATAACCCATGGTTCCGTAGGTAAGCCCGAAGTACGAGCATGTCGTGGGAGAAAAATTGATCAGGGCATGATTGAGAGACTTGGGATCGACCTAGTATGGGTAGTTTGGGTGGACGTGGCCATTTGGGTGGCAAACGAGTGAAACGGCATAAATGCAGCATTTTTGAGAAATATTGGAGTGCTATAGCTCACGGTTCCGTAGGTGGGCTAGGGGTTTAGATGTGTCGTGGGCTGAAAATTGATCGGCGCATACCAGAGAAGCTGGGGATCAGCCTAGTATAGGTCGTTTGGGTGGGCGGGGCCATTTGGGTGGTCAAACAGGCATAACGACATGAACAAGGTATTTTCGGGCTAAATCAGTGTGTTATTACCCACGATTTCGTGGGTGAGCCATGGTTCTGGGCGTACCGTGGGCTAAAAATCGACTGGACGTGCCAGAGAGGCTGGGGATCGACTAGTGTGGGTCGTTTGGGTGGGTCAAAAATTGATCGGTGCGTGCTAGGGAGGCTAGGATCGACCTAGTATGGGTCATTTTATTGGGCAGGGCCATTTGAGTAGTAAAACAGGCGAAATGGTAAGAATGAGGCATTTTGGGGAAAAATCGTTATGCTATAGCCCATGGTTCCGTAGTTTGCTCTGTGGTCCGAGTGTGTCATAGGTCGAAAATCAACAGGGTGTTCCAGGGATGCTAGAGATCATCCCAATATGGGTTGATTGGTTTGGTGGTGCCATTTAAGTGGTTAAATGGGTCAAACGGCGTAAACGGGGCATTTTTTGGCTAAATCGGAGTGCTATAGCCCACGATTTTATGGGTAAGCCCAGCGTTCGGGCGTGTCATGGGCCAAAAATTGACAGGGGCATGCTAGGAAGTCTAGGTATAGGCCTAATGTTGGCCAATTGGGTGGGCGAGGCCATTTCGGTGGTCAAACGGGCAAAAAAATACAAACAGGGCATTTTCAAGTAAAATCGGTATGTTATAGCCCACAGTTTCGTGGGTGGGTTCGGGGTCTTGCCGTGCGTAGGCTAAAAATCGATCAGGTCTTGCTAGGGAGGATGGGGATCGACCTAGTATGGGTAGTTTGGGTAGGCGTGGTCATTCCGGTGATCAAACGGGTGAAACAGCACGAATGGGGCATTTTCGGGCAAAATCGGTGTGCTATATCCCATGGTTCCATTAGTGTGCCCGGGGTACTGATGTGTCATGGGTTAAAAATCAATCGTGGTGTGTCTGGGATGCTGGAGATCATCCTAGAGTGAGTCGTTTAAGTGGTCGAATCCATTTGGGTGATCAAACAGACAAAATGATGCGAACAGGGCATTTTTAGGTAAAATCGGTGTGCTATAGCCTACGGTTCGGTGGGTGCGCCTAGGGTCTGGGTGTGTCGCGGGCCAAAAATCAATCGGGGCGTGCCACGGAGGCTGGGTATTGGCCTAGTGTGGATCATTTGGGTTGACGGGGCCATTTGAGTGATCAAACAAGAAAAATGGCAGGAACGGGGTATTTTCGGGCAGAATTGGTGTGCTATAACCCACGGTTCCGTGGGTGGGCTCAAGGTTTGGGCGTGCTGTGGGCCTAAAATTGACTGACGCATGGAATAGAAACTAGAGATCGTCCTAGTATGGGTCCTTTAGGTGGACGGGGCCATTTGGGTGGTCAAACAAGCAAAACGGTGCAAATGGGGCATTTTGGGTAAAATCGATATATTATAGCCCACGATTCCATGGGTGGTCCTGAGGTCCGAGCGTTTCGAGGGCCAAAAATTGATCGAGATGTGCCAGGAAGGCTGGGGATCAGCCTAGTGTTTGGTAGTTTGGGTAGGGGGTCATTTGGGTGGTCAAACCGGGGAACGGAGCATTTTCGAGAAAAACCAGTGTGCTATAGCCCATGGTTTTTGGTGTGGGCTGGAGGTCTGGGTTGATTCTAGGCTAAAAATTGATCGGGCTGCCCCAGGCAGGCTGGGAAGCAGCCTGGTGTTGGCCTTTATGGTCAAATCGGTGGTTTGAGTGGTCAAACGGGCGAAACAGCGCGAACGGAACATTTTCGGGCCAAATCAGTGTGCTATAGCCCACATTTTTTAGGGTGGCCCTAGGGCCCGAGTGGGTTTTAGGCCGATAATCGATCGGGCAACCCCAGGAAGGCTAGGCAGCGGCCTCATGTGGACCTTAATGGTCAACCGGGCGATTTTAGTGGTTAAACGGGCGAAACAGTGCTAATAGGCCATTTTTTGCCCAAATCGATGCGCTATCGCCCACGGTTCTTGGGGTGGACCGACGGATTTTGGGCCAAAAATCAATCAAGCTGCCCCAGGCAAGCTGGAAAGTGGCCTAGTATGGGCCTTTGTGGTTAAACAGGAGGTTTGGGTGGTCAAACGAGTGAAACGGGCCATTTTAGGGCTAAATCAGTGTGCTTTAGCCCATGATTTTCGAGGCGATCCTAGGTCTTGTGTCGGTTTTCGATAGAAAATCGACTGAGTTGCCCTAGGCGGGCTGGGGAGCAGCCTACTATGGCTTTTGTGGTCAAACGGGCGGTTTGGTAGTCAAACGGGAAAAATGGCGCGAACGTACCATTTTGAGCTAAATCAGTTTTTGTGGTGAACCCAGGACTCCTGCGGTTTTGGGGCTGAAAATTGACTGGGATGCCCCAGACAGGATATGGAATGGCCTAGTATGGGCTTTTGTGGTCAAACAGGCGGTTTGGATGGTCAAAACGGCATAAACGGGCATTTTTATGTCAAATCGGTATGCTATAGCCCATAGTTTTTAGGGTGGGCCCGAGGCCCAGGCGAGTTTTGGCCTAAAAATTGTTCGGGCTGCCCTAAGTAGGTTGAAAGCGGCTTAATGTGGGCCTTTGTGGTCAAACGAGAGATTTGCATTATCAAACGGACGAAACGGCACAAGCGGGCCATTTTTTAGCTAATTTAGTATGTTATAGCCTATGGTTTTTCGAGTGGGCTCGAGAGGATTTTGGGTCAAAAATCTACAAAGCTACCCAAGGCAGGCTGGGGAGCATCCTAGTATGGGCCTTTGTGGTCAAACGGGCGATTTGGGTGGTCAAACGAGTGAAACAATGCAAACGGACCATTTTCAAGCCAAATTGGTGTGCTAAAGCCCACAATTTTTGGGGTGAGCCCAGTGCTCAGGCAGGTTTTGAGCCAAAAATTGATCGAGCTGCCCCAGGTAAGCTAGAGAGAGGCGTAATGCGGGCCTTTATGGTCAAACGGGTAGTTTCGGTGGTCAAATGGGCGAAACGACCCGAACGGGCCATTTTCTAGCTAAATCGATGTGCTATAACTCCCTTTTTTGGGGTTGGCCCGGGGATCTGGAGATTTGTGGGCTAAAAATCGACTGGGTTTCCCCAGGCAGGCCGGGGAGCGGCTTAGTGTGGGTCTTTGTGGTCAAACGGGCGGTTTGGGTGGTCAAATGGGAAAAACGGTGCGCACGAGCCATTTTTGAGCTAAATTGGTGTGCTATAGCCCACGATTTTGGTGTGGGCTTGGGACACGGAAGGATTTTTTGATGAAAATCTACCGAGCTGCCCCTGGCAGGCTGAGGAACCGCCTAGTGTGGGTGTTTTAGGGCGTATTTATATGTCCAATCACCAATATTCACCCATATTTGGACTTGTTCTTTGAGATAAAATGTGTCATTCTTATTGTATTTAAGCTTTAATTGCGTTCCTGATCTAATGGACATGATTAGTTTATGCAGGGCAAAATTGTGATGAAATTGAATGAGATTGAACACATGAACAAGAAGTTAATGACTAATGGAGAAATGAGGTAAATTTTCTGAGATGAGGATACTGGAACTTAGCTTGGAAAGAAGAGAATGAAGCAAGGATGAGAAAAAAAGCCGAGACAATAAATCCAACAGCTAATCGTGATTTCACCGCATAGCGGTGGATGATAATTCTCTCGTGATTGAAATTCTAGAAACTCATCGTGATTAGACCGTGATGCGGTGAAGGAATATTTGCAAACGTTGATTTTCAGTGGTTCATCGTGATAACACCGCGTCGTGGTGAGGAGACAATTCTCAAAGATCAACCATACATCAATGCAAATAATTTTATTTTAACATATAAAATTACATTTAAGTTTAACAAAGAAGTGTTTTTATTTACTTAATGATACGAACCAAATTGGACCACGGAATAAGGAAAAGAGGGCAATAGGCCATGTCAAAAGCTCTAAATGGATAGGAAAGCATCTTGGACGCGAGCATTCCAATTAGAGCAGTAACTTCTTGCTCAAGAGCTTCGAAGGATTTGAAAAATATTAGTTTCGACTATTTAAACCATTTCAAAACTGTAAAGAAAAATTTAAATAATTTATGACATTACAAAATTGTCACTTGATTTTTTAAGAAAATATCAAGAAAAGCTAAAAATATTCAAAAGCTTATAAATAAAAAAAAACTTTTGAAATAGACAAATAATGTAAGGATTCAGGTAACATCTTGAAAATGTTTTTAAGGCATTCAAGAGCGTCCGATAAAAAATGATTGACCAAAAAACTATTTAACTGACTTATAAAAAAAATGACTAATTTAAAAAATGTGGCAAATTTTTTAAAATCTTGAATAGTTTGCAAACATGACACTCACTTTATTCAAGTGAAAACTTACTTTATTTAAATTAAGGAAAAACTCTCTTAAAAAGAAAAGTTAACTAAGTACAATTCTTTTATCAAATTTAAGAAAAGACAAATTATATTTAATCAAAAAAGAAAGAAAATCATTTCAAATATCATTTTTGATAATAGAAAATTCTATCTTTAAGAAAGAAACCCTATTTAAATAAGTTATGAAATATTTAATTAAATCAAAAAGGTTTCGATAGAAAATTAATTTTTTATGTTTAGAAAAAATTTCTTTAACTCAAATAATTCAATTTTCATACATGATCGAAGTAAACGCTATTTTTTGATTTTTTAAAAGTTCGTCTTAGGAGTAAACATGAAAAAAATCCCTTTTTATTTAATTCTTAAATGTGATATATGACAAAAAAAAAAGAAAAAAAGGAGAGAGAGGGAAATACTAAGATAAACCAAAAATCACAAATTGAAGGGAAACTTATTTAAATTTTAAATCTAAAAATTAATTACAAACACATAAGTCAAGTATGAATTGCAAGAACAAATAAAGAAATTTCAAGTTTAGGCTCCTTATCTGGCCCATTTTAAATCTGCCCAACTCTTGGGCTGAATGTTCATGGACTTTGGTCCAATTTACGCTTTGTCTTCCAACTGATTGTATACAAGCCTTCTTTTGTTGCGATTTCTGTATATTTTACTGTATATCAGTGAATTTGCATCTTTGCGTTTTCCATATATTAGCTGCAAGATTTGTATTGTTGCTCTCCAGATTTTGAGTCATTGAAGATGGCTTAAGATATTAAAAGACTATGATGTTGATATCTTCTATCATCTGGGGAGAGCAAATGTTGTAGCTAATGCTTTGAGTCATAAGACAACAATAAACATTTAAGGACAGACAATGAAAAGGAAAGGAATAGCTAAGATTTACACCAACTAGCTAATTTAGGGGTTTTCCTTTTTGAAGCTCCAGATGAAGGGATTATTGTGCATAATGCAGCAAAATCTTCATTAGTAGCTGAAGTGAAAGAAAAGCAGAATGCAAATCCTATTTTATTACAGCTTAACGAGAATGTACAACATGGCATGAGAAGGGAATTTGAGTTTATGCAAGGGGGAGTACTTCAGTGCTAAAACAGATTGTGTGTACCAACTGAATATGGGCTAAAAAGATGATTATAACTGAGGAACATCATTCAAGGTATTCCACCCATCTAGGATCAACTAAGATGTATCATGAGCCGAAGGAAATGTATTAGTCGGGTGACACAATAAAGAACATTGTAGAATTTGTAGCCCAATGTCCAGATTGACGAAGTGTTAATGTAGAGCACCACAAGATCGGGGGTTATATGCAATGTATAGATCTCCCAATTATAATGTGGGACATGATTAACATGGATTTCATCACTAGTTTCCCTGGTACATCTCAAAAGTTTGATTCCATATAGGTAATAGTTGATAGGCTTACCAAATCAGCATATTCTCTACCAGTTAAGACCACTTACACAGTTGAAGAGTATACAAAATTTTACATTAAAGTGATAGTTTGGCTACACGGAGTACCAATCTGTATTATATCGGATAGGGGAGCTCAATTCACTACAAACTTTTGGATGTCTTTACAGAGAAATTTAGGAACACAAGTTAATTTAAGTACAACTTTTCACCCTCAAATGGATGGACAAGAAAAATGTACTATTCCAATACATGAAGATATGCTACGAGCTTATGTATTAGAGCTTATGACTCAAACTTTGTGTGTATCATCTGTATATGACCATATACTTGATGTATACCAGTACATTCCAGCCATATTCTCTTGCTAATAAGTCCACTTTGGACTGATCTTGACATGAGAGGGTGGGGGTTTGACTCCAAAAATGCAGGAGGGAGAGTCCCATGGACTTGGGTGGTTCATGCATTGCAAATAAGAGATAAATATCAGTTCATGGTGCAACAAAGATCTAACATTGTATGAACAATATAAAAAAAAAAAAAAAAACGCATCCAATTAATTGGTTTTGACTCAAATTCTGCTCAAAAAGTCTTCTTGAATGGAATAGAACAACTCCAAAGGACTCAAATCATATATTTATACCTAAGCTTACGCCAATTGTTAAAAGTCATGCTACCCAAAACGTCTCAAACACATTCAACAATAGGAAATAAAACCTCCATATGAAAAGTTATAGACGAACCGAAACTTCAAGAACTATTAGATAATCTTATTTCTGACAAAACTCGACATCCTGTGATTTTACAGCAACAACATCAAGGCAAATAATTTCAAAGTAAAAAATTTATAACAAATTTTGGAAGGGACTGTCAGGTGATAGGTTAATTCTCAAGTTTCAAAAACCAATTGGTTTAGAGAAAAATCATATATTAGAGGGAAGAGGTATGAATATCAAACAAGATAGGAAACTAGATGAAAGAAAAGGTGAAAAGAAGATAGCTCACTGACTTTACACCTCAACACGACCTATTTAAATCTCCTGTTCACTTTCTAACGCAAGTAACTTAGAAGAAATCTTAAAGACATAATCTTTAAATCAAAGCAAAAACTATAGAGAAACTGACGACTACCCCAGATCACCCTCATCCTCGTTACGACTGATCATATTAGACCATAAACCAAAAGGTCATTGAGAATTCATCGGATCCAATGAACTATTTTGTTTTTCCAGCACGTGGAGACTAACTTTTACACACAACAATGATGAAACTGAAGTGAGCAGGAGTAGATTTTTATCAAGCAAAACAGATCATATGAACAATGCATGGACAGAAAAATCAAAATCTTTGGACTCAAACCACAAGAAACTGGACAAATCAACATCTAACAGGCAACAAATAGCGTTGAAGGTTTGCACCAATCGACATCGAAACTACTCATTAATCCCGTTATCACACCAACTATTAAATTCCAACTTCTGCAATTACAAATCAAAGATCAGATTTTAACAATAAAACTCCAAACCGCCATTGGATTCATCATATTGCTCGACAACGAAAGAAAAGAAAAATAAAGCGGTCACATAAGACCAAAGAGAATTCAGACAAAACCAAACAAGTTCAAATTCAACATGAGACGAAAATATCAATTACAGAAAGCAAACTAGGTGAGTATTTTACCTTTTTTGAGGCAGCACGAGATTTGTCGGAATCTCTCTATCACCACCGGAATGAACTTGGATTCCGGGTCGGGCTGGACGGTGTCGGGTTGCCGGGTCGAGGCTATTGCTGAAGTTGTGCGCTTATGTTGTTGTTGATTGGGTCGAGTCATGGGAGTTGGGCAGGTTGGAGTTGTTCTTGGAGTTGATCAACTAATCTTGGGCAGTTGACAAGTGAGGCTTGCTCAAGTGGTTGAGCACCTCCACCTTCAATCGGTAGGTTGAGGGTTCGAGTCACGCTGGAGGGGAAGTGTAGGAACACTATTGATCCTTCTGGGGGGAAAAGGAAAAAAAAAAAAAATCTTGGGCAGTTGGCTCAATTTTTAAAGAGAAATGGGCTGGTAGTAGGTAAAAATAAAGTAAATTTTACATATATATACCGATATATTTACCATTAATTGTTAAAAATTCCAACATCTTCTAAAATCTCAATATTTGACCTCTGATGATACAAGTTAATTACATTAGATACATACTACTGATACATGTATTAATTAACTAAATCAGCATGTTTTAAGGAATGTAACAGATAACTTTGCATTAAATCAACATTTAAGCTAACTAATTAAGGTAAAAAACAAAATCAAATCCCACAATTAATGGGATTCCGTTTATTACTCCATTTCGTTAAAACGTAAATGTTGTTTTAATATATTTTTGAAATTAAAAAATATTCTTTCTTCTTGTTCAGATTAAAACACCAATTTTTTTTTATTTGATTTGTTAATTTCGCTTGTTTGATATGAATATTTTGGTGCCTTTACGTCATTTCAGTGTTTGGATTAACGAAATTGAGTATGTTGGTTATAAGAGTGATGGAATTGTGGTCAGTGAACATGTTACTTACGAAAAATTGATTTCTACAATTGCAGGAGAACTAGAAATCGACGAAACAAGGAAAAAAATTGAAGCTCGTTATATTGTTGAAGGAAATTCTTGTCCGTTGTTCATTCGTAACGAAATGAGTGTGAAGCTGTATGCTCAAATTAAAAAAACAGAGCGTGGATTTGGAACGTATCCTCTTATCATCACTACGTTAAAGAAGTCTGATAGTGAAATGCTTTTTGATGGAAAAGTTGGTGCTATGATGTATTTGGAAAGTCCATCTGAAATAGTTGAAGAAATAATTAGTTATAAATCTAATTCTACTTCTCTGATGCCTTTGTTGGATAGCAAAGGGAACAAGATCATTACTGATTGCAAGCATAGTGATGTTAAGGTTGGACAAATATATAAGGACAAGTGTATTCTCATTTCGGTTATTGCGCGATTTGCAATTGGGCATTCCTTTAATTACTATGCCAAAAGATCGGATAAGCAAAGGTATGTTATGTTTTTTTTTGGTAGCAGGTGTTGGTAATTTTGTATATGTTAATTTAAATTTGTATTCAATGTTTGGTTGATGATTATTTTACAGATTATTTTTATGTGTTTTATGTTATTAATGTCGAGATACATTTTGTTATGAAAATGATACATTTTGCTAATCTTGTATCTCATTTTATGAAGTTATGATTAATTATATTTCTTGTTGTGTGTTATAAGAAATGTTGTAGATACATATAAATATCCTAGATACATGTTGTAAATTTACAAGATACGTGTTGAGCAAGTTTCAAGCCGAGATACATTTTGTTATGAAAATAATACATTTTGCTCATCTTGTATCTCAGTTTATGAAGTTATGTTTAATTATGTTTTTCAATATGTTTTATTTTCTCATATTTATCATAAATGTCCTAGATACATATTAATGTCATAGATACATGTTGTAAAATTTCTGCATACATGTTATACAAGTAGTCAATGTTGTTAATTAATATAGAAATCTGTTTTTTCTATATTTATTAAGAAGAATAATTTGAACTTTTGTTTTCATTGATTCAGCTATGTCTTACAATGCTGTTCGGAGAAATGTGTTTGGATCTTTAAAGCATCATGTCGTCGGGGTACAGAACTATTTAAAGTTAGATTTTTCTAAGATGTTCACACATGCCCATTAAAAGACCGTGTTTTTACTCAACTTCAAGCTACAGTTGGGTTTGTTAGTGGTTTTGCTGCACCAAAACTTGTCAACTATAAGAGAATACACACCCCGAATGATATAATCGAAGATATTAAAAATGCTTTTGGTGTAGACATTAACTATCAGAAGACTTGGAGGGCTAAAAAACGTACGATTGAAATGTTAAGGGATAAACCTGCAGATGGTTATCGACAAATGACTCGATATGTATACATGTTAAATTCCGTATATCCAGGTTCACATATTAGAATGTATAAATCCGAGGATAATAAATTTATGTTTTTGTTAGTTGCATTGCAACCTTTGAAGAGTGGATTCGAGTATTGCAGGCCTGTAGTTGTGGTTGATGGTGCGCATTTGAGTGGAGCATATAAAGGTACATTTATTTTCGCAAAAACTCTTGATGGAGCAGGTAATTTATATTTATTTGTATGTATATTTATTTTTGTGATGTAATTAAGATCATAATTTTTGTTAAATTATTTTTTTAGTTTGAGAAATCGTTTACTTGTATCTGATTAATTAATTTTTTATATTATCAAAATTGTAGGAAGCATTTTGCCGATTACGTATGGTGTTGTTGATAGAGAAAACGATAATTCATGGAGTTGGTTTTTTGAGAACTTCAGAATTGCTTTTGGAGAGCGCGATAGTATGTGTGTTGTATCCAACTGTCATGAAAGCATAATAAAGGTTGTGAGTGTTATATATCCGAATGTGCTGCACCTCGCATGCATTTGACACTTGTGGAAGAATGTTTGCACAAACTTCAAGAAGAGTAAAGATAGACTTAGCGATATTTACTATGTTATGGCCAAGGCTTACCGCAAAGATGAGTTTGATTTTTTTTGGAATCAAGTTGGGAAGATTGATAAGAAGGTAAAGTCTTATCTTGAGGATGCTGGATTTGAAAAGTGGGAACGCGTGTATGCACCTGTTAATCGCGGTAGCATGATGACTTTAAATATAGCGGAGTGCATAAATGGTAAATTGAAGCTAGCACATGAGTTGTCGATAATAGAATTTTTGGAGCAGGCTAGGAAATTGTTTGGAAAGTGGAATTGCAAGAATAGAGAAAGAGCATCGTATGCAAACACGTCACTTGATAGTAGATTTGAAGGAATTCTTCAGCTAAATACTTCAAAATCTACAAGGCTTAAGGTTAATAGTAGTTTTGTTTTGTTTAACATATTATAGAATGCTTGATTCATAATACATGATACTAGTTGTTTTAAAAATGTTGTTTTAGAAAATGTTACAGTAACTTAATCAATCTTTTTATTGAATTTAAACAAAATATTCTATAAAAAAATAATATGTATTTATGTGTAAACATATTATGACTAATCTTGTAGGTTAGTACGTCATCAACATATGTATATTTTGTTTATGATGACGGGAGGAAGTACATAGTATGTCTTGATAGGAGGACTTGCTCTTGTGGTAGATTTCAATTGGATGAGATAACATGTGAACACGCGATTGCAGTACTAAAAAGTAAGCATGTAGTTGATATGAAGCCTTATTGTTCAGAGTTTTATTATCCTGAAACATTAAGGAAGACGTATGAAGAATCTATGTTTCCAACGCCAGCCTGACCCTGGGAAAGAGACTGTAATCGCCGCCAGATAAGAAGGACTGGATTGTGCTACAAGAAGTTATCGACGAAGTTGTGTTACCACCAAAATACAAACGTCAACCCGAAAGGTCAAAGAAAAACAGGCACAAGAAATCAAGTGAAACTATGACATCGAGTAGTAATTATTGCGGGAGATATTGTTATGCAAGTCACAACAGGCGTACTTGTAACTTCTTTTCAAAGGAGGACTGACCATGCAGTTGACTGATTATTAATGCGGAATAATTTGTTATCTTCTAGTTGAATTTCTTTTCTTTTTAATGCGAAGTTTTAATTGATGACATTGTTGTTTTTTAAGAATATTAAGAAAAATAGTTTGAGTAATAAACAGTTGTTTTCGCTCTTTGTTAATTATTTACCCTTATTTATTGGATATTGAAATTGTCGTGAAACTTCATTTAGAAATTAAGATAATATTGAACTGATAATGTGATAACGCTCAATCTACAGCTCTCGTAGGAGTGTAAAGCGGTCGTTGTCAAATATATAACCCAACTGGGTTGGGTATCGATCCCATAGGGAATAGCCGGTCAATAAGAGAGCAAAGATTATTAGACTTTTGGTGCAAGTCTCGTGAAAGGGGGGATTTTAATGTGCAAATAATGTAATCAAGATAGTAAAGTAAAAACAGAAAATAGCAAAGTAAAAAGAAAGAATGTTTAGTACGATGTAAAACAATGAGAATTGAGAAGTTGGGGTTATGTCCACCTTATGAGTTGTACGTCTCTATTGGCTATGAGTTGTGCGGAATTCAGACATGCATGTGCTTATAGAGAATTGTATTCGATGGTAAATCCAAGCGTCTTTCAACCTAAACAAGGACTATTTCACTTTAACTCTTTCGATCTTAAAGCGTATCTAATGGTACAAATTCTCCAAGAAGTTAATCCAGTTACGGCACTAACTTTTTAATAGGGGATGGGACCCTATTACCTTGACATTATCTCTTTTCCAGACATATAACTTTTCTTTCGAACAAGTTAATGCTATATTGGCGTTATTCTATGCGTTTGCAGCCACAAGAATTTGAATTAAGATGAAGAGAATAATGATATAAGCAACACACATGTCACGAATTCACAAACTCATAGCAATAGATAGTATCTCATAAGGCTTCCATAACCCCAACAGAGAGGTTTAGTTACCCATGAGTGCGAAGGAAATCACAATAGACATTATCATTGTACCACAATAAAGATCTCGTGTAGTAGAGTGTGGTAGGCGTTAGGCGTGAACTCCCTTGCAAAGTAACGTTTCTCTTGTTGTGGAAAAAATAAGAATTGATTAGATGAATAGAAGAAGAATAAAAAGTAGAATTAATGGAAAAATTATAATCCGAGTTGTAAGTTGTGGAATAAGAAGTAGAATGAGAATAGAATGAATTGTAACTAATGGAGGAATGCCTCAAAATCTCTAGAAGAATAGGGTATTTATAACACCCATATCCTATTCCTACTAAGCTAATGCATTACTTAATCCAATCCTACTAGGTTAATGTATCATTATCCTAATCCTACTAAGTTACTGCTAGTCCCCAAAGTCTTCAGAATTGTTGTTTTTGCCCAGGACAGATTTTCCATGCGCCACTTTTGGTCCTTGACGTCCAAGATTCCCCTTCCTTCCTTCGTGAAGCTTTCTTTGGCGTCAAGTTATCCATAAAATGCTGAATTCTGCATCATTTATACCTGAAAACTTGCTAATCATGTTCGTTAGCTCACTTACAGGAAAAAGGACTAAAAGTGCATGAATTATATATTTTGTCCTCAAAACTTGGCTAAAATATGGGTAAAATATAGCACTATAGGCGTGTAAATTCGCCTATCATCATAATGTTATTGTAGTTGTTATACTGTAGTAAAAGATTGCAAAGATTTATACTTTTATATGATGTATCTTTCATAAATGTGTAGATATAAGTTTGCACAATTTGTAATAATTGTAAAATATAATTGTATCATGTAGGACTATAAGTTTTGATATAATGTGTTAGTCAGGTTGAAGGCAAACATGTATTCTGAGTAATTAAAAATGGCAATAGAAACATAATAATGTAATGTTTTGTTATTTACATTTATTATATAGTAAAATATGTATTTGTTTTACTAGATACATATAATTTAATAAGATGTTTCTCAGTTAATTTTATAGATACAAGATTAAATTTTCACTTCTATAGTATAATGTCATTAGTTTTTTTATATAGTACCATAGACAACAGGTATTAGTTGGAACAAAAAACTGTTGTAGATACTAAATAATGAAATATTGTGAAGTTTAATACCATTATATTCTAATTTATGTTTCATTATATTAGATACATAGGATTGTAAAATGTTATAAAATATTTTTCTAATACTATGTCTTTATAAAGTGCTAGAACAACATAGTTCGATATATAAATATATATGAAATGCTTTAGCATTGCATTATAATATATAACAAAATAAAACTATTTAATCATTAAAAAAACATAATGTATGAGTACCAAACATTACTAACATTATCAAAAAATCACTAATGTTTCTATCAACTTCCTAGGTTTGTAATATCCAACAAGCAAACAAATAAACAACTAATTAATATGGAAAACACTGTCTGTTTTTTTTGTGCGAACTTGCTCCTTGGCCTTGGTGGATCGTCATTCTCACTAAAGTATCCGTTCTCTGCTTTTTCAGACCAATACTTGCACAAAAGAGAAGCATATCTCAAATGATGGTATTAAGCATCAATACCTGAACATGAAATGCCTAATCCCTCACTCAGATACTCGGCATAAACAGCCATAAATACACCACAATCTCTGCATTCCAACAAATAATTAAGTTAAAAACATTAATATACATGAGTACGGTAATGAAAACAAACAAAAAGGTAATGTAATACGTACAAGGTTCCACTATCTTGTTGTGCTATCTCAGATACATATTCCACTCGAAATGGATCCCGTTCGGACTTTTCCTCGTATGATTTCAGTGCAGTCCAGTCAGTGGGTACCTTGTTCTAAAAAAACTTACTGTACTGAAGGTAAGTCGGAATCATTCAGTCAACTTTTCAATCTCACTTGTTTGTTTTCTTTTCCGTGAAGAGGCCATTGAATCATACACACGAATACATCAATCCTTTAAAGCGATGACTGTCAATACCCAGTGAAAGGCGCTGTCACAGTTAATTGGGACAAATACCTCATTAACCATATGCCAAGATTGACCTGCGCACGTACTCAATCTTTTGATTGTGTTAATCAATGACTTCTCCATATCAACAACCTCATCAGTTCTGGCATATTTATCTTGAGTTGCAAGATCCATAGTAACGTTTGAATTGTAGTAATTCACATATGCCTTATCGATGTACACTTTGAAAAAATAATCCGTGATAGTGTATCTGCTGATTGAAAAATTCGTGTTCTTGTACTTCTTCCTCAAGTAATACATAATAACATCTAGATGTTGTTCAAATTGCAATAAAGTGGTATGTTATAGCAATCAACTATAATAAGTAGTAATTAGATACAAATTATTGATTATATATATAATGTAATAACTTTATAAACACTGGTAACTATAAGATCAAAAAATGAACAACATATATATTCATATAGAACGAAACATTTTTTGTTATTATGTATCAAATATAAAGTTCTTTCGGCTAAAAAATTTCAATTATCTTTACTAACAGTAAAGATGCAAATATTACAAAAACAAGTTTTGTTAGCACGATATTTAGCTTAAATAATTATTATAACTTGTGCAGTCAATGTAACTCGTGTAATAGACTTTAATACTTCATCATAGAAATCATACAATACAAAAACTATTTACTATTGAAAATCTGCTTAAACAAAATTTTAAGAAAAAATGAAGGTAATATCTCATCATTCCAACACTTGTTCTGTTGGTACATCAAGTAAAACCAATTCTTGAATTTTAGAAAAGCAACTACGTAATCTAGTTGACGAAATCCAAGTGTTGAACAATTAACCTTGTAGTGATCATCATCATCTTTTCGATAACATAAAAGTACAGTTGATTTGAAAAAATAAATAAATAATAAGTTGTATATTACTGATGAATTTAGAATAAGACGTGTTGCTTACTTTTTCGTGTGTTGCGTATAGAGGCCGTCATGAATCCATTCTTCAAATATTTTTATCTCTACAATAGGAGAATCCCCAGTAATGTGATAACCTTCGAATGAAAATTTTTTTCACTCATTAGAAGCCAACTTTTTCTTTCCTTTAGAACTTGATCCAAAATGGGTCAAAAAAGGAGAACAATAAATCTTTGATGGCTTTCTTGAGCGTGGTGCAGGTGCATTTTTATTAGCCGGCACATTCTTTTGTGACGTAGAAAAGGCAAACAAAATCGCGGTGTCACTAATCTCATACTCTGCTAGAGTTGTTGGTGGAGGTTTGTAAATCGTCAATGCCAAATCAAGTTCTCGACCTGGAATAATACTTTCAAGCTGCTGAATTTCTTCAACAGCTATGTCACTCTGCTTCTCAATTTCAACATCCTGAAAATGATTTGAAACCTTAACAAATTTATTATAAATAAAGTCCACTATTTTTAACTTTATCAATAAGTAGTAACTTGTATCTGAAGTTTATTTTAACGTGTATTTGAACTTTATTTTAACTTGTATTTCAACTTTAATTTAACTTGTCTTTAGACTGTAGTTAAACATGTATCTAAACTTAACTTAACTTGTACATAAATTTTGTATTAACTTGTATCTGAACTTTATTTTAACTTGTATTTGAACTGTATTTAAACTTGTATCTCAGTTTTATTTTAACTTGTATCTCAACTGTGTTTTAACTTGTATGTAAATTTTATTTTTAATTTGGAATATTAATAACATAACTGTGTTCATTTTTTTTAGTGAATTAGATTCTTACTACTAAATTAACTAAATTGTACAAGATATGTAAATGTTGATTACATATATGACTTAGTTTACATTTATCATTTCAAGCATGCAAAAATAGTCATGTTAATTAGAAAACACATAATGAATGTTTATTACCTTTTCATGTTGTTCACCCTTCTTGAGAAACTATGGTGCTTGGTTGGCTTTATCATCCTCCATTTCAACCGGTTTGTCAGTTTCTTGTACTACACTGTCAGTATTCGTAGGTCTTGCATTATCAACAACGGCATCTGAAGGATCACATTCTTGCAGCTCTATTTTACAATAGTTTTCTGCAGATTTTTTATCAGAGAATAAAAAAAATTAATATAATATAATTAGTTAATTACTACCTTTGAGAAGTAAGTACATCTTGATACATATAAACATTTTTTTATAAGATAATTCAAATAGTAAATATGTACTAATGGGCACCTCCATTTTCTCTGTTTTTTTAGACATAATGTGGACTGACGGAATTAGTATGACATTCAAAATCAGCAACATCGTCTGAATGTACAGCCTTTTTCGGGCTTTGTTTTGCAATTTTTTTCTAAAATTGAAGGATGAGAAGCATGAATAAATTTAATATACTCGTTAATAAATGTGTGTTGTTTTACAGCATCTTACCTGCTTTACAGTGTCATTTTTCTGCTCCAATGAATTCAAAATTTCAGTGAATTTAGCGTTCATCAGACGCTCCAAATCTTTAAATTTTTGGTCAATCTAGTAAATATGCAAGTTGATTAGTTAAAATGCATAAAATTAATAAATTTATACAGTAATAAATTGTAGATACTTACGTATGTCTTCATGTATGCCTTCATTTCAGACTCTAACGAATGTAGGTCCGCTTTAACCACAAGGTCTTTCCTGTTTAATGTGGAAGTTGAATCAGCATCAACTTTACTCTTTTATTTCATAACTGCTTGTTTCGCCAATATTTGTTAAGCATGAAAAATAACACAATATAGAAACGTTTTCATTATGAGCAAAATATAAAATATGTTGATAAAGAAAATACCTGTTGTCTGTTTTTTTTCTGCGTCAAGAAACTGCATTTGTTTTTTACGATCTGATCTTCTTCCTGTCGGAACATCTTTTCCAGTCTTTGTAATAAGTTCAGATACTGTACGAGATACATGTATCGACTGCCTCATCAAAAATTGTGGAGGGGTAGAATTGAAGTCATCAAAATTGTCATGATCTTCGGTAACTTGGGGTACATTGACTCTGTACCTCATCCGATCTTGATTTTTATATGATGATGGCATCGAAGATGTACCATGCTGTTCAGATGCAAAATCAGTGCGCGCCAAATCAAGTTTTTCAAACTCGTCCGCAGTAGGAACAATGTTGTCGTATGAATACTATGTACAAAAAAATTATCCATTAAGGGGCAAGGGCGGCAAGACCAGAGAAGGAGCTAAGACCGCTTAGGCCTTTTACTAATGCCCCCACACTAAAAGAGAGAAAGGGCTAGAACGCGGAGGAAGAGAAGGCGATAGCAGCGAAGCATGTCCAGCCTGCGGTATATTATTACGATTAAAACTACAAAAACTATAATGTAATGTATGAAAAAAATTCAATCATTATCGTACCTTGCTAAACATTCCGGTCACAAACTGATTAAACTGAGGCCGGACTGCAACAACCTTCCAATTCAATATGCGAGGTATGTTATTTCCCTCCTTAATAGCAACTTTGGATTCAATATTTGAACAAAGTTCAAACATCCACATATTAAGAACCTGTGGGATACCACTTAACCTATAAAGTTGCTTCTCCATTGAAAACTCTTGCCTAAGTGAGGCCATCAACCTGGAGAAAGACACTTTACCCCAAGGAAAGAATTGATATTTTCCATCTTCAACCATTTTGAAATCAGAAAATGACACGGGAGAAGCATTCAACTGTGAATAGATAAAAGTGTGTATGAAATATAGGATTGTCATCTGGAGGGCATCCTCTTTGTTTTCAAAATTTCCCTTCAAAAAACGTTCCACCAATGCCTCCTTATCTACACCATTGGTTGATTATGGAAAATACCTTTTCATAAGCCTACTCGGAGAAGAATCTTCATATTTGAAATCATCAACATTCCCAAAACATTTTAAGCCAATAATCAAAGAAAAATCATTGATGAAAAATCTAAGGATCTGGCCTTTGACAAAAACATGTATCTCTTCTTGATTTGGTTGCTCGACCTCGAGAATAAGAATACATTTTGGTATTTGTCCAATATAATTAGAAATAGGTATGTTGAGATAACATTCGAAGATAGTCTTCTCAAATAAGTCTAACACTTCTTGCCCGACAACTTCTTTAATTTCATCATTAAATCTTAAATTGCATAAACTTACAAATCTAAGAGGATGACTTGAAATTTCCTTTATAACATAACTCAATTCCTAAAACAAAAAGAAACAATCATGAAAAAATTAGTCTATATGCAACAACTCTACATTAAGACATTACAATAAAAACAAATACTCTAATAACAACCTACTTTAGAAACAAGTTAATACAACATGTATGTATGTAGGTATTAACTTGTATCTTTTGTTGTATGACTTTCAATAACAATTAAACCAACACTAGATACATTTCAAGAAATTAACAGTAAGTACCAGATACAAGTCAACATAACATGTATCTGTTAAAAAACTTGTATCTTTTGTTATATGACTTTGAATAATAATTAAACAACATTAGATACATTTCAATCAATTAACAGTTAGCACCAGATACAAGTTAACATGATATGTATCTATGAAGTCATAACTGGTATCTCTTATAATATAATTTCTAGTCAAGTTTAAACACCGACAGATACATATCAAATCGTTAACAACAACTCACAGATACATGACAACATAACATGTATCTAATGACAAGAAACTTGCATCTTTTGTTATATGACTTTCAATAACAATTAAACAATACTAGACACATTTCAAGCAATTAACAGTTAGTGCCAGATACAAGTTAACATAAAATGTATCTATGAAGTAATAACTTGAATCTATTATAATATAATTTTTAGTCAAGTTTAAACACCAATAGATATATATCAAAGCATTAACAACAACTCACAGATACATGACAACATAGTATGTATCTAATAACAAGAAACTTGTATCTATTGTTATATTAATTACAATATCAAAATAAATCACAAGATACATATAAATTATTAGCAACAAAGCACCAAATAAAAAATAAATTTTCAAACGTATCATCATCACAAAATATGTATCTCGGCCTAAAATTGAACAAATTTGTACATGCAATTACCTTAGGAAGATCATCTCTACAAATTTCTTTAACAACTCTTCTTCTCTTGATGGGAGCTTTACTTTCAGGACTGTTGTGCCCTCTTTTCTTAGAACCACTTTCTTTTTTCTTGTCCTTCTTAGCAATCTTCTGACGTAATTTCTTCATAGTTTGGGGATCGTTTCTATGTTTTGACCTATTTTCATGAAAACTATCAATTTCATAGTCAAAATCTCTCAGAACAAAGTTTACAACTTCTTGAGATTCTTTGAAACATTCTAATTGAGAAACCTCAAGTCTAAAAGAAGGTTCAGACTCTTTATTCATGCTGATAATTCAAATAATGGAGCAAAAAAAGTGAAATTAAAGAAATCTCTCTACCAAAATACTCAACTTTCAGATAGCTTTACTTGTGGCAAAAAAAAATTGAAAAAAAAAATGTAAAAAGGAATTAAATAAATTGAAACTGATTTTATGGGGGAAAATTACCTTGATTGAATTTTTTGAATCAGATGGAGAAGATGGATAGAAACTGGCCAGTTTTTGCGTCGTTCAAATAGGAGATGTGGAGTATTTTTTGGTAAAGAGCCGCCTTTTTAGTTGTAGGGTTAACTTGTATCTCACAAATAAAAAAAAATATAAAATATTGGGATTTGAGTAATTTTTAAGAAGTGGAGGAATTTTTAGAAGTTTAGAAACTTATGTTGTTTATTTAGGTAATTTTTCCAAAAATAAATAGCGGGATGAGAATTAAAGGGTTTTAGGGTTATTTAAAAGGTAGCCCCCAATTAGATTTAGGATTTAGTCAATTCCATTTAATTTCCAGGCAAATCAAAAAATTAATTGGTCAATTGCATTGTAATTGTGACCAATTTGATTTTAATTATGATTAAATTTAATAGATTAGCTAAATTAAATTGAAATACGATACTAATTAATACCTCATTTGATCCCGAATTTTTTATTTAATAAAATTAAACAGATATTTTTTTCAACTAAATTATTTTGAGAAAAAATTAGATTTAAATCAAGATTTTAACCATTTGAATTTATTTTCAAGATAAACCTCAATTAAAATCCGATATTCCATAGAATAAATATTAAGTAACCAAAATTATATGATTTCGTATATACGAATACAAAAATGTATAATCGTTGCTTAAAATAGCAAAAATTACCTAGATAAATACTTTAGAAAATATTTATCCAAATAAAATAAATATTGTAGTTTTATTAAAATCGAAGAAACTTGGAATTAAACTTAATCGTGGAGGGTAAAAATTAGGTGTCAATATTGACATGCTTTGTTGTACCGCCAATGAAATAGAGAAGGGTTTTACCGGAAGCATCAATTTACGTCTTCGAGTAGATGATATGTTTGACGAAAATTGTACATGCAATGCTTCATTGTCATTGATACATATTCTAGGAGGACTTAGACGCTTAGCAAATTAAGTTCATACCTTCGGACAAATATACTACTATTATTAAAGACTTTCCATTGCTCTTCAGGTAATGATACACATTCATTAATTTTCACTGTTGAGGTAATGCAAGAGCTTATTGATGAAGAACATTTGTATTGCAGTAAAGCATGAGATATTACTATGCAGCACAACTTAAATGACTTGAAAATTCCTGTGGGTCTTTTGGATGGTGTTCTTCCTCGATATTTAATTTAGAGGTTTGTTTCTTACAGAAGTTTTTATATTACTTTAAAATAATTTTTAGTCTATGCTTTAATTATTTTTTATCTCATTCATATTGAATTCCATCCAATTTGCATCAATGCTAGTTTGTTTTATGTGTTTATCAATTTGAGTGATTGTATTCAAGTTATTTTGTCAAAAGATCTCTACATCTGATTTAATGATTATCCACCTTTTATTTCAAATGCAGACAGAGCTGATGTATAATTACTAAATTCATCTAAACCTAACGTTAATTACACAATTGTGATGTAAAAGTGTTAGTTTGGATGTTATATCAAAAGGTATGTGCAAAAAGACTCAAGTGCACACATTATACTGTAGGAACAATCGGGTAAATTTTTACACTACAATAGAACAACTGTCTTTAATACAACCTTACCTTACAGAAAAGGTGAAAACTGCCTTTTATTTATAGGAAAAAGCAACATCAGCAATTATTCAATCTTGGCAACCAGAGCAGTTTGCCAATTTTGACAAATGAAAGTAGCCAACTTTAAATTGTTGGAAAGTTCTGCAATTCATGAATTTAACCACAATTTCATGAGATGGACCCCACAAACCTTCCCCTCCAATCTCATGCATCAGATGGAGGTATCTCCGTCTTTTTAGAGAGGGCTCATGCCAATAAGTTCTTTGCACAACTCAAACTTGTCTTTTGGCACCACCTTTGTCAGCATATCCGCAGGATTTTCAGCCGCTCTTGAAGGAACCACTTGAGCCATATCATATCCTTGCTAGCTTCAGTAGCCGCAATATACTCAGCTTCAGTTGTAGATAGTGCCACACACTTCTGCAACTTTGACTGCCATGATATAGCTCTCCCTGAAAAATGTAAATAAAAATCCAATAGTAGATTTTCTGTTATCAAGGTCACCCGTTATATCACCATCTGTATAGCCCTTCAAGATTGGATCATATCCTACAAAACACAAACAGTCACCTGAGGTTCCTCTTAGGCACCTTAATATCTATTTGACTACTTTCCAATGCTTCTTTCTTGTATTTTCAGGAAACTTGCTGACAACACCAACTGCATGAACAATAATAGAGCACATGCTCCCCCTCAAACCAAGACCACACTACTTGTGACCTTCCCTTCAGCGATAATCTATTTGATCTCGCTAACCAACTTGTACCGCTACTACTAACTAGTAAAACACGCCGCTCGACCACCATTTGTCAAGAAGACTTTTGACACAAGGCATCACCTGTAGATATCCAACTACTAGGTCACTTCACATGATCTGCCAAATATCTTACATCGCCGATCTGCCAAATAGATCTGCCAAATATCTTAGACCACCGATCTGCCAAACATCTTGTACCATCGATCTGCCAAACATCTTGTACCGCCGATCTGCCAAATATCATGTACCGCCGATCTGTCAAACAAATTTGCCAAATATCTTGTACCGTCGATCTGCCAAACATTTTCTATCGCCGATCTTTCAAATAGATCTTCCAAATATATTCTATCACCGATCTGCAAAACGGATCTGTCAAATATCTTGTACCGTCGATCTGCCAAATAGATCTGTCAAATATTTTATACCGCATGATCTGCCAAACATCCTGTACCGTCGATCTGCCAAAGAGATCTGTCAAATATCTTGCATCGCCGATCTGCCAAATAGATCTTCCAAATATCTTGAATCGCCGATTTGCCAAACAGATCTGCCAAACATCTTGTACCACCGATCTGCTAAACAGATCTTTCAAACATCTTGTATCATCGATCTGCCAAATATCTTGTACCGTCGATCTGCCAAACAGATCTGCCAAATATTTTGTACCACAGATCTGCTAAATATCTTGTACCGTCGATCTGTCAAACAGTGGGACACGCTGCCTGATCATCACTCGCCAGGAAGACTTTCGACACAAGGCATCAGTCGTAGATCTCCAACTTGTTGTCACATCGGGAACTTTTCACAAAATATAGTCCATTACTCCGACACACCCGAACCTGGCTCTGATACCACTTGTTGGAAAAACGGGTAAATTTTTCCACTACAACAGAACAACTGGCTTTAATACCACTTGTTGGGACTGCGTGTAACTTCACCGTTGAATTTTTCTATCTCGTACTTTACTTCAGATATTTTATTTTTATCAAGTATAATACCACCAACGACAAATATCATTTTCGTGAATGAGAAAAACCTACTCTCTGATATCAGTTGTTGAAAATAATCCTGCCACAATAATAATATTGCGGCAATAAAGAGCAATAAATCTGACAACAATAATACGGTTAACAAGAACAACAAGAATAATAAGAGCGATAATGACACCAAGATTTTTACGTGGAAGAAAAAACCAAGGACCAAGAGGAGAAATTGATATTACTATAGTAAGGAATTTTTACACCGTAGTCACATTACAAGACTCAAAGTGACTACTAAACACTCAAAAGAAATAACCTTCATTCGACTCCCACCTTACTAAAATACGTAGTAAGGAATTTTACACCATAGTCACAGTACAATACTCAAGGTGACTACTAAACACTCAAAAGAAATAACCCTCTTTTGACTAGTATCCGAGCGCAGGTTCTGCTCATTCACGAAAATAATATTTGCGGTTGGTGGTACTATACTCGATAAAAATAAAATATTCAAAGTAAAGTACGAGGTAGCAAAATTCAACGGTAAAGTTACACGTGGTCCCAACAAGTGATATTAAAGCCAGTTGTTCAGTAAGATTATCCACCTTTTATTTCAAATGCACACAGAGCTGATGTATAGTTACTGAATTCATCTGAACCTAACATTAATTACACAATTTTGATGTAGAAGTGTTAGTTTGGTTGTTATATCAAAAGGTATATGCAAAAGGACTCAAGTGCACACATTATACTTTGTAGCTGACATTAGTTAAACGGTGCTTGAGGAGCTTCTGCACTGCTCTTAGGAGAAACTAAGACCTACTATCACCAAAATCTAGCGGTTCATATAAACTATACGAAGTTTTATTTGGATACATACTATATTTTTAATAAACATACACACTGAATTTAACAAACTAAAACTAGTCAAATTATAAAACAAAACTTTACTATTTGTATATATTTTAGGACTTTTAATTTAAGAAAAAGTCTTACCATATATTTTAAGTCCTATCCCTTATATTTTAGGAGTCAATGGTATAAACATAATTAGATAATAATTGATAAAAATAGTGAAAAGATAAAAAAAATTTAAAGCAAAGACTCTCAATGAATGCAAAAGGTTCAAATAGGAATGACTTTCTAAAGTTATATCAAATGTAATTCACATATATCTCTCTCTTTTCTACGTGAAAAGTTGAGATTTTTAAAATTTGGATATAAAAAGTCGTCTTTTGATATTTTAAAACTAACACAAAATTAAAACTTGAAAAATGATTAAATTACTCATTTATAGTTTTAAATATTAGGACTTCTTTCCTAATTCAACTAGGAAAGTATTTAACAACTATAATTGAGAAAATGGCCAATTACCGCCCAATCTTTAGTCGAAATCTCAACTACACACTCAACCTTTAAAGGTGATCTATTACCCCCTAAACTTGTTTTTACCGAATTTATTACCCCCCTCCCCCTCCCCACCTGTCAATGGACGTGACTACACCGCCCATGGGCGAGTCAGTTGACTCCATTTTACTTTAAATTCTTTATTTTCTATTGTCGCGTCATTATTTTTAATAGTATAATAAATATTATAAATTATATACTATTCAATTCTTTAATCTCTTTCGAATTTCCAATTTATTAAATAGTTTGTCCCCAACGGTCCAAACTCATCTTCTTCGATGAGACTTCTTCTCCTCTATTTTTTTTCGATTCTTGTCAAAAGATCTTCTTATCTCTAGCTTAGTTTGTAATCCCTATTTCTTGTTGAACTCTTGACATTGTTATTTATAATCTTGTCCAACTTTAGTTTGGAGTTCGTAATTTGTTAATTGATTTTGTCGGAATTCTTTATATGGCAAATGCGGAATTGAATAAGCTTTGTATGGATGAATCAGACCCAATGCTCAATGTTGTAGTGAGATGCAAACATGAAATTTTGTTGAACGTGTGAACTTCATGGTCGAAATCAACTCCGGAAAGAAGATTTTGGTCTTGTTGACAAGTAGCAACATATAGAGCAGTCCTCTCATCATCGTCTCGAAAATTTACATCAGATCATGAATCCAATAGCTCCTTGATCCCCTCAATATCATCCTCATTAGCTGAATATATCAACCTAATCCTTGGATCAATATCTATAAGATCCCCTACTTCCCCATCTTCACTCTCAATTTCCACTGCCTCAACCACCCTTTCTGGTGCAAGGGCCGATTGCTTACCCAATGCAAATCTTACTGGTTCTATTTCAAGATCAAGAATATTCCAACCCCTTTTAAGATCTACTAGCAATATACCTAACTAGTCTAATGATTAAAGAATACAACACCTTCAGAATCTCAAAACAAGGAAAAAGACTAATTGTCTTTTTCAACCTTTTCAAGAATCTAAAATCTGTATAAAGGGTGTCACCAAAACTAATTGTCTTTTTCAAACTAAAGCTTTTTCAAGAATTCAAAATCTGTACAAACGGTGTCACCAAAACTTTTTATTTTTTCAAACTAACGCTTTTCAAGAATCCAAAATCTGCATAAAGGGTGTCACAAAATTTTTTTATTTTTTCCTAACTAAAGTTTTTTCAAGAATTCAAAGATGGCAAAAGGGTAATCTTGAAACTTACTTTTTCTACCCAATTTTGGATCAAATGTGAACAAAAATTGAATAAGAAACGTGTGTTATGTAAAGCAGAAGACACGAAAACTTATAACAGCAACAAGATGGATTGTCTGAAAAGCCACAACCAAAAGTTTAGATTAGAACAAAAATGATCCAAAAAAAAGAATGAAAATGAAAGGAGAGAGGAAGATGAAAAGGGTTAGAGAGAAGAAGAGAGAGGAAGATGAAAAGATTTAGGGAGAAGAGGAGAGAGGAAGATGAAAATGAAAGAATGAAAGAGATTTTTTGTTTTGTTTAGAAATAAAGAATATCAGCGTGGGTCCAAGTGCATGGAATACACATGTATTATTACTTGGTTTATGTTGACAGGTCAACAACTGGGGGTAATAAATTCGGTATAAAAAAATTAGGGGGGTAATAGGTCACTTTTAAAGGTTTAGTGTGTAGTTGGAATTTCGACTAAAGGTTTGGGGGGTAATAGACCATTTTCTCACTATAATTTTGAAGAAAAACTTTATCACTAGGAGTGGTCTTTTTTAGATTTTTAAAATTTACCTAAGAACCGAATTTTGAAAAATAATTAACATTACTCATCTTTTGTCATTGTATAATTTTTATAAACATGAAAAATAATCTTACTTATTTATAGTTCTAAACGGTAGGATTTTTAGCTAATTCAACTAAGAAAGTATCCAACAATTATAGTTTTAAAAAGAGAAAAGTCATCATTTCACATTTGAACTTGTCCTCACAACTTACTTTACCACTTTAACTTTACGTGTAATTATTTACCCCCTAAACAACTTTCAAGTGAATTAAATACAACCTTAAAATCACAATCACAATCTCAAAGCGGAGAGTATCATGCCATTGCTACGTAAGAAATTACTATTTTTTTCATTTTTAAAAAGTAATATATATATATATATATATATATATATATATATATATATATATATATATATATATATATATATATATATATATATATATATATATATAAATAATTTCTCACCCCACCCCCCTCATTTTCTTTCTTCTTCACCCCACCCCACCCCTCTCTTTCTTTCTCCTCTTCCATCCCACCCCATGCAACCCCCCCCCCCCCATCTTTCAATTTCTTTTTCATTTTCCTCATTCACACCACCATAGAATAACCATGAAGACGCTGATTTAAGAATTTTCCTCCATTAACACACTATTTCAACCTTCAATTCTAACTCCCTTAACGTTTTCAACAGTCAAATTCACCCTTGAAAATGAAAACAATTATCATTTTCAGTTTTTAGAAATAAAATATTAATAATTTTCTTTGTTACAAGTGACATAAATAAAGAATAGAAAAGGTGCAATGGGTTCTAAAAATAAAAGTTATGAAAATTTCTCCTGGTTTTGTAGTTCTTGAAACTTGATCAGTGAAGCAATTCTGAAACAAAATGTATGCTTAGTTAGAAATGTTGATCCTACCAAATCTTTATGGGCAAAGTAGCATAGGCTTAAGTTATCATTAAAATGGTATAGAGCGTTGTAAAAGAGAATTGAAAGCAACAAATTCAACCGAACTTAAGTAAAGAAGTTGGTGATTTCTCCGGCGAAATCAAATAGAACTCCAAATTAATGGTTGAAGAAAATGGGTGTTGTTGTTCGATGATGTACCGGAGAAGAAAAGGATGGGGTACGGGGTGGGGTGGGGGTGAGAGGCGAAGAGGGTGGGGACATTGAAAAAGAAAAGAGTGATTTTTAATTATATATATATATATATATATATATATATATATATATATATATAAAATAAAAGTGGGACCATCTCATTTTTTTAAATAACATATGCTCTTTTTTAAAAAAAAAAATCACGTCAGCATTAGGGGTAGTACTAATTCACTTTAAACTTTAAATAAACATGTGTTAAGTTAAAATGATAAAGTAAGTAGTGAAAACAAGTTCAGTAGTGAAATGATATCTTTTCTCTTTTTAAAAAAAAGATAATGCATCAAAAAAAATCTAAACTTGTCACTCCAACTTACTTTGACACTTAAACTTAATACGTGTTTATTTACCCCCTTAACTTCTTTCAAGTGTATTAAATTCACTCCTTATGCTAATGTGACATTTTAATAAAAAAAAAAAAACGCGTGAATGTTTTTTCTTTTTTTTTAAAAGCCTACTAATATATATAATAAAAAAAAAAAAAAAAAAAAAACTCCTCTTTTTCTTCTAACCCCCACCCCACCCAACTTCTCCTCCAAACTAGTCAACCCCGACCACCAAATCCACCATCAGTCCACCACCACCACCCCCAAATCCTAACCCCAATTACTCCTCCAATTACCAAATTTGTTACTCCCACCTCCAATTTCTCTTCCTTCTACACCTTAGATCAACAAAAAAAAATGAAATTGAATTTGAAAATTAAAAAATTGACATGATTTGAATGTTTGGTTGTTGATTTTAGAAACTTTGATGTTGATTTTGATTGAATTTATTAGGTGGGTTGAATTTTTAGTCACTAATTTATGATTATTTTTTTTTATGAATGGAGAAATTGGTGATGATGGATATATATATATTTTGTGGTGGTGGTGCGGTGGTGTGGTAGTGTGGTGGTGTGGTTGGTGGTATATATATATATATATATATATATATATATATATATATATATATATATATATATATATATATACCACCAACCACACCACCACACCACCGCACCACCACCACAAAATATATATATCCATCATCACCAAAATATATATATATATATATATATATATATATATATATATATATATATATATACCACCAACCACACCACCACACCACCGCACCACCACCACAAAATATATATATCCATCATCACCAAAATATATATGATTATTTTTTTTTATGAATGGAGAAATTGGTGATGATGGATATATATATATTTTGTGGTGGTGGTGCGGTGGTGTGGTGGTGTGGTTGGTGGTATATATATATATATATATATATATATATTCTGTGTTTGGTGGAAGATGGTGGGGGGAGTGATGGTGTGGTGGTGCAGTGGTAATTGAATTTTTTCAAGTGGGTTGAGTTTTCCGACGAAAATTCGCCGAAAAATATGGCAGGTGTGGTTGTTTGGGGGTGGATGGGGTGATGTTTAGGTGTGGCAAAGTAGGGGTGGATGGGGTGGTGTTTAGGTGTGGCAGAGTAGGGGTGGACGGGTATGTGTGTACAGGTGTGGGGGTAGACGGGAGGAGGGGAAGGAGGGGTGGGTGGTTAGGAAGAAGATTGAAAATGGTGGGGTGGGGTATTTTTTAATTTAAAATATTTTATATATATTTAAAATTATATATATATATATATATATATATATATATATATATATATATAAAAATTATTAAAAGATATTTTATTTAAAATGGTGGGGTGGGGTATTTTTTAATTTAAAATATTTTATATATATTTAAAAGTATGTGTATATATATATAAATTATTAAAAGATATTTTATTTAAAATGGTGGGGTGGGGTATTTTTTAATTTAAAATATTTTATATATATTTAAAAGTATGTGTATATATATATAAATTATTAAAAGATATTTTATTTACGTGGCGCTGACGTGTCATCGAGTGTGATGCACTCTCCGTAGTGAGAGTGGTGTTGTATTTTTAAGGTGGTATAAATCACTTTAAAAAGATTTAGGGGGTAAATAATTATCCGTAAAGTTTAAGTGTTAAAGTAAGTTGTTCGGATAAGTTCGGAGGAGTTTTGATATATTATCTGTTTTAAAAAATATTAAAATCATATCTAAATAAGGAAAGGATTAAGAAAAGGAGTAAAGGAACATGACAATTAATTATTATAAATATAATATTACTTATATAAATTTTTTAGTCCAAAATTAATATCATAAACAATAATAACAATAACATTCTTTTTCCAACAAAATGAAAAGGCATTATTTTTTCAGATTTGCGTTCCCTCTTCAGTGTTGCGTCTCTAATGCATCAGAGGGTTTTGTGCTTCTTCATCCACAACTAATCTCGAAAACACTGCCAAAATAATCTAGCACAAGTTATAATAATTTAGAAAAATACAACCAAAACAATAAGAATAACCATGCAAATGCAATCCCTCCTCTCTATCATCTTTAAATTCAAATCAATATTTTATTAAGTAATATATCAAATGTTCGTATTTTACACACACATATATACAATAATCTAAAGAGAGTTTAGGAGAAGATTGAAGGTGCAGTCTACCAACTCCTTAAAAGGACTACTATATGATAACCAAGTAAGATTTTCATGTCAGATTTTTATTTTTCTCAAAAAGTTGGTAGGCCATATAATCGTATATAAAATTTAATCAAAATTTAACTTTTATACTATTACTTGATTAAAAGAGTTTTAATTCTAACCATATATATCATTATATTTTAGGATTAAAAGAATCCTAATTCTAACCATATATATCTTTGTATTTTAGAGCCTTAGTCATTAGCTCTCTTACCATATATTTTTCTTTTATCATATACTTTAGATTTTCTTAATTATAAATATTAAAGATAATTATTTAATAATTTAAGAAAATAAGTGAAAAAGTTATTTTGTCTATTGCTATATAATCTTATGTAAAATTTAACCAAAATTTAGCTTTTATACTATCAGTTGATTAAACGAGTTCTAATTCTAACTGTATATATCATTGTATTTTAGGATTGAAAGAATTCTAATTCTAATCATATATAATTTAGCTTTTATACTATCAATTGATTAAAAGAATTCTAATTCTAATCATATATATCATTGTATTTTAGGATTAAAAGAATCCTAATTCTAACCAGATATATTTGTTTGTACTTTAGGACTCCTTAGTTATTAGTTCTCTTGCCATATATTTTTGAGAAAATGCATCAACCCCCCCCCCCCCCCCCCAACTTATCTGTCTAATTTACTTTACCACTTAAACTAATCTTTTATTTATTTATCCCCTTAACATCTTTAAAGTGAATTAATTTCACCCCTTAATATATAATATCACTCTCGTAATGCAGAGTGCATCACACTCGCTGACACATCAGTGCCACATCACCGCCACGTCGAAACCACGTAAATAAAGTATTTTTTAAATATTTTATATATATATATATATATATATATAATATTTTAAATTAAAAAATACCCCCTCCATTTTCCATCTTCTTCATAACCTCCCCTCCTTCCCCTCCATTCCCCCCCACCTCCTGTCCACCGCCACATCTGCACACACACGCCAGATTTTTTGGTGAATTTTTAACGAAAGACATCATTACCACCATCAAAAAATACCATAAAATAGTGATAAAAAACTCAACCCACCTGATAAATTCGATCAAATCAACATCAAATTCTTTAAAATCAACAACCAAACTATGTAGATTTTTTAATTTTCTAATTCAATTTCATTTTTTTTTATTGATCTAATGGGTTGAAGGAGGAGAAATTTGAGGGGGGGGGAATGGGGGGGGAGCAGCTTTGGTAATTGAAGGAGAAACTGGGGTTAGGGTTGGGGGTAGGGTTGACTAGTGGTGGTGGATATGGCAGTTGAAGGAAGGAGTGGGGTGGGGGTGTTGGCGGGTGGGATGGGTGAAGAAGAAGGAGGATTTTTTTCTTCTTTTTCTATATATATATTAGTAGACTTTTAAAATAAAAAATAAAAAAAATCATGCATTTTTTTTTAAAAATGTCACATCAACATTAGGGTTGAAATTAATCCACTTTAAAGATGTTAAGGGGGAATATAAATAAAAGGTTGGTTTAAGTGTTAAAGTAAGTTGGACAGATAAGTTGGGGGGAGGGGGGGGGGGGATTTTCTTTATATTTTTCTTAATTATAAATATCAAAGATAATTATTTAATAATTTAAGAAAATAAGTAAAAAGACTACTTTGTTTATAGCAGAGATTTTAAACAAAGGACAGAAAATTCAAATCATTTTTTAAAGAATCTTTATAAATTTAATATATTATAGATTATAGATTAATTAGGGACGATATAATAAAATTATGGTTGAACCAGTCATAAATATCAATTCAACTTTTTTATTAAATATTATAAACTTTTAATACATGAATGACATATAATGGCCACGGTTTCGTGGGAGGGATAGGGGCCCGGATGTGTTTTGGATGGTAAGTCAATCGGAGGCTCCAGGCAGGCAAAGGAAAGGGGAAGTGTGGTCCAGTGGGGCCATTTAGGTGGTCAAACGGGCGGAACGACGCGAACGAATCATTTTTTAACCAAATCGATGTGCTATAGCCCACATTTATGTGGATGGGCTAGGAACTCGGGCGTGTTTTGGGCCAAAACTCGATTGGAGAATCCCAGGCAGACTGAGGAGCGGGGGAGTGTGGGCCAGCAGGGTTAGTGAGGCCATTTGTATGGTCAAACAGGCAAAACGGCACGAATGGGCCATTTTCGGGCTACATCAGTGTGTTGTAGCCCACAATTTCATGGGTGAGCCCGGGGCTTGGGCGAGTTTTGGATAGAAAATCGATCGGGGGCACCCAGGCAAGCGAGGAGCGGGGGAGTGTTGGTCAGCGGGGTCGGCGAGGCCATTTAGGTGGTAAAATGGGCGAAACGATGCGAACAGGTCATTTTCGGGCCAAATCTGTCTGCTATAGCCCACAGTTTCATGAGTGGGCTCGAGGCTCGAGCATATTTTGAGATGAAAATTGACCTAGGGCTTTCAGGCAGGCTAAGGAGCGTGGAAGTGTAGGTCAGTGGGGTCGGTGGAGCCGTTTGGATGGTCAAATACGCAAAACAGCGTGAACGGGCCGTATTTGAGCCAAATCGATGTGCTATAGCCCACGATGTCGTGGGTGGGCTCGGGGCCCGAGCTATTTTGGGCCAAAAATCTACTGGGAACCTAGGCAGGTCGAGGAGCAAGGCATGTAGGATAACGGAGTCGGTGGGGTAGTTTGGATGGTCAAACGAGTGAAATGGTGCGAACGAGCCTTTTTGGGCCAACTCGGTATGCTATAGCCCATAATTTCGTGGGCATGATCGGGCATATTTTGGGTCAAAAATCGATCGTGGCGCCCAGGTAGACTGAGGAGCGGGAGAGTCTGGGTCAGTGGGGTCGGCAGGACTATTTGGGTGGTCAAACAAGTGAAACGGTGTGAATGGGTCATTTTCGAGCCAATGGATATGCTATAGCCCACGATTTCATTGGCGAGATAGGGGACCGAGCGTGTTTTGGGCTGAAAATCAACCGAGGGCTCCCAGGAAAGCTGAGAAGCGGAAGAGTATGGGCCAAGGGGTCGACCGAGGCAGTTTGGGTGGTTAAACGGGTAAAACGATGTGAATGAGCTATTTTGGGACCAAAACAATGTGCTATAGCCTGCAATTTCGTAGGCAGGCCCGGGGCCCGGACGTGTTTTAGGTCGAAAATTGATTAGGGGATCCCAGGCAGGCTGAAGAGTGGGGAGTGTGGGCTAGCAGGGTCGGTGAGGTCGTTTGGGTGGTCAAACGGGCCATTTTTAAGCAAATCGATGTACTATAGCCCACGATTCTATAGGTGGGCCCGGGGCCCTTGCGTATTTTGGATCAAAAATCATTTGGGCGCTCCAGGAAATTTGAGGAGCGGGGGAATATGGGTCAGCGAGGCCGTTTGTTTGGTCAAACTTGCGAAACATCGCAAACGAGCCTTTTTCAGGGCCAAACCAATGTGTTATAGCCCACAATTCCATGGGCGAGCTCGCGGCCCGAATTTGTTTTGGGCCGTAAATTTATCTAGGGCTCATAGGTAGGCTGAGGAGCGGGGGAGTGTGGTCCAACAAGGTAGGTGGGGTCATTTGACCGAAAATAGATCGGGGGATCACAAGCTGGCCGAGGAGCGGGGGAGTGTGGGTTAGCGGGGTAGACAGGACATTTTGGGTGATCAAAAAAGCGAATGGGTGCGAATGGACCATTTTCGAGAAAAATCGTTGTGCTATAGCCACGGTTCCATGGGTGGGCCCAGGAAGGAGAGAGAGAAAGGTGGCTTACCTGTTGCCGGCAAACTAAGCCACCAGTGTCGGCAATACTGCCAGAATAATCTAGCTAATACTTCTTCTTCTACCATCGACCGTATTGTATTTTAGGATTAAGAGAATCCTAAATCTAATCAAATATATCTTTGTATTTGAGGACCTTAATTATTAGGTCTCTCCTTAGTTTAAAAAAAAACAAATTTTGAAATTAAGAGAATTGTTCAAAGATGAGCTGAACTCAAACACAAGGACAGATCTACACCAAATCAAAGGTAAATTCAATTAAATCGGATTTTGAAATTATAGATTTAATTTTATTGTAGCTAATATTATGTTTATGCTTATGAAAATTGAAATTATGTGAATTGAAAAGATATTGAAGTAATGCAATTATTGAGTAAATTCATCATATCGTCAATCAACTTAGCTAGAGAAGTATAATTTGAAAAGCATTATAACTAAAGCATTTCTGAATTTTGAATTTACAGAAAATTTGGATGAATTGAAGAGGATGCAGGAATAAGTTGAAAAAGTAACAAAGGAGAAGGACAGGGAAATCTCAAACTTAAAATCACAAGTTGAAAAATTGACAAAGAAGAAGGACAAGGAGAATTTAAACTTGAAATCACAAGTTGAAAATTGACAAAGGAGAAGGGAGGCTCTTCTCTTGAAGTAGAAATTGATAGCTGGAATATTGTCGTTGGAGCTTCGCCGGAAGGTTAAAAAAATCTGATCTGAAAATAATTGGGCCGAGATCGATATGGGCTGGGATCGATCTGAACCGGTATCGATCTAGGTAGGTACGGTCAGGGCCGAAGCCCAATTGATGGGTTTACTTACAATAAAGAAATCAAAATAAAAGCAGTAAACACGAAAATGAGCTCAAAACTACTATTAGTATATGAAATGAAACTTTGAGAGAGGTTTTGATATTATCTCCCATTTAATTAATTAACTTATCTTAGAGTATCACATCATAATTTTGGGAAAAAATAAATATGTTCATTCAGAATTTTCCTTCATTAATTTGGACAAAATATGTGACAAAACAAAACTTTTAATTTGTGTGCCAAAAAATTAAGTTACACAACTCGTATATGCCACAAGAAATCAAAATAGACTTGAGAATCATGTGATCTATAAAAATACGTCAAATCTTAATGCACTTTAACCTTGTAGTGAACCATGTCATGTCAAAAAAATAAATTAAAGAGATGGCTAAATAGTAAAAAATATAATTTATTTGCAACAAACAAAAAAGAAAAGAAAAATAAATAAATAAATAAATAAATAAATAAATAAATAAATTAAAACTAAAATTGGGGTAATTCAACCTATTCAAAGTTTATAATAAGAATATTTCAATATAAAAAAGCTTGGGAATATTATAAATTAGTCAAATAAAATTTTACATAAGAAGTAACTCGAAAAAACTTGGAACACATTTAAGAAATAACAATTAAAAACCTAGTCAAACGTCAACTAATCTATAGTGTAATAATGCTTGTTAACTCAATTTTATACTATTCCATTTTCAATCTAAGCATGCCTTTTGAGTTTGTCAATCTCTTCTTATGCCTCTTGAAGTTGCCTTTTCAGCTTTGAATTCTCCTTATCCATTGCTGAGATTTCTTTGTCCTTTGCTGATATCTCCTTGTCCTTCTCTTTTGTGATTTCTTCTACTTGTTTCTTTATTCTCTTTAGTTCTTCCTATTCTTGTGTAAATTTAAAGTACAAAAAAGCTTAAATTTTACTGTTTTTCAAATTATAATTTTCTAGCCAAGTAAAGTGATAATGTGAGAAATTAACTTCAATATCTTTTCAATTCTATCAATTTCAATTGTCATTATCATAAACATAGTATTAAAAAACCTAAATTAAAATCTATAATTTCAAAATCCAATTGAATTGAAGTTACCTTGTACTTGTCGCAGATCTGTTCTAGTGCTTGAATTTAGCTTTGTTTTGAACGATTCAACTGCATCATAATCACCTTCTGTGGGAATTTCATCAAGCACAGCATATGGATCATCCTTTTCTCCCCATTGAAGTCAAATTTTTCATCAAAGTTTGCATCTTTCTGCTGTTCATTTTGGAGATTTTCTTCTAGCTCTTGTGCCATTAAAGGATCTTCTTCAATAGGATCCACTTTCTGATTTGTTTTTTGTTTTTTTTTAAAAAATTGGAGGTAAAATTTTGGACTTGATCAATTCCCGCTACTGTTCATAATTCAAATGTGGATGCTATTTATAGATTTATTTATTTATCCCATTCAGTTTTTTTTTTTACGTGTCATTATATTTGTCCAATGGGGTAGGTCTTTTATGGTTTTTATGGTCTACACGTTAGTAGACAGTATGTAGTTATAGTTTCACTTGTTCTGACGTGTAATGTATTTTCTTACGTGCTATTTATTAATTTATTATTATTTTGTACTAGCTGATGTGTTTTTTCTTGTATGGTTCTAATTTTACCACGTATGCTAAAGGTTTGAAGTTCTGGTTTTTATTTGTTCTTCCGTGTTATGTAATTTGTAATGTTTAACTAGAAAAGGATTTTTTTTAAAATAATAAATTACTGAAATAAATTTAAAAATGACACTAATTTTTTATTTCATTTTAAACCTTTTAGATAAATATTATCAAATAACTCTTAAAATTTCAATTACATTAGAACATAGTCAATTAATTTTTTTGAAATTTGTAAAAAATACAAATAAAGAGTAAAATCGAAAGAATTATTCATATCTTCTAAATAATAAATAATTTATTTATTTTGATCTCGGGGGTTAAATTTTTTGAAATTCATAAAAAATATAAATAACGAGTAAAATCGAATGAATTATTTATATCTTCTAAATAATGAATAATTTATTGATTCTGAACTTGGAAGAATAGTACTTATCAAGTAATTACAAGTAGGTGTGTGTGGTCATAGAATTTTTTACACTTATTTTTAAAAAATTATTTTAATTTATTAAAAATAAAAAAGTAATATTTTACCAAAAATTATTTTACTTAGGATACTAGTAGTATTTAATTATAAAATTATTTTTTACTTTAATAAAATTATATTTTAAAAAAATATTTTTACTTTTTTCACTTTAATATTTTACATAAAATTTAAAAAATAACCACAATTTATATTTTTCATCAAATATAATATTAACGCCAACTTCAAATTTAATTCTCCCATATATCTAAAAGTTTTTTAACAAAATAAATTGAATACAATCACTCTCCTATTGATAAACACATAAAACAAGCTAGCATTGATGCAAATTGAATGAAATTCAATATGGATGAGATAAAAAATAACTAAAGCAAAGTTAAAAAATTACTTTGAAGAAATATAAAAACTTCTGTAAGAAACAAACCTCTAAATTAAATATTGGGGAAGAACACCATCCAAAAGATCCACAAAAATTTTCAAGTCCTTCAAGTTGTACTGCATAGCATATCTCATGCTTTACTCCAATACAAATGTTCTTCATCAACAAGTACTCGTATTATCTATTTGAAGAGCAATGAAAAGTCTTTAATAAGGGTAATATATTTGCCCAAAGGTATGTACTTAATTTGCTAAACGTCTAAGTCCTCCTAGAATATGTATGAATGACAATGAAGCATTGCGTGTACAATTTTCTTCTAACAAATCATCTATTTGAAGACACTGATTGATGCTTCCAGTAAAAACCTTCTCTATTTCATTGGCGTTATAACAGAGCAATTACGTGTTGACACATAATTTTTGCCCTCCACGACTAAGTTTAATTTTAAGTTTTTTTTTTATTTTAATAAAATTACAATATTTATTTTATTCGGATAAAAGCTTCCTAAAGTATTTATCTAGATAATTTTTGCTATTTTAAGTAAGGATTATACATTTTTGTATTTGGATATACGAAATCGTATACTTTTGTTACTTAAATATTTATTCTATGAAATATCGAATTTTAATCGAAGCTTATCTTAAAAAATAAATTCAAATGGTTAAATTTTGCTTTAAATATAATTGCTCTAAAAATGATTTATTTAAAAAAAATATCTGTTTAATTTTATTAAATCAAGAAGCTCGAAATCAAACGAGGTATTAACTCGTATCGAATTTCAATTTAATTTAATCAATCTATTAAATTTGACTATAATTGAAATTAAATTGACCACAACTACAATGCAATTGACTAATTAATTTTTAATTTGACATAATATTAAATGGAATTAACTCATAAATCTAATTGGGCCTATCTTTTAAATAACCCCAAAACCCTTTATTTTTACGGGTTGAGGTGTAAAGCAAGTGAGCTATCTTCTTTTCGCCTTTTCTTTCATCTAGTTTCCTATCTTGTTTGATATTCATACCTCTTCTCTCATTCCCCTGTGTGCTAATATATGATATTTCTCTAAACCAATTGGTTTTCAAACTTGAGAAATATCACTTGACAGTTTCCACTAAAAAATTTTATAAAACTGTTACTTTGAAATTATTTGCCTTGATGTTATTGCTGTAAAATCACAGGATGTCTAGTTTTGTCAGAAATAAGATTATCCCAGAATTACTTGCCTAATTATTAGGTCATTTTAAATTAATAGTTCTTGAAGTTTCAATTCGTCTATAACTTTTGATATGGAAGTTTTATTTTCTATTGTTGAATGTGTTTGAGACGTTTCGGGTAGCATGACTTTTAAAAATTGGCGTAAGCTTAGGTATAAATATATGATTTGAGTCCTTTGGAGTTGTTCTATTCCATTCAAGAAGACTTTTGGGGCAGAATGTCAAAACAAATTAATTGGATGCATTTTTTTTTATATTGTTCATACAATGTTAGATCTTTGTTGCATCATGTACGGATATTTATCTCTTCTTTGCAATGCATGAACCACCCGAATCCATGGGACTCTCCCTCCTACATTCTCGGAGTCAAACCGCCACCCTCTCATGTCAAGATCAGTCCACTTTGGACTGATTAGCAAGAGAATATGGCTGGTATATACTGGTATACTTCAAGTATAAAGTCATATACAGATGATACAAGTCTTGCAGCTAATATATGGAAAACACAAAGAAGCAAATTCACTGATATACACTAAAATATACAGAAATCTCAGCAAAAGAAGGCTTGTATACAATCAGTATACAGTTGGAATACAAAGCTGAAATTGGATCCAAGTTCATGTATATTCAGCCTAAGAGTTGGACAGATTTAAAATGGGCCACGTAAGGAGCCCAAACTTGAACTTTCTTTATTTGTACTTGCAATTCATACTTGATTTATGTGTTTGTAATTAATTCTTAGATTTGGTTAAATTTAAATAAATTTCCTTCAGTTTGTTATTTTTGGTTTATCTTAGTATTTCTCAATTTTTTATTTTATTTATTGTCACATAGTACATTTTAGAATTAAATAAAAATGGAATTCTTTCATGTTTACTCCTAAGACGAATTTTTGAAAAATAAAAAAATGGCGTTTACTTTCGATCATGTATTGAATTTGAATTATCTGAGTTAAAAGTGAATTTTCCTAAATATAAAAAAATTATTTTTCTATCGAAATCTTTTTGAATTGGTTAAATATTTCATAACTTGTTTAAATTGGAATTTTTTTCTTAAAGATAGAATTTTCTATTTTCAAAAATGATATTTGAAATCATTTTCTTTCGCTTTTGATTAAATATAATTTGTCTTTTCTTAAATTGATAAAGGAATTGAACTTAATTAATTTTTCTTTTGAAGAGCAAATTTTCCCTTAATTTAAATAAAGTAAGTTTTCACTTGAATGAAATAAATGTTATATTTGTAAATGATTCAAGATTTTACAAAGTTAGCTACATTTTTAAAATTAGTCATTTTTTTATAAATTAGTCAAATGGTCTTTTGGTCAATCGTTTTTTAACAGACGCTCTTGAATGCCTTAAAAATCTTTTAAAGGCATTATGTGAATCCTTACCAAGTTTCTCTATTTCAAAGGTTTATTTCTATTTTTAAACTTTTGAAATATTTTTAGTTTTTCTTGATAATTCTTAAAAAAATCAAGTGGCGATTCTGTAATGTCTTAAATTATTTCAAAATTTTCGTTATAGTTTTGAAATGGTTTAAATAGTCAAAACCAATGTTTTTCAAACCCTTCGAAGCTTAAAAGAGATAAAACAGTAAGGATACACACTAAGCACACGTTCAATTTGCTCTTGAGCGAGAAATTAATGCTCTAATTGGAATGCTCGCGTCCAAGATGCTTTCCTATCCATTTAGAGCTTTTAGCATGGCTCATTGCCCTCTTTGTTTTATTCCCTGAGTTCAATTTGGTTCATATCATTAAATAAATAAAAGCACTTCTTTGTTAAATTTAAATGTGATTTTATATGTTAAAATAAAATTATTTGCATTGATGTATGGTGGATCAGATGATATATGCTTTATGAAAGTCGATATATATATATATATCACCTTTTTCTTCTTTAATGCCCCCACCCCCTTCACCACTCATCCCCACCCCGCATCCCATGCCTTTTTCTTCTCCCCTACATCATCGAACAATAACATCCATTTTCTTCAACCATTAATTCAAAGTTCTATTTGATTTCGCCGGAGAAATCACCAACGTTTTTACTTAAGTTCGGTTGAATTTGTTGCTTTCAATTCTCTTTTACAATGTTTTATGCCATTTTAATGATTTTAAGCCTATGCTGCTTCGCCCATAAATATTTGGTAGGATCAACATTTCTAACTAAGCATATATTTTGTTTCAGAATTGCTTCACTGATTAAATTCGAAGAACAACAAAACTAGAAGAAATTTTCATAACTTCTATTTTTAGAACCCATTACACCTTTTCTAATCTTTATTTATTTCACTTGTCACAAAGAAAATTATTAATATTTTATTTTTAATCTGAAAATGATAATTATTTACATTTTCAAGGGTGGATTTGACTGTTGAAAACGTTGAGGGAGTTAGAATTGAAGGTTGAGATAGTGTCTTATTGGAAGAAAAATCTTAAATCAGTGTCTTCATGGTTGCTCTATGATAGTGTTAATGGAGAAAATGAAAAAAATTAAGGGGGGCGGGGGGTTGCATAGACGGGGCTGAAAAGGAGAAAGAAAGAGAGAGATGGTGTGATGTGAAGAAGAAAGAAAATGAGAGTTGGTTAACTTTAAATAAATTTTCCTTCAGTTTGTCATTTTTTATTTATCTTAGTATTTCTCTTTATTTATTTATTTATTTATTTATTTATTGTCACATGGCACATTTTAGAATTAAATAAGAAGGGAGTTTTTTCATGTTCACTCATAAGACGAACTTTTGAAAATTAAAAAAATGGCGTTACCTTTCGATCATGTATGAAAGTTGAATTATTTGAGTTAAAGAGAATTTTCCTCAATATAAAAAAATTAATTTTTCTTGTAAGAATTGAATTTTTTTTTTTGAATTAGTTAAATATTTCATAAGTCGTTCAAATTGGGGTTTTTTCTTAAAGATAGAATTTTCTATTATCAAAAATGATATTTGAAATCATTTTCTCGCTCTTTTGATTAAACATAATATATGTTTTCTTAAATTGATAAAAGAATTGGATTTAGTTAATTTTTCCTTTTAAGAGAGAATTTTTCCTTAATTTAAAGAAAGTAAGTTTTCACTTGAATGAAATGAATGTCATGTTTGCAAATGATTCAAGATTTTACAAAGCTAGCCATATTTTTTAAATTAGTCATTTTTTATAAATCAGTCAAACAGTCTTTTGGTCAATCGTTTTTTAACGGACGCTCTTGAATGCCTTAAAATCCTTTTTAAGGCGTTACCTGAATCCTTACCTAGTTTCTCTATTTCAAAGGTTTATTTCTATTTTTAAGCTTTTTAAATATTTTTAGTTTTTCTTGATATTTCTTACAAAATCAAGTGACGATTCTGTAATGTATTAAATTATTTCAAAATTTTCTTTACAATTTTAAAATGATTTAAATAGTCGAAACGAATGTTTTTCAAACCCTTCAAAGCCTAAAAGAAATAAAATAGTAAGGATACGCACTAAGCACACATTCAATTTGCTCTTTAGCGAGAAGTTACGGCTCTAATTAGAATGCTCGATGCTTTCCTATCCATTTAGAGCCTTTGACATGGCCCATGGCCCTCTTTACTTTATTCCCCGAGTCCAATTTGGTTCATATCATTAAATAAGTAAAAGCACTTCTTTGTTAAATTTAAATGCGATTTTATATATTAAAATAAAATTATTTACATTGATGTATGATGGATCAAGTCCCAAAATCCAGTGGATCTTGAATTAGCCTATCAATCTGCTGAAGGAAATATTTCAACGATCGAACAACAAGAAATAACCTTAACCATGAACAAATCAGAATTAAAGAGATAGCTAAGAAACTCTGCTCGAAAAAGATTTGTTGTGGGCTTATTTTTTGTGTTTACTGCTTTTATTTTGATTTCTTCATTGCAAGTTATCATCATCATTAATATACTTATGAATTGTGACATGACTCTACTATTGATTTCTTCAATTTACTTGTTGCTTTGTTGAAATTAAGAAAATTTTATTATATTTTTTCAATACTAATTTTATCATTAAATGATCAAAGTATGTATATTTAAATTTATATTTTTAAAGTATAATTAATAAGACTAATTTAATAAAATAAATATTTTTTTTAATAGAAGTGTTAAGTCAAGGATGAACTATTTTGAAATGAAAGAGTAATTTCTTTTTGTATGATATAAAACCTTTGAATAAGAAAAAGTCAACCAAATAAACAGTATTATATCATCAAAAATATAATTATATAACTTTATTATCTAATAGTCCAAACTTCTAACTTAACCCATTTAGTCCTTTCATTTTTTTCTTGTTTCAACTTTCACCCTCCAACTTTTCATCTTGCTAACACTCTATTTACATTATTGTTCTTATATATACACAACTATCAAATACTGGCCTTCTTGAGAGAAAGGCACTAGTATTTTTTAATAATTGTAAGAACTAAAGTTGTATATTTTGTGTATATCAAGACTTAATATTCTATGAGTAGTCCTCCCATTGGGGATCTATGTGGAATTCCTTTTCTTCGCTTGGTCGTTCTGTAATTAGCAGAAGTTGGAGGGGGCGTTGACGGAATAAAACTTTGGATTTTGTTGATGGCGCTTTTGTACCCGCGGTGGCTACTACTGCTGCAAGAGTCATCGGAGTCTGATGTTGCCATTGTTAGCCGCCTCTTCGTTGATAACTGCCTCAGCTTCTTAACGAAGTTCTTTGAGGTTCCAATAACCTGCAACAGATCAAGTTAGAATCGACTATATAAATCGTTTGTAATATTCATATAGTCCTATTTGGACTAATTCAATTCATATTATATGTTTTGTTGAATATATCAAAGATATGAAACAAGCATGATTTGAGCCTCATTGCCAATTGGGCTACAAAATAAATGCAAGAAAGGGTCACTGATCTTTGTTGCTCGGCGCTCGCACTCTTCAGAAATGTTGTTAGGCTCGTGTCGGATCCTCTAAAATAGTACATTTATTAAGGATCCGATACGAGTGTGACAACAACTTCGGAGGATCCGCTCAATATAATCATTTGACAATTCCAATTACTAACAACTTTGACAATTCCAATTAAAAACAATTGATTATATACAAAAGTTTCCTATCAATAGACCAATAAATGTGAGTAAAATTTCCACACCCCAATTCAATGCCAAACACACCAAAAATGACCATTAAACTACAAAATATACACAATTCAAGAATCTTGGACATGCCCAATTCAATTCAATGACATTAAAAGTCAAATAAATGCAAGAAAATTTGGTAAAAGGCAAAAAAAAAAGAATTTCTCTAGAAGGGTATTCATGTTACGAGGCACGAAGTCTTCAAGAAAATCGTTCGACTATATTGTTCAGACTCTTCAAAAATGTCAACTAATGTGTGTCGGATCCTCCAAAAGTGTTACATTTTGGAAGATCGATTGTATTACATACCTTGCAACCAAGAGAGCAAAATTTGAAGGAATCAAGAAGGCTCCTTTCACAAACTTGACATGTATTTGTGACACCTTTGCCTGGCCTAGGTTGTGGCCTTTCATTCAAGAAGACAACCTTAGCACTGTTGATAATGTATGTTTGGACTGATGAAATGTCCAAATACTTTTGAATCTCATTCACCCTTATTACATCATGGTATGATGACCTCCTTATCTGTCCAACCAAACAAAACACAGAGCAACCAAAATCAGCGATTCGATGTACTAAGTTCTCGCTATAAACAAAAAAGTACTACAAAACGGGTTCAATGTTAAAAATCTAAAATGTTAGCATAGAGATTAAATTTTGAATTTGCCTCTATCCCTTGAAAATCGAAGGAAGATTTTAGTGAACAACAAATGCAGTTAAAATTTTGACTCCGTCATCACGACATTGTGTAAACATTAACCATCGGTAGAATTTCTGGCTCTGCCACAATATACACAGTGTAGCCAAAAAAAAAAATTGACTCCCACCATCCTATATAGTGTGCAGCCATTGACCTTTTAGAATTTTTACCTCCGCTACTGCCAGTGTAATCCCACAAGTGGAGTTTGGGAGGGATGGTATGTACGCAACCTTACCCCTACCTTATGAATGTAGAGAGGCTGCTTCCAATAGACCTCGAGTCAAGTAAACTATACACATTAGATAAACATTGAAATGGGTGAAAGAAACAATTAATCAAAATACAACAGCGGGTGGAGCCAGAATTTCAACTCAAAGGGTTCAATATTTGAAGAAAACCTAGCCGAAAGGGGATTGAACACCTACTATAGATACATAAAAATAATTTTAGTTATGTATAAATGGTATATTTTTTCAGCGAAGTGATGAACCCCTGACCAATGGCTAGCTCCGCCCCTGCAATAGCCTCTTGCAGAAACCGGGACCGGGCCCACTTAGTGAATCGAACTATCCTTTTTGTACAATTAGTCAAATGAGATATACCTGAATTGCAATATGGTCCTTGTGATGAGATAAACAAAGAGAACAAAGAGGACCATTGATACAATCAAGGCAATACATATTGCATTCACTTTTATGAGAATCAACATGTAATTTGCATTGACCAAAGAATCTTTCTTTAAGCAATGGATTTAACCATGGTGGCCAATTATTTTCTTCTTCATCTTGTCCTCCAGCACCCTATACCAAAAAAAAATTGTCAGCCAAAAAAAAAAAAATATTGTATATATATTGAAGGGCCTGTTTGGACATATTTCAAATTTTTTTTTTTTTTTTCATATTTTGATGATTCTGTGGTTATTATTTGAAGATGAGTTTCTTAAATTTGAAAAAAATAATTTTGACTAATTTTCAGTTGACATTAATTTCTTAGCATTTATAAAATGTATTTTTTCAAGTAAAATGTATGTCCAAACATAATTATTTACGAATAAATAAAGAACAAATGGGAATTTGTGGTTAGTTGAAGATGAGTTTTTCAAATTCAATAATAAATTGGTGAGTGAACTTTTGTTTTTTACAAAAAATACTTTACTTTTTCAATCAAATGCATGTCCAAACATAACTTTAAATTTCAAATGAAATTTTACTTTTTCAAATGAAATGCTGCTCAAATACAATTCCAATGAAATAGACCGTGCAATACGTGAATTCCGATTAGTCGAGCTTAGTACAGATACCAGACACCACTTTTGAAACACCTAAACCACCCATAAAAAAAGACAATTTGAACTTTAAAATACCATGTTTAGACTTCAACTTTAAGAAACTTTTTTTTTTCTTTTTGCAAATTTCAATCAAATTTATGTCTAAATGTGTATGAAAAATGATGAATGAATAAGGACAAAAGGGGTTTTTGTATGAATTTACCATAATTCTTCTGTTCTTGTACTTGATTTCCAGGATAGTAGAATCTTGATTATGATCAATTGCCAGTTTGAATGACTTTTTTCAGTGCCAAATTTTGAAGCTTTTTGTTTATTTTTCTATTTTAGAAAGAGAAGGGTGTGTTTGGTTTATGGGATTTTAGGTATTGAAAGGTAGTGAGAGAGAGAAAAATGGAGGGTACTTGTAGTGGGAAAGAGGGAGGGGTGGGCGTGGGGGTGGGGGAGTTATAGTGGGGGTGGGGTGGTGAAGAAAAACAAAGAAATATAATATAGCATCTAGAAAAAAAAAAAGATTTCTCAAAGAATAAACGTATTATTTGTGCTTCCTCCGTGTCATTTTATGTGTCATACTTTGTTAAGCAAGAAAGAAATAAAGAATAACTTGATAATGTTTACCAAATTATTTTTCATTAAAAAATATACTACTATTATCTTTAATTAAGTGAAACATTATAAGTAAGACTAATAAAGATAAAAATGAAATTGCGTCAATAGCTTTCAATTAAGAAAGGTGATTTTTTTTTAAAACGAAATAAAAATAAATGGCCACATGTAAAATGTGAGGAAGGGAGTATTTCTTTTTGGTTTCCTAATAGGTGGCTGATATTCATATTCTCTTCGATCCTTTTTATTCGCTATGTTTCACTTTTCAAGAATTAATTTAATTAATCTTTAAAGTTAAATTAATATAAATTAATTTTATATTTTAAAACTAAATTTAGATATTCAAAAATTATATGAAAAATACTATAGATTGCAATTGTTCTCATATGAATATGATGAAAAAATATATTTTTAAATATTTATCAAAATTTATATTGTTTGACTCTTTAAAAGGAAATTATGACAAATAAAAGGAACGAATGAAGTATTTTGGAGTGGTTGTTCGGTATTCAATTTGATATATTCAAATATTGATTTTGTAAATTTGGTGATATTTGGTAATTAAAAGTAAATATTAAATACAAAAATCTAAAATTTAGTTCAACTAAGTCAAGAATTTTACAAAAAAGAGTCAATATATCTATATAAAAGAAAAATAGACAAAATAAAAAATAAGAAGCGCATAAAATATTTATGCATAAAATAAAAATTTTAACCTAAAGCTTGTAAATTTCTAGCAAAGAGGTATCAAATGACACCACTTAACATAAGTGGCGGAGTCAAATTTTCACTGAAAGGGTTCAGAAGTAAATATATGGACTAGTCGAAGGGGGTTCAATATCTACTATATATACATAAAAATATTTTTGACCATATAAAAATAGTATAATTTTCCAACGAAAAGAATTCGGATGAACACCCTAAATTGTATGTAGATCCGCCACTGCGTAACGTAAGATGACTCTATTTCTAGATTGGATAATTCAGTTATCGATCATTTATGCTCACCTCTACGATTCAACTAAATTCGAATCCGTTCTTGTAAATTTCATAATACATTAACAAAAATGATTTCTTATTCAAAACTTAAATTAAATCTTTGATTAAAAATTAAAAAAATACTTATCATTTCACCATAATTTTTGAACCATTTTCTTTCAGTAACTAGTAAAGGGACATTATGAGTGGTATTTGCACTATGATTTCTTTTGAAGCACTATATTAATGCCTTTTTTTTAGTTAACCAATAAGATTAAATATTTCCAAAAAACAAAAGTTGATAAAATTAGGTTAAAAGGTGAAATTTAGTCCACTAAACTAACAGTGACAGTCATTAGGGGTGGAGCTAGAGTTACAATTATTTTTAAATTTCAGAATATGTATATTTAGAATTCTAAAATCATCTCAAAAATCATATATTATAAGTAAATCATAATTATAAAAAAAATTACAGTTGCACGTATAAAAAATAGATGAGTAACACAAACTATGTGATTTTTTCTCCTTGCGGGCTAGATAAAATAAATATGAACCTCGTTCGAAGTCGTTAATTATTTGTTACAATCGATTAAATTATAAAAATGGCAGGACAAATAATATAAATTCTGATAGTTTGGGAGCTTAATCGTAGAAATTTTTAATATTTTACATAATTATTGAAGATTTTAATTTTAGATCTATCGAGATACATAATTAACTTTCGATACATCCAACAAAGATATATTTTTTCTTTGTAAAGATATATAATTAGCTTTCGATATATTTTTTCAACTTTAGATTTGCTGAAATACATAATACATCCAACGAAGATACAATTTTTGGGTCTATTGAGATACATAATTAGCCTTCGATATATCCAATGAAAATATATAGTTAATTAAAAATTTTATAATTACTTGCAATAATAGAAATTTGTATAAATATAATAAGTTAAATTGTATTTTTATTTTATTTTTTCTATAAAAGAGGGCATTATGCAAAAATAATTATACAATATTTGTACATAAGTTGGTTAATTCTTATCATTTTTGAAGTCACACGTAGCGTATTCCTAACCAAGCTCCGAGCCTACCTCCATACCTCCCTTTCATATTAATTTCTTTTTTAAAAAATAATAAATTATTTGGTATCTACTAATATTTATTGATTCGATTAAATTAAATTTTCATCGCGTTGAATTTATTACAGAGAAAACAAACCTCAATCTGTCCTTTTAATTTATTCTTTCATTTTAAATGTGATCCCTTTTTTTGTTTATAATTTAAACATTTAATATTTGATATTTTATCTAATTAAAATAAATTTCATCACGTAGAATTTATCAAAGAGAAAATCGACTCCATCTTTCTTTTCATTTTCTATATGTTTTTTTCTTCTTTTTTAGTATAGTTAGTAGTTAGTATTTAACATTCGTTATGTATTAATTCAATTCGATTTTGCATCTAGGATTCACTAAAGAGAACAAACCTTTATTTTTTTTTAAATTTTTTTTAGTGTATATGGATTTTAATATCTGGTAGTTTGATTAACTCGAATTTGTATCATGCAGGATTCATTGAAAGAAAATTTATATATTCCCACGAGCTGAACATAAAATCTCTGATTAAAGATTAAAAAATGTTCATTTATTTCAATGTTTGATCGATGAAAATCTTATGTCTGTCACTGTGACTATGTACCTCATTTTTTATTAATAATTTTCAATGTGTTACATATTATTCCTTAGGGCTTATGAATACTATAGTTTTCCATAATCATGGCCTAATATTATTAAGTGCATGTAAGTTGGGCACATTATTCTCTTTTTGCAAATTTGGTATCTTTACTCCATTATTGACCATTAAGAAGTTGTTAAAGTGGACATAGTATATATAATATGAGGAACAAATATTCTTTGCAATCTTTAATTAACCATTGTTTAAATTGGGAATATCTCTTCTAATTTATTAATCTTCTTTTGTTTATCCTTTTCTTTATGAAAATTTTCTAATTTCAAATATAATATTTTTATATTTATGAATAGTGAAGATAAATATTACTATTATAAATGTCGGTGAAAAGAGTTTGTAGCGTCAATTTCTTTCAATGTACGTCTCACCACTCATGCTTTCTCTAACGAGCTTTCTATCGTAAAGCCAAAGACGCCCCAAGACAAGATTCTAATAAAAACCCATTAAAAATTTGCAAATATTTGGTAGAGAAATGTTTGCCACACTCTATATGTAGTTAGCAACCTAATCAAACTTTGTTTTTTTTTTTCTTATGGGTGAGACAACTTTAGGCACCTAATCAATATGTTTATATTTTATATGGATGATTACAAAATGGATACTTAAATTTTGTAAATATATTTTGTATATTATTAATCAATTCATACTGAAATAAAAAAGATATATCTAAATTTACATATAAAATTCTCAACACGCATACTCATGTGTGGCACAATTCTTTCTTATGTACAAGCACATGAAGTTTTTGTTATGATGTATGGCATCGTGGCAATGCGATTTAAATTGAGAATTTTTGTTTGGTCTAATGAATTAAGTCTTCTCTTATGCGCGCTTCGTTAAAATAAGAGAGAGAATTTTAGATCGAGCAGATCACCAGTTCGAATGTCTGTCTATATTCGATTCATTCTTCGAAATCGTATCTCATTCTAGATCTGAAGAAATATTGAAATGGTATTTTATAAATATTTAATTATCTTTCATTTTCAATGTGTTCTCATTATAGTTTATTTGATATTATATTTAATATCGATCTAATAATTTAAAATTTATATCGCATGAGATTCATTAAAGAGGGTACGAGCATACATCTCTCTTTTCAACCCTCTTTTCGTTTCTATTTATTTTAACTCTATGTAACAAGATTTTTCTTAACATTAATTTCATGTTATTTTCAATAATTTTTCAAAGACTAACCAGTCCACAAGATAGAGGACCATTACCTAACATTATTTTTAGAATAATATATTCAAATATCTAAAAAAAAATGTCACCACTATTTGGATGCAATTGTTCAAATTGATATTTCTATTTGTTGAGCAAATTAGTAACCACATATTTTTATTTGATTTTAAAAATTGGCCATTCGAATCAATTCTTTAGTTTAGGTCATTGATTAAGAAAATGATTTATTTCATTTTCCATTTTAATAGTATGTGGTATGTGACAGTTCAATCCACCTCATGAAAATAAAAGGTTTCAATTATTAATGCAATTTGGTCATTTAATTAGCATGGAAAAATAATTGGTCATCTTAATTAGAGTTATTAAATGGAAAAATAACATGAACATACACCTTAAATTATCATATTTACATAAATTCACATCCTTGCAAAGTAATTATAAAAATTTCAACTAATTATGTATCCTCATTGGATGTATTATGTATCTCGACAGATCCAAAATCGAAAAAAATGTATCGAAAACTAATTATATATCTTTACAAAAGAAAAAGTGTATCTTTGTTGGATATATCGGGAGCTACTTATGTATCCTGACAGACCCAAAATTAAATTTTTCTGAAATTAAGCTCCAAACTATCAGGATTTATGTTATTTTCTCTAAATAAAATTCAAGTTATTTATCCAAGAAACACTTTTAGTCCCTCAATTATTGGTGATTTCTAATTTTAGTCCTAATAGATATCTGACTAAACATGTTAGGCCTAAGTTGTGCAATTTTGATATATATTTTTTATATCTAATAAGAGGGAATGGGGTGGGAGAAGCAGGCCCCTCTCCGTCAACATGCCTTCTTCTCCTGCCTCCTTCATCATTAGCTGCTTTCTCTATAATTTTATTATATTATTTTTAATTAATTATTAAAAAATTATTATAAAGTCATTTAAGTATATTAAAAAATTAATAATATTTAATGTTAAATTCACTTAACGTTTTATATGAGTCCATTTAATTTTTTCTCGCAAATATTTGTGTATAGTAATTTTATTATATCATTTTTAATTAGACATGCCTGCTTCACTGTAACAATCGTAGTTTTACTATGTCATTCTGAATTAATTATTATGACCATTCGCAAATATTTTTATATAGTAATTTTGTTATATCTGTTCTAATTAGACGTGTCTGCTTCACTGTTTCAATCGTAATTTTACTATATCATTTCTGATTAATTATTATGACCATTTAAGCATTGTATCAATTAATAATATTTTATAAAAAAGGTAAAATAGATATAAAATGATAAGTTAATTAAAAAAAAAATCACATGTACTTTTATAGTAATTTTTTCTATATCACTTCTAATTAATTGTTGTGAGTCATTAAGATACATAACTTTACTTTATCACTCATAATTAATTATTATGTTTATCTAAGTATCATGACACTTAAATTGAAATAGAAGAAAAAATATTATACATCACAATAGTGTGAAATTTAAATTATTTAAAAAATATAATTGACTATCAATGCCACAAAAGTTTGGACGACGAGAGCGATATATATTATTGAAAAATTACTAAAAAAGTATTATAAATTATAATAGTTAACAACTTAAAATATCTATTAAAAACTGTTATATATATCATAAATCTCAATAATTAAAATATTTTTTTTTTATATTCATTGGACCCGTGCCTTGTACGGGCTATTGATGACTAGTATATATATATATATATATATATATATATATATATATATATATATATATTGACCACTTAAGTACTCATGTGTTATGTTAAAATATTTATTGTTGCTTCATATTTAAAGATAGATGTAGGTTTATAATAGTCAAATTAACACATTTTCTATGTAAAGAGACAAAAAACAAAATTAATAAATAAAAAGTTAAATATCTCGAATCATATATCGCAAGGAGCAAAAGCAAAATTACAAATAATGTAGGGAGGAAAAATGCTATTATTCCTAATTAACAGATAAGGGATTAGATGTTAAAAAGGAAAATTTAAGACAAATAAAAAACATTGACTTAGAAAATCTTAAAGCATTTATGCTTTATTCATTGATCATGAATTATGATTGTACACACTAAAGAATAAAAAAAGAGAAGTCGTCTTATTTTACTATATATATGTTTTTAATATATAATATATACTATTAAATTAGGAGAAATGATATCATTAACTTAATAGAATACCTAAATTACAAATATAATGTTCTTATCATTGAGGTAGTGACGGAGCCACGGTTTTTATTGAATGGGTTCAAAAGTATGCCTCCGAACTAGTCGAAGGAGTTCAACATCTATTATATATATGTATATAAAAAAAAATTAATCATATAAAAATAGTATAATTTTCCGTTGAAGGGGGTTTGGATGAACCCATGAAGCAAAGATGGCTCCGCCACTAATCGAGGGATGTGATAGTATGAATGAAATCTTTTTGTCTTTAATCAGATATTTCAGGTTTGAGATATAAGAACATGAAACCCCCTTTAAATAACGTTTTTCTGCTTAATAAATCTTATATTATGCAAATCTAAATTAAATCGAGATAATATTTATTTTATATATCAATAAATTATTTTAAAAATGTAATATTACATCAAAGGTAGATTTCCTTGCTCTCAAGAAATCCAAGTCTTATGTATAGATAAGAAGAGATGAGAAGAAATAATTAAGATTATTCAAAGAAAGAGTGTTATTGTTAAAAAAGAAAAATACAATAAGAGTTAGTTAATTAATTACTTGAAAATGATATCATAGCATCTTCTTATTATTCTTTTTCTTTTTTATATTTATTTACTCAAATATAATTTAATTTAATTATGGAGGGCTTATAATTTGTTAGAAAACTTTTCTATAATAACATTATTTATTTTTATATTTTTATTGTTGTAGCAAAATACAATCAGAAAGAACACATGAAAATTGATTCCAATATTTTTTTCGACTTTATAACAAATGATTCCTTTTATATGGAAAATGATTGTTATAGAGAAATTTAATTATAAATATACTCCGATCCTCTCTTTTTAGTTGTTATAATTTTCTTTCTAAGAGTCAAACAACATAAACTTTTACCAATATTTCAAAATCTTATTTTTTCATCATGAGAAAAATTGTAAATTATAATACTTTTTGTATAGTTTTTCAATATCTAATTTTAATTTAAAATTTTCCAATTAATTTAATTTAACTTAAAATAAATAATTCGAGACAACTAAAAAGTAACCAATAGATTCTTATTATTAGAGCTCAATAATTGAGATGGCTTATCCAAAGTGTCAAAATTATAGAGTGGGAGAAGTACAACATCATAAGCCAGATATTATCCAAAAATATTTGCATCAACTTTTATAGTTTCATTTTTTATTTTTAATATTTGTGATTTTCCAAAGTTCCAGCTCTTCTAAGTTGTCAAACTCCACATTATATTATATATTAAAGATTATTTAAATCCAACATAAAGAGCATAAAGTATAGTTTAACAACTAATAAAACAACCTATTCTAAAGTACCTTGAATAAATTTTAAAAATGAAAAGAAACAAATGAGGGAATAATTGCAAATTACATTAATGTTGTAAATGTAATTTAAGAGTCGATGAAGATTATGATGAGATAGATAAGAATTTTTAATTTGATCTGATCTTGGCTTTTTTACATGAAAACTTTCTCTTTAATTGATGATATACTGATATTAGGACTTTCTCTAGCACAAAAATGTGTCTTAAGCGATATGAATCTGACAAATGAGTTTCGAATATTAAATATTATATTAAAAATATTTCAATTTAATGACAACTTGAAGGAAAAAAGAAAAAAAATATTTTTTTTTTTTGGATATTGGTTGTTAGATGAAAAAATGGTTGCTAAGGAAAATCATATGGGAACTTTGGACTTTCTTTTTCTTTTTTTTTCTTAATTAAGTCGGCTAGAATGACGTATTATATTCTCTTGTGATGTATAGTCTTGAAGAATAAATTCTTGAGAGGTACTTATAGTTGACAATAACATAAATATTTTTACACCTACCAAAATTAAAGGTTGCTTTAGTGGTGTGCAAAAATCGAACCGATCGATAAATCGAATCGATAAAAATATTATTGGGTTATTGGGTTAACGATTTTTTATTGGTTTTATAAAAAAATTTAATGAGTAAACGGTTCGATTTCGATTTTAGCTTATTGGGTTATCGGTGTTTTACCCCTATTTGTGTTATATATATAAATTTTTATAAATTTTTATATTACTTATATATATATTATACACTAATTATTCACAATTCAAATATTCAAAAAGTATTAACCTATTCAGGGCAACAAAGGAACAATACAAAGCCCGGGTATTGTCGTATTGGAAAGCTTGAAGCATTAGTAGCTTCCAATAATTAGGATTCAGTTTGAAAAACATTTAGTTTAAGTTTAAGATTCTTATAAACTAAAACGCATTGCGTAAGATTTTGGCGGCAACTAAGATTTTGCTTTTTTATTTTAGTTGTTAATATTTCTATTTTATGAGAATTTTCTTATTGGTTAAACTGAAAACCAAACCGTTAAGGATCAAAAATCGATAAACCGATAAGAAAATATCTTATTGGTTGGTTATTCGTTTTACATATTTAAAAACCGAAAACCGATAAACTGAACCAATAACACATAAAACCGAATGTCACACCCCTTTTTGACAAAAAAAGATATGTATTTTAAGTTCGAAAGGGTTTTATTATTAAGGTAACAAAAATGAAAAAAAATTATTTCGAAAAAAAAGGATTATTTACATTATTTTTTCTTATTCAGAGTCGCCACTTGGCATAATCCGGTGTGCCAAGTCACCTTTGGAAAATCCTTTTTGAAACGGTTTGACTCTAAGAACTGATCCGCGAACAGTGATTCCGGCTAAGGACTTCTGTTGATCGAGGGGAAGGTGTTAGGCACCCCTCGATCCTGTGGTTCGACCACGATCGCTTGGTGGAGCGTATCGGCTAATTTGACATTACAAATGTACAAACCACATAAACACACAAAACAAGCAAACAAACAAATCACACAAAATTCAAAACAAATCAAAATAATGTTCAGTCCAAATTATACAATCCAAAATAAAAGAGGTGCTGAAATATATAACCTATTCTATTCTAAACTAATTCTAAACTAAACTCCACCCAATGTTTCGGGCCTTGATCACGGGCCTCCTTTGCGTACATGCTACTTCGGGGCATTCCCCGGATAAATCAATACAAATCCTTCGGGGCATTCCCCGGCCAAATGAGTACAATTTAAAATTTTCGTGCAATAAAGTAGAAAGTACCATTCACGTACATATTCAAACACTCCAACAAATCGTTATTCCTAAATTTGTCTACCCGGCCTACGTTTGCCTACCATGTTCAACGTATCACAATTCTATCATGTTCAACATTATTAATACATCAAAATTAATCAATATTCATTTTCTTCCATTTTTAATCTCCACCCTAATTCATTCTCAACCACGTGATTAACCCATTTCAATACACAATCCACCAATCGAGAATAACGCAAATTCACCAGTCATGCTTAGCACATCACACACCCAAATGTCACCAATAGTTCACATCAACAAACAAACCACGATATCGAATCACACGCAATCACAATCACATAAGAATTAAATGAAAGAGAAGAAAGAATTGGACCTTAAATTTGAAGCTTTCAAACTCAATGTTATTCCAATAAAGAGAGTCCAGACCCGGAAACCTTGAGCCAAACCTTAACACCAACAATCCAACTCGACAAATAATGACCCGTTCACCGTCACTTTTCATGTCGTTACTGTTCACCAGTACTGTTCACCGATTATTTCTCACCGGCGCCCCTTTTTTTGTTGTTGTTGTTCTTGTGAGGAAGATTATTTTGTGATTGTTGTTATTGTGGAGAAGATGATGATCAAAGAATGAGCCTCCTTTTCCCTCTTAGAATTTTTTCTTTTATAATGGGCATGGATTTGTTATGATGTGGGAATTTTGGTGGGTCCCCTATATATTCTTTCTTTGTGGACAAGAAAAAGGAAGGGGGATCACATGTGTAGTTAAGGTGGTGAAGGTGATGTGTCATTTTTAATAGGGAGGGTTTGTTAGAATAAGATAAAATTAGTTAGGAATTGTTATTTTTGTCTTTTTGTGAAGGGGTTATCACACGGGTAAGGGTACACACTAAGACGAGGGTAAAATAGTAAGAATGCTTTTGGGGAGGGATAAAATTATGTGTCTACATCATGCCCCTCTTTGCAGGTAAACACAAAGTGTTTTCATACAAATAAGTAGACAACGAGATAGAATTTTGACCCGACCGTTATTCACAGGGAAGAAATAAAAGAAAGAAGGACGACCGAGTTGGAGAGTTGAGTGAGGTCCCTTCGAGGCTCCGGTCCACAGCTTTGTCATTACATCCAAAAATGAAAATTACAAGTTAAAACATAAATGAAATTATAAAAATCCTATCTATACAGCTTCTGTTGGACTCCTGACTTAAGTTTTATCACCCTATTCTTCAGGCGGGCTCCTGACTTGCAATTTCTTCAACTTGTTGCTTGGTTTTCCAATGCTTCACCTCATTGCTTAACTTTTAATTTCTTCACCCTGTTCTTTAGGTGGGCTCTTGACTTGCTATTTTTCAATTCGTTAACTTTCATCTATTCACCTTGTTGCTTTGTTTTCAACTTTTTCAGCTTGTTGCTTGAATTTTTATTTTTTTGCCCTGTTCTTCAGGCGGGCGCCTGAAATCACATCAAAACTAAAAGAAAATTATCCTAAACAAGAATTATTAGAAAGAGAAATTTCGTTTGTCAGAAAAGTAAAGTTCAAAAAAAAGAATTAAATTTTTGCCCCAGTTTATTATCAGAAGACTTTTGGGAAAGTCACATCATACCTACTTGCATGTTGTAATGATGAATTAAGACTTTGACCAATAAATGCATCTCTTGAGAGTAAAATTGAATAACCAAGCCTAGGAAGTGCGTCTCCTAAGAATTAAAGTGAGGGATTCTAACTAGAAAGTGCGTCTTCTAGAGATACAAGTTTTAGTTAAAAAGTGTGTCACCTAAAAAATGAAAACTAGCAAGAAAGTGCATCTCCAAAGGATTAAGTGCAATAACTAGACTAGAAAGTGCATTTTCTAGAAATCAAGGGGACTGCTAGGAAGTGCATTACCCAAAAGCAAAGTTCAAATTACCCAATAAAAGAAATATATCTCCTTACCAATGTTGCTTGAATTATCAAAACAAGGAAGTGCATCTCCTTACCAATGCCGCTTGAATTACCAAACCAAGGAAGTGCGTCTCCTTACCAATGCCGCTTGAATTACTCAAACAAGGAAGTGCGTCTCCTCACAAATGTTTCTTGAATTAACCAAACGAAGAAGTGCATCTCCTTACAAATGTTGCTTGAATTGCCCAAGCAAGTAAGTGCGTCTCCAATATTGCTTGAATTACCAAAACAAGAAAGTGCGTCTCCTTTGGAAGTGCGTCTCCTTATGATAGCGCTTGAATTACCAAAATAAGAAAGTGTGTCTCCTTACAAATGTTTCTTGAATTGTCCAAATAAAGAAGTGTGTCCCCTTACAAATGTTGCTGGAATTACCCAAACAAGGAAATGCATCTCCTTAGAAATATTGCTAGAATTACCCGAATGAGGAAGTGCGTCTCCATACAAATGCCAATCGAATTACCAAACAAGGAAGTGTGTCTCCTTACAAATGTTGCTTGAATTATAAAACAAGGAAGTGCATCTCCTTACAAATGTTGCCTGAATTTACCACATAAGGAAGTGTGTCTCCTTACAAATGCCGATCGAATTACCAAACAAAGAAGTGTGTCTCCTTTGGAAGTGCGTCTCCTTATGATAGCGCTTGAATTACCAAAATAAGAAAGTCTGTTTCCTTACAAATATTGCTTGAATTGTCCAAACAAGGAAGTGCGTCCCCTTACAAATGTTGCTGGAATTACCCAAACAAAGAAGTGCGTCTCCTTACAAATGTTGCTGGAATTTCCCACACAAGGAAGTGCATCTCCTTACAAATATCGCTTGAATTACCAAACAAGAAAGTGTGTTTCCTCACAAATGTTGCTGGATTTACCAAATAAGGAAGTGTGTTTCATTACAAATATTGCTGGAATTGCCCAAATAAGGAAGTGCGTCTCTTTACAAATGTTGCTAGAATTACCAAAATAAGGAAGTGCGTCTCCTTACAAATACCGCTTGAATTACCATGGGTTTGAATACCAAATATGTGCAGCAACATTGCCTCTTGCATTTGTAGAAGTGAGAATATTATGGCCCTTGATGTTTAGGCTTTGAAATCATTGATTCAAAGGTAGCATGTATCCCTATTTCATACAAAGAAAACATGTTAGTTTAAAAACATGGTGGTTGGTTTGTGGCTTAGCTTTTACGGCAATCGCTTTTGTCCCCGTCACATTTAACCTTGCTTCCAACCATTAACATAGGTCGTTGACTTGCTGCATCATTGACCCAAACTCAGGTTATTAAGAGTGACTCTGAAACAAATATAGTATCTCTGCTTTGCTATGCTCCTCAAATAAACCCTTTGAACCTTGGTATTTTCATGAATTCCCAAACTTGTTTGTTGACAAAATTTATATGCCTTATTTCGGCTAACAATCATGTCTCTTTTATGTGCTGACTTTTGTCTTGCTTTGTGTAATTGTAGAAGCTGGTAGTAGTTTTGAAATATTTCCTCACTTGTTTTGACAAGGACTTGACTCAAAGACAAGAAAAAAATGACAGTGATTTTTATTTGGACAACTAACCCAAGAAAAATAAAAATAAAAATATAAAGAAGAAAGAAAAGACAATGAATGTCCCTATTTGAAACAAAGAAACAAACAATTTATCTAAAAATTTCTGTCAACTCTAATGATTATGCCATGCATTTTGGATTAATCTGCCTGATATTTCCATCCACACCTTCCACCAGTTGTTGTTGGGTTAATGGCCTTGAAACTGAGTTGCTTCCTTGGGCCAATTACATTCGGAGACCTCATTCGGCTAGTGGCACCTTGAAGGGTTTTCGCCAACAAACCTCTCTTATTTTTCTCTTAGCTCACCATCGTCTTATGATGATCGTAAGGGTTTTCACCGAGAAAACTCTCTCATTTTTATTTCTCTCAACTTACCATCGCCTTACGGTGCCCGTGAGGGTTTTCACCAATAAGACTCTCTCATTTTTATTTCTCTCTTAATTCCTTATGCTGAGGAAGACAGGTAGTTCCCAAATACATCATCATATCCCTTGCATGCTTTGCCTTAACATCCCCAAAGATTGATCTGAAGGTCTTTCTTTGGTTGTAACTTGGCTTTTAGATAGGGTTAGAAAGAAAGGATGGCATGAGGCCCAAATGACACTTGAAATGGGTTAGGACTTACAACTTTTGGAATCGACTCAAACAATGAGGATTAACTCATGCCCCAATTTTTCTTGACTGGGTGATTCGAAATTGTTTATTTGGTTGGACCGAGCCCTTAGTAGGGCAGCCTACATATCTCACTCCCGAGAGAGGAGAATCAGGTCACGCGTAGTTCTGGCAGCTTGTTCTTTCACTTGATTCTAATTTTTTTTCTTTTGTTGACTCTTTTCTCTTTGGATTTTTCTGACTCTATTTGTCTTGACACTCTTTTTCTTTTTGGACATATTTTTTTTACTTTTTTTTTAAAAACTTTTTCTGAATCTATTATTTTGCTCGACACTTTTCTTTTGAGCTTTGCTAACTATATTGATTCCAAAAGAGGGGTATGAAATAAAATAGCACTGAAGCTCAAATGGGGTAAACAAAGGATGACACAATGTTTGGATAGCAGAATGAAATACCTCGGTCATATCAATCCTTGAAAATGCAAGTATATATCATGTAATATGAAAGTGAGAGATGAAGATCATTTGCGACATCTTTTTAAGCAGATTGAGTCTGTGCGTCACTACTTCTTCTACAAACTCTGCCTTTGTTGTACATTCCTCACATCGAATGACTCATGCTTTCGTGAAGTTGCTTATCTTCTTGTTTCTCTTGATATAGGGATCACATGTTCATTATTTGACCTAATTGGGACTTGCCTTTCGTTCGATGACCAAGTTGTTCTTGTGATTCTCAAAATAATTGCCTTAACCTGTCACCAAATGTGTCCGCACTCTATCTATTTTCTCATTTGCTCTCTTTTTCTAACTTTAACCCTCTGATTCAATATTCATGCTTAAACTGGGTTTTAAGATCTGGCTAAAAATTTAACTAGCATATCATATCACTAGAGTCAACACAAAATGTACTATGTAAGGAAAACAAACAAACAACACATATTTAAAACACAAAGGAAAATGAGACACTTCATTTAGTCGAAACAAAAGATAGAAGAGTTTGAACATAAACAACAAAAGGACAAAACAAGACAGATCCCGAACTAAAACCCTAAAATAATTTAGAGAACAGAAAATAAAACAAAACAAGATACCAAACTCCTTCCTGGTAAGGAGAGGGGTGACTTCTCAATTGCTCAGCCTGACATCTTAGCCACTGGTTTGCATATCAGCATGACTAGAGTTTTTCTCACTATCAATGTTCTGAACCATGATTGATTTATCTTGAATTATCTTTTCACTTTCTCTTTTCAAAGCACGACAATCTTCAATACTGTGACTCTGAACATCGGAATGATATGTACATCGTACATTAGGATCAAAACTTCTTGAATATGGGTCAGGAGTATACCCAAGGAGAAGAGTGATCATGCCCTGCTGTACCAATCTCTAGAATAAACTTGCATACGACTCTCCAATAGGTGTGAAGCTATCCCTTGAATTTTGTCTCATTTCATTATTTGGCTTAAATTGAAAACCAGGCCTAGAAGGGCTTCGGTATGTATGTGGAGTTGGAGGACAACTCGGCAGAGTTGGCGCATGCCAGTGTGGGTAAGATGGAGATTGAACATATGCTTGCGCATTATACACTTGATATGGAGATGGGGGAATGGAATATAATGAATTTTGGGAAGGATTTTGTGGAACTTGGCCATAAACTTAGGTTTGAGCCCGTGGGTAACGATAGTATGGTCTTCTTGCCCGTGTCTGTTGTCCAACTATAATAGCAGATGCATCTTCCTCATTTTTCTTTCCTCCAACACTTCCTGAACCTTTTTTAATTGCTTGAGTAGTCGCTTTCAATGTTGCAAAACTCACAATGCGACCAGTCTTAATTCCATCTTCTATCATCTCCCCCATTTGAGGACCTCAATAAATGGCTTGCCTAATGTAGGTAACAAATGTTGATAATATGTTTCATCTTGTGGTTGAATAAACACCTTCATTATCTTTCTTTCTTTCATTGGTGGTTTTACTCTAACAGCTTGTTCGAGCCATCTGATCGCATACTCCTTAAGACTCTCAGTATTCTTCTTTTTATACCAGTTAGGGATTTTTCGTCAGGTATCAACTCCACATTGTATTAAAATTGTTGCACAAATCCATTAGCTAGGTCATCCCAACTAATTCACTTATCAATGTCTTGGTCAACAAACCATTCTGAAGCTAGACCTGAAAGACTCTCACCGAAATAAGCCATGAGTAGTTCTTCCTTCCCTCTATCGCCCCTTAGCTGGTTGCAATAGCGTCTCAAATATGCTACAGGATCACCATGTCCATCATACTTCTCAAACTTTGGCATTTTAAAATGGAAAGGAAGATGTACACCTGGAAACATGCACAGATCTTTATATGAGACACTTTTGTACCCCCAAGTCCATGCAAGTTTTTCATAGTCAGTTCCAAACTTCTCAATTTTCTGGCTATTTCTTCTTGTTCTTCTGTCATAATAGGCTTCTCAATATTTGGAGGAAATTCAGGCAGTTGAGGGCATTCGTAAGGACCAGTCGACTTAAATGTGGGCTCGGGAGCGTAATGCTGATCACTAACTCGGTATCCTTAATTTTCGAATCTCTTCATTATCTCCTACATTCTCATTCCCCGAACTCCCTATCTGATTAGTGACAACTAACTCGGTATCCTTGTTGGCCATAACTTCCTCTGTGACTTAGAGCAATATGGAGGATCAGCCAAAATGCCACAAACCAACCAGCTTAAACTAACTGGATAAGAGATAGCAAATGGTTAGAGTTCAACAGTTTTTCAAAACCTCTTTTTTTTTCTTGAAAAGATCACCGAACCCAAGAAGGGTGCCTACGTATCTCACTCCCGAAAGAGGAGAATCAGGTGTGCGTAGTTCGTGAAGTCTTGCCAAAATGGCCGATTAAACTCTTTTTCTTTCTTTTTTCTTTTTCTTGAAACTTTAAAAAGAAAAGAAAAATAAAAATTTGTCAAAAGAAATGACGAAAATATTTTTGAATTCTTCGGCTTTAACATCCCTATACAAAATGAAACCTATGATTACCAAAGAAAATCTTTTTGGGTTTTTGATTTTGAATTTCATATGAAAACGAAACTTGAACCTATTAAATGAAAAATCTTTTTGTAGTTTTCTTTTAAAGACGTATATGAAATGCCTACACTAAATGGAGAGTGAAGAAATATTTTTGAATTTTTCAAATAAGATCCCCGAACCAACAAGAGGAGAATCAGGGGTGCGTAGTTCGTCCAGATTGAACAATTAATGATTAAATAACAGATGACACCCTGACTTGAGACACGACCAAAGGCACATGATGAACAACATAACAAAGTCTTTTTTTTTTTGAGTTTTTAATTCGACACTTTACATAAAAAAATGACACCAATAGCTATGAAAGAAAAAATCTTTTTGGTATTTTCATTAAATGAAATGTACAAAACTTCTACCACTTTTTTTTGAATTTTTGTTTTATAAAAAGCCCCTAAAAAAATTATTTTGGAGTTTTCGAATTGTGAAAGCTTGCTAAAGGAAACAAAAGGAAAATCTTTTTGATCTTTTTTCTTTTTTTTGAATTTTTGAATCGTGGAAAACAAAAGCCATAAAGAACCTAAAAACTACGAAACTCTTCTTTGATTCACCTTTTCTCTTTTTTTTTTTCTCTTTTTTTTCAAGCACACCTTACTTCTAACATATGCTTTCCCCAAATCAGTCCATTAAATGACCACAGTACCCTCAAAGATGCAACATTTAGCACATGAGGATGCTTTAAAGGTGAGTCTCCTACAAAGAACCGTGTGGGCCCCGCTAGGTCTCAATATGATGCACATAAGAATGACCTAAAGACTGACCTATGTTGTGTTTTACTAACAAGGCCGTTCGGGAGAGCATATGGTCGATAGTGGCTACTTTGCTTTCCACCTACTCCATACATCCAACGGCTCCCCCCTAAATTAAGGGTGACTCAACTAGAGTTCGTGCGCACGACGTTCACTCCGGGACTTGTTGCAGAAAGAATTACTCGGGTTATGCAAATGATGTCAGATATAAAGCGGTAACTGTAACACCCCGTATTCAAGTACATGTATTGGTCTTATTTATATGGAATTAATTTTTTATTTTATTTATATCAGAATTTGCCCGTCGATGGCTCCATATGAAGGTTATTGAATAAGCTTTCCAACGATATAAAGATTTTCAAAAACGGACAAGTTTCAGATATAATCGAGCACGTTCGAAACTATAAAACGGTGGCCGGGATATGGTGAATAGTAAATGTGCAGGAAAATTTCCTGCACACAAACTACTGAGGCCTGCCAGTTTTTTGGGTCCACTATAAACGATCATAAATCCTTGTACAAAATGAACTGTGTAAGCTGCTATATATCAATAAGAAGCCCCGAGAGTCTTCTTTCTAATGCAATTGGTGTCATCCAAATCCAACATCTGAGTAAGGAGTTATACTCGTTTTACTTCAGCCTCTCAAAATAGATTTTTAGGGTCAACTTCAAACGATCATAACTCCTTGTACAGGACGAACTGGGTGGCCTACTTTATATGAAATGAAATCCCTTTGAATTATCTATCTAACTATACCAATTTCACCCAAATCCAATATCGCAGCAAAGAGTTATGGTTGATTTACTTTAGCCTATCAAAACAGTCCACCATGTCAGATTCGGATTTACTTAAAATTTTAAGGGCAATATGGTCATTTTTCATCACCTCATGGACGAAAATTGGTCATTATATACATATAATTAGCCTCATATCCATCATTTTTAACCAAATTATTGAAGAATAAGGAAACCCTAGCCTAAGTTCAACTCCAATTATCTTGTGATTCAACCGTAGAAAATACAAATCGATTCTGTAGTTGTGTTCACCGTCTCGAGGGCTTCGAGAAGCACCCCTTATTTGTGCCAACAGGACTTTGAAATCAAAAGGGTCATTTTATGGTAAGGATGTAAATTATGTTGGTGTTATTTATATGGATATGTATATATATGCATGTGAGCATAAGAAGTATGTTATTTGATTGTTGTTGAAAGATGATTGGAAATGATGTTGGATTATTCTTGTGCATGGTTGGATTATGTTGAATTATGAAAAGATTTGGTGTGATGATGTGGTATTGAAATGATTATATATATATATATATATATATATATATATATATATATATATATATATATATATATATATATATATATATATACACACACATAAACCTATTGTTCAAGTTGGTTTTTGAAATGCTTTGCAAATATTGGTTGCATGGAATTATGGAAGAGAATTGTGGTGTTGGGTTGCTAATACTAGATGCCAAATATTTCATTGTAGATAAGTGATTTGTAAAGGCAGGAAGTTGTGTTGAATTGGTATCCGAATTTACAACGAGGTATGTAAAGCATACTCTAACGATGTTCTTTGGCATGGAAACACCAATATTCCATCAAGTAAGATTCCGAGGTTGTCCAAAAACATGTATTGTTCTACATTACCAACGAAGTTGTTTCCATTCTATAAAGTGTCAAAATATTTCATTGATATACCAAAAGGCTCCTATTTCATTGTTGTGATATTGATGATTCTGAAACACATTGTTGATGTACCAATGAGTCTTTATTACATCGTTATTGTATAGAAGGTCTATTACTTGGTTCCTATTGATGTATTATTGTTTCAAAGTATCAAAAATGTGGTGGCGACCGAAATAACAATCTCAAAGATTAATTAAACTAAGTGATGGAAGTTCTCTCTTATCGGGTGGTATCCCAGGGGCATAAGCCTAGCATGGGTCGATCCCTATTTATGTGTTGATGGGTGGTATCCCAAGGGCATAAGCCTAGCATGGGTCGATCCCAGTTGATATGTACTGGAGGCAGCCTAATGGTCACAGTACAGTACAGTAATGATTACAAAGATGATAAGAACGAAGGTAAAGTGATTGAATAAATGCAATGTACAGGTTGTCACAAGTTCTAGTAAGTGTGGTCCACTCCTATTACGCTTTATTCACTTGTTTCTGATTTCTATTGAGCTCCTATATCATATGTGATTATCTACAGCTTTACATACTCAGTACATATTTCGTACTGACGTCCCCCATGGGGACCTGCATTTCATGCTATCAGGCACAGGTACCTCAGCTCATACACCGCACAAGTAGGAGTCAGGTCATACAACTATTGTTGGTGAGCTCCAGTTTGCTTCGGAGCTTTTCGAGTCGGTTCCTTATGTTTTGTTATTGTACAGGAGTCATATGTGGGCAGGGGTTTGTCCCGACCCTAGTAATGTCATGTATATCCTAGAGGCTTTGTAGACATAAGAAAGGGTAAAGTCATGAAAGTTTATATAGTGATGTTATATTTGTATATGTGGTGGCCCCGACGGCCAAGTATTATATATATATATATATATATATTTGTGCGTGTTGTGCTGATACAGGTAATTAGACCCTTCTATATGCAACGAAGTGCTGTCCAAATTTTTGGTGACATGTAAGTGAAAGTACAGGTATTTGAACGGGTTCTCCCAGGCCTTCTCGGCTTCGGGTGCCAGTCCGGCCCGATGAGATTTTGGGTCGTGACAGTAACACATAAAGAAAAAAAACTGTAAACAAAGAGCACATAAATGCACAACAGTGATAACAATAACACAAACAATAATCACAAACAATGTTTATACACTCATAATGTCAAACAAAGCCGATAAGACTCCAAAAAATAAGCCCGAATTCTGAAAAGTCCCCAACAGAGTCACCAGAGCTGTCACACCCCTTTTTGACTAAAAAAAGATATGTATTTTAAGTTCGAAAGGGTTTTATTATTAAGGTAACAAAAATGAAAAAAATTTGTTTCGAAAAAAAAGGATTATTTACATTATTTTTTCTTATTCAGAGTTGCCACTTGGCATAATCCGGTGTGCCAAGTCACCTTTGAAAAATCCTTTTCGAAACGGTTTGACTCTAAAACTGATACGCGAACATAGATTCCAGCTAAGGAATTCTGTTGACCGAGGGGAAGGTGTTAGGCACCCCTCGATCCCATGGTTCGACCACGGTCGCTTGGTGGAGCGTATCGGCTAATTTGACATTACAAATGTACAAACCACATAAACACACAAAACAAGCAAACAAACAAATCACACAAAATTCAAAACAAATCAAAATAATGTTCAGTCCAAATTATACAATCCAAAATAAAAGAGGTTCTGAAATATATAACCTATTCTATTCTAAACTAATTCTAAACTAAACTCCACCCGATGTTCGGGGCCTTGATCACGAGCCTCCTTTGCGTACATACTACTTTGCGGCACTCCCCGGATAAATCAATACAAATTCTTCGGGGGATTCCCTGGCCAAATGAGTACAATTTAAACTTTTCGTGCAATAAAGTAGAAAGTACCATTCACGCACATATTCAAACACTCCAACAAATCGTTATTCCTAAATTTGCCTACCCGGACTACGTTTGCCTACCAAGTTCAACGTATCACAATTCTATCATGTTCAACATTATGAATACATCAAAATTAATCAATATTCGTTTTCCTTCATTTTTAATCCCCACCCTAATTCATTCTCAACCACGTGATTAACACATTTCAATACACAATCCACCAATCGAGAATAACGAAAATTCACCAATCATGCTTAGCACATCACACACCCAAATGTCACCAACAGTTCACATCAACAAACAAACCACGATATCGAATCACATGCAATCACAATCACATAAGAATTAAATGAAAGAGAAGAAAGAATTGGACCTTAAATTTGAAGCTTTCAAACTCAATGTTATTCGAATAAAAAGAGTCCGCACCCAAAAACCTCGAGCCGAACCTTAACACCAACAATTCAACTCGATAAATAATGACCCGTTCACCGTCACTGTTCACGCCGTTACTGTTCACCAGTACTGTTCACCGATTATTTCTCACCGGTGCCCCTTTTTTTGTTGTTGTTGTTCTTGTGAGGAAGATTATTTTGTGATTGTTGTTATTGTGGAGAAGATGATGATCAAAGAATGAGCCTCCTTTTCCCTCTTAGAATTTTTTCTTTTATAATGGGCATGGATTCGTTATGATGTGGGAATTTTGGTGGGTCCCCTATATATTCTTTCTTTGTGGACATGAAAAAGGAGGGGGATGTCACGCCCCAAAATCAAATCGGGCCGGACTGGCACCCGAAGCAGAGAAGGCCCGGGAGAACCCGTTCAAATACCTGCACTTTCACTTACATGTCACCAAAAATTTGGACAGCACTTCGTTGCATATAGAAGGGTCTAATTACCTGTATCATCACAACACACACAAATATATATATATATAATACTTGGCTGTCGAGGCCACCACATGTACAAATATAACATCACTATATAAACTTCCATGACTTTACCCTTCCTTATGTCTACAAAGCCTCTAGGATATACATGACATAACTAGGGTTGGGACAAACCCCCGCCCACACATGACTCTTGTACAATAACAAAACATAAGGAACTGACTTGGAAAGCTTCGAAGCAAACTGGAGATCACCAACAATAGCTGTATGACCTGGCTCCTATCTATGCTGTGAATGAGATGAAGCACCTGTGCCTGCAGCATGAAATGCAGGTCCCCCGTGAGGGACGTCAGTACGAAATATGTACTGAGTATGTAAAGCTGTAAATAATCATATGTGATATGGGGGGTCAAGAAAATCAGCCGCAAGTGAATAAATCGTAATAGAAGTGAACCACACTTCATAAACACTTTTAGGATCATGTACATTATCATTAATCTGAATTGGGTTCTTGAATTCAAACACATTTGTGGAACGGTATACATTCGTTGATTTCATTCTTTACAATTATCATTCGCCACTACCTCCTCCTCCCGAACCTCCAACCACCTAACAATAATCAATACTGTACCGTACTGTGACCATTAGGCTGCCCCCAGTACATATCAACCATAATCATATCAAGTATCGGGATCGGCCCATGCTAGGCTTAAGCCCCTGAGCTACCACCCACACGTAAATCAAGTAACACACATAAGAGATCTTTCCAATAACTTAGTTCAAAAGTTTTTGAGATTATTACATTAGTGTTCATGCCAATGTAGTACCTTTGGAACAATGATACATCAATAGGAACCAAGTAATAGACCTTCTATACAATAACGATGTAATAAAGACTCATTGGTACATCAACAATGTGTTTCAGAATCATCAATATCACAACAATGAAATAGGAGCCTTTTGGTACATCAATGAAACATTTTGACACTTTATAGAATGGAAACAACTTCGTTGGTAATGTAGAACAATACATGTTTTTGGACAACCTCGGAATCTTACTTGATGGAACATTGGTGTTTTCATGCCAAAGAACATCGTTAGAGTATGCTTTACATACCTCGTTGTAGATTCGGATACCAATTCAAAACAACTTCCCGCCTTTATAAATCACTTATCTACAATGAAGTATTTGGCATCTAGTAGTAGCAACCCAACACCACAATTCTCTTCCATAATTACATACAACCAATATTTGCAAAGCATTCCAAAAACCAACTTGAACAATAGGTTTATGTGTGTATATATATATAATCATCATTTCAATACCATATCATCACACCAACTCCCTTCAAAATTCAACATAATCCAACCATGCACAAGAATAATCCAACATCATTTCCAATCATCTTTCAACAACAATCAAATAACATACTTCTTATACTCACTTGCATATATATACATATCCCTATAAATAACCCCAACATAATTTACATCCTAACCATAAAATGATCCTTTTGATTTTGAAGTCCCGTTGGCACAAATAAGGGGTGATTCTCGAAGCCCTCGAGACGGTGAACACAACTACGGAGTCAATTTGGATTTTCTACGGTTGAATCACAAGATAATTGGAGTTGAACTTAGGCTAGGGTTTCTTATTCTTTAATAATTTGGATGATAAATGATGGATATGAGGCTAAGTATATGTATATAATGACCAATTCTCATCCATGAGGTGATGGAAAATGATCATATTGCCCTTAAAATTTAAGTAAATTCGAATCTGTCCATGGTGGACTGTTTTGATAGGCTAAAGTAAATCGATCATAACTCTTTTCTCTGATAATGGATTTGGGTGAAACCAATTGCATTAGAAAGAAGACTCTCGGGGATTCTCATCGATATATAGAAGCTCACACAGTTCATTTTGTACAAGAAGTTATGATCGTTTAAAGTCGACCCAAAAATCTGGTTGGCTGCAGTACTTTTGTGTGCAGAAAATTTCTGCACATTTACTGTTCATTACGTCCACCGTTTTCAAGTTTCGAACATGCTCGTTTATATCCGATACTTATCTGTTTTCAGAAATCTTTATATCGTTGGAAATCTAACTCGATAAACTTTGCATAGAAACTTCGACGAGCAAATTTCGGTATAAATAAAGTCGATTCCTATACATATAATCAAACTATAGACTTGAAACCATCTCAAAATAATCAATAATCATACTTAAACTCATACATACCTAACTTATGATCAATACATATACTCCAACACATATAACCAAGGCTAATGCACGTAATTAAGTACGGGGTGTTACATCCTTCCCCCCTTAAGGACATTCGTCCTCGAATGTGAATGTAGTTATTTAGCCGAAACAAGTTCGAATTCATAATTGATATTCACGTCATCATATAGATATTATGCATATGTAAAAACTTACTTATTAGTGTCCTAGTTCCACTCCTTGCACTTCTTTTTCACCTTTGAACAAATAAGGGTATTTCGATTTCATTGCTTCCTCCGCTTCCTATGTAATGTCTTCCCTTTGTTGATTTCTCCAAAGTACTTTCACCGATGCTATTTGTTTATTTCTCATCTTCTTAACTTGACGATCTAATATAGCAATAGGCATATCCTCATAGGTAAGATCTTCTGTTACTTGCACATCTTCAGTAGAAGTAATAAGGGACGGATCTCCGATGCACTTTCGAAGCATCGATACATGAAATACTGGATGCACTGATGAGAGTTCCTGGGGTAGCTCTAATTCATAAGCAACTTGCCCACATCTTCAAATAATCTTATACGGGCCTTTATATCGTGGACTCAACTTTCCTTTCTTGCCAAATCTCATCACCCCTTTCATTGGCGATACCTTCAAAAATACCCAATCGCCTAACGAAAACTCTAGCCCTCTTCTTCTACTATCCGCATATGACTTGTGTCGACTTTGGGCTATTTTCAACCGTTGCTGAATCACCTTGACTTTTTCTATGGCTTGATACACAAGATTCGGTCCGAACATAAGAGTTTCACCTGCTTCGAACCATCTTATTGGTGATCTACACTTCCTCCCATATAAAGCTTCATATGGTGCCATTTTGATACTTGAATGATAGCTATTATTGTAGGCAAACTCAATAAGAGGTAAATGATCATCCCAGCTGCCTTTAAAATCTATAACCCATGCTCGTAGCATATCTTCAAGTGTTTGAATGGTGCGCTCTGCTTGTCCATCCATCTGAGGGTGAAAAGTTGTACTCAGATTCACTTGTGTTCCCAAACTCCATTGGAAAGACTTCCAAAAGTTTGCGGTAAATTGAGTTCCCCGATACGATATAATAGAAGTTGGCACTCCATGTAATCGAACTATTTCTTTAACATACAACTTCGAATATTCTTCAACTGTGTAAGTGGTCTTAACGGGTAAGAAATATGCGGATTTAGTAAGCCTATCCACAATCACCCATATAGAATCAAATTTCCGAGTTGTACGAGGCAAACCTGTAACAAAATCCATGTTGATCATGTCCCACTTCCAAATTGGAAGATCTATGCATTGCATATAGCCTCCGGGCTTTTGATGTTCCACTTTAACTCGTTGGCAATTTGGACATTCAGCTACAAATTCTGCGATGTTCCTTTTCATGTCATTCCACCAATATACATCCTTCAAATCTTGATACATTTTGGTTGACCCTGGATGAATAGAATACCTTGAGAAATGTGCCTTAGTCATAATTCTTTTTCTTAGTTCATCAACAATAGGCACACATAGCCGATTTTGGCATAGAAGTACTCCTTCTTGCGAAAGCTCAAATACCTTCGTCGCACCATTTTGAACATTCTCCTTGAGTTGCAATAAAACAGGATCTGCATCTTGCTTCTCTTTCACCTCAGCTACTAATGAAGATTCCGCAGCATTATGCACAATAAGCTCCTCGTCCGGAGTTTCGAGAAGACGAACTCCTAGACTAGCTAATTGATGAAGATCTTTAATCATCCCTTGCCTTTCTACAGGTGCCATCATAGCCTTACGAATCAACGCATCAGCTACTAAATTCACTTTTCCTAGGTGATACAAAATATCAACATCATAATCTTTTAATAGTTCCATCCACCTTCGCTGCCTCAGATTTAGATCCTTCTAACTAAAAATATATTGTAAGTCTTGTGATCAGTATATATATCAACATGAACCCCATATAAATAGTGGCGCCATATTTTAAAGCAAAGATAACCGCTGCCACCTCAAGATCATGTGTGGGGTAATTTTTCTCATGTGGCCTCAATTGCCTTGAGGCATATGCTATCACCTTACCATGCTGCAGTAATACACATCCGTAACCAATTCTCGAAGCATCATAATACACTGTATACCCTTCTGTACCTTCTGGAAGTACCAACACAGGTGTAGAGGTCAACTTATTCTTCAATTCTTGGAAGCTCTCCTCATACGCATCATTCCATTGGAACTTGGATGTTTTATGTGTTAGCTTAGTTATGGGTGCTGAAATAGAAGAAAAACCCTCAACAAACTTTCTATAATAACCAGCGATCCCAAGAAAACTACGAATCTCCGTAGGCGTTGTGGGCCTTGGCCAATTCTTCACAGCTTCTATCTTTTGAGTATCAACCTGTATGCCTTCATTTGATATAATATGGCCCAAAAATGCCACTGACTTTAGCCAAAATTCACATTTAGAAAATTTTGCATACAGCTTGCAATCACGAAGAGTTTGCAACGCCTGTCGCAAATTATTAGCATGATCCTCTTCTGATATAGAATAAACTAGAATATCATCAATGAAAACTATCACAGATACATCTAGAAATGGCTTAAACACCCTATTCATTAAATCCATGAAAGCTGCAGGTGCATTAGTTAGCCCAAATGACATAACTAGAGACTCATAATGACCATACCTTGTTCGGAAAGCTATTTTGGGTATATCTTTTTCTTTGACTCTCACTTGATGATAACCTGACCTCAAATCAATCTTAGAAAAACATTTGGCACCCTGTAACTGATCAAATAAATCATCAATTCTTGGAAGAGGATATTTATTTTTAAGAGTCACTTTATTCAGCTGCCTATAATCAATACACATTCTCAATGTGCCATCTTTCTTGCGCACAAACAACACCGGTGCTCCCCAAGGGGAAATACTAGGCCTAATGAACCCCTTTTCTAGCAAATCTTTCAATTGCTCTTTCAATTCTCGTAATTCTGCTGGGGCCATCCTATACGGAGGAATTGAGATTGGCAAAGTTCCTGGTATCACATCAATACCAAATTCTACTTCTCGTTCAGGAGGTAAACCTGGAAGATCTTCAGGGAATACATCAAGAAATTCACTTACCACTGGTACAGTGTGAAGATCTGGTGATTCCGATTCCGTATCCTTTACTCTAACTAAATGACATATGTAACCCTTGGAAATCATTTTCCTCGCTTTGAAATAAGAAATAAATCTACCTCTTGTTGCGCCAATCTTACCTTGCCATTCAATAACTGCTTCATTAGGAAATTGTAAATACATCTTTTTCGTACGACAGTCAATTTTGGTATAACAAGACGCCAACCAATCCATACCCATTATAACATCAAAATCTACCATTTCTAGTTCCACAAGATTGGCCATCGTGTCTCGACCACACACAGTTACTACACAATCTTTATAAACTCTTCTAGCAATAATAGATTCCCCAACCGGGGTAGACACTTCCAATGGCTTATCTAACAATTCGGGGGTTCTTTTGAACTTTCCAGCAACCAAAGGAGTAATATATGATAATGTAGAACCGGGATCAATTAGAGCATATACATCAAATGAAAATATGGGCAACGTACCCATAACCACATCTGGGGAAGCCTCTAGATTCTATCGATCCGCTAAAGCATAAGTGTGATTCTGAGTCCCGCTGGAACTGGCGATTTTTTTTTCATTTCTAGTGTGACCCGCAGGTTGTGCGCCTCTACCAGAATAAGATACCGGTGAAGATGATGCAACAGTTGATCCCGAAGGTTGTGCTACTCCACCTGCGCCCCTTCGTGGGCATTCTCTCATCGTATGCCCCGTCATACCGCACCAAAAACAAACATTTGTTCCCATTCGACATACGCCCATATGATGCTTTCCGCATCGATTACATAGATCTCGAGAAGGTCTCGATTGGCTCATGTTCCCTTGCCCATGATAACCCACTGATCGCGAACTATGACCCTCACTTCTTTGCCCAAATTGACTGCCTCTGAACCCCTGATGCTGTGGTGGAGCACTAGCTGCAGAATAAGAAAATAATGGCCTAGGTGGTCTAGCAGAAAATTGAGGTCCAAAACCTCCCTGTGGCCCCATAAACTGCCCTGTAGATCTGGCCCTCTTAGAAGATCCGCTTTCAAATTCCTGTGTTCTTTTTCTTTGCCTCTGATCTTCCATTTTATGTGCAAATACTTGGATCCTAGCTATATCCATGTCTTTATTCAGTGCAACAATAGTACAATCCCTAACCAAATACGAATCCAATCCATCCACATACCGATGAACTCTGTCATCGATAGTAGCTATAACATTAGGAGCATATCTGGACAAAGAATTAAATCGAAGACTATACTCCCTCACACTTGTATTACCCTGTCGAAGATTTAAGAACTGATCAGCATGGGCCTGGCGAGTCTCATATGGAAGATAGTGATCAATAAATGCCTCTTTGAACTCTTTCCAAGTAGCTGGGGGTGCATCAATTCCCTTTGACCATTTCCAGTCTTTATACCAATACCTAGCCTCACCTTTGAATTTATACGCGGCTAACTCCACTGTCTCTCTGCCCGATACATGCATCACCTCTAGGGCACTTTGGATCTGATCAATAAAGTCCTGCGGATCTTCGTTAAGATCGGATCCGGTAAAAGTAGGCGGATCTATCTTAAGAAAATCTTGCATCCGAAGACTAGCCGCCCTATCAGTACCGCTAGAACCCACGGCAGGAATAGCTTGCCCTTGGACTTGACCGGCAACAATCCGGGTCAACAGTTGTACTGCATCCCTCATATCCTGATCAGCAGCATTAATAAGTGGTTCTGTGAATGTGGTTCGCCTCCCACTTATTTCATCTGGAGTGGAAGACATTTCAGATACTCGCTCAGCTTGAGCTTCACTCTGATTAACTTGTACAGGTGGTGACTTACTAGTCCCATCTCCGACAGCCACGTCTACCCGCTCGCCGATATTCTTACTTCCGGTATCCGGCATTCTTACTGTACTAAGAGAAACAAATGGATTCAGTGGTCAACTATGACTTTATTTGCTATATAAACTCTATGGCACGATCTATGATCTAAAGAAAAGAAACAATTTCCTAAATGTCCATAGCCTCCTGTTTATAGATGTGGTGCACAACACACCGATAAACAAGACTCTACGTAGACACGGCTTTGTAGACTCACTAGGACGAACCTCTCTGATACCACTTTTGTCACACCCCAAAATCCCATCGGGCCGGATTGGCACCCGAAGTCGAGAAGGCCCGGGAGAACCCGTTCAAATACCTGTACTTTCACTTACATGTCACCAAAAATTTGGACAGCACTTCGTTGCATATAGAAGGGTCTAATTACCTGTATCAGCACAACACGCACAAATATATATATATATATATATATATAATACTTGGCCGTCGGGGCCACCACATGTACAAATATAACATCACTATATAAACTTCTATGACTTTACCCTTCCTTATGTCTACAAAGCCTCTAGGATATACATGACATAACTAGGGTCGGGACAAACCCCCGCCCACACATGACTCCTGTACAATAACAAAACATAAGGAACCGACTCGGAAAGCTCCGAAGCAAACTGGAGCTCACCAACAATAGCTGTATGGCCTGGCTCCTATCTATGTTGTGAATGAGCTGAAGCACCTATGCCTGTAGCATGAAATGCAGGTCCCCCGTGAGGGACGTCAGTACGAAATATGTACTGAGTATGTAAAGCTGTAAATAATCATATGTGATATGGGGGGTCAAGAAAATCAGACGCAAGTGAATAAATCATAATAAAAGTGAACCACACTTCATAAACACTTTTAGGATCATGTGCATTATCATTAATCTGAATTGGGTTCTTGAATTCAAACACATTTGTGGAACGGTATACATTCGTTGATTTCATTCTTTACAATTATCATTCGCCATTACCTCCTCTTCCCGAACCTCCAACCGCCTAACAATAATCAATACTGTACCGTACTGTGACCATTAGGCTGCCCCCAGTACATATCAACTGTAATCATATCAAGTATCGGGATTGGCCCATGCTAGGCTTAAGCCCCTGAGCTACCACCCACACGTAAATCAAGTAACACACATAAGAGATCTTTCCAATAACTTAGTTCAAAAGTTTTTGAGATTATTACATTAGTGTTCATGCCAATGTAGTACCTTTGGAACAATGATACATCAATAGGAACCAAGTAATAGACCTTCTATACAATAACGATGTAATAAAGACTCATTGGTACATCAACAATGTGTTTCAGAATCATCAATATCACAACAATGAAATAGGAGCCTTTTGGTACATCAATGAAACATTTTGACACTTTATAGAATGGAAACAACTTCGTTGGTAATGTAGAACAATACATGTTTTTGGACAACCTCGGAATCTTACTTGATGGAACATTGGTGTTTTCATGCCAAAGAACATCGTTAGAGTATGCTTTACATACCTCGTCGTAGATTCGGATACCAATTCAACATAACTTCCCGCCTTTATAAATCACTTATCTACAATGAAATGTTTGGCATCTAGTATTAGCAACCCAACACCACAATTCTCTTCCATAATTCCATACAACCAATATTTGCAAAGCATTCCAAAAACCAACTTGAACAATAGGTTTATGTGTATATATATATATATATATATAATCATTTCAATACCACATCATCACACCAACTCCCTTCACAATTCAACATAATCCAACCATGCACAAGAATAATCCAACATCATTTCCAATTATCTTTCAACAACAATCAAATAACATACTTCTTATGCTCACATGCATATATATACATATCCCTATAAATAACCCCAACATAATTTACATCCTTACCATAAAATGGCCCTTTTGATTTCGAAGTCCTGTTAGCACAAATAAGGGGTGCTTCTCGAAGCCCTCGAGACGGTGAACACAACTACGGAGTCAATTTGGATTTTCTACGGTTGAATCACAAGATAATTGGAGTTGAACTTAGGCTAGGGTTTCTTATTCTTCAATAATTTGGATGATAAATGATGGATATGAGGCTAAGTATATGTATATAATGACCAATTTTCGTCCATGAGGTGATGGAAAATGACCATATTGCCCTTAAAATTTAAGTAAATCCGAATCTGTTCATGATGGACTGTTTTGATGGGCAAAAGTAAATCGACCATAACTCTTTGCTCCGATAATGGATTTGGGTGAAACCAACTGCATTAGAAAGAAGACTCTCGGGGATTCTCATCGATATATAGCAGCTCACATAGTTTATTTTGTACAAGGAGTTATGATCGTTTAAAGTCGACCCAAAAATCTATTTGGCTGCAGTACTTTTCTGTGCAGAAAATTTCTGCACATTTACTATTCATTGCGTCAACCGTTTTCAAGTTTCGAACATGCTCGTTTATATCCGATACTCATCTGTTTTCAGAAATCTTTATATCGTTGGAAAGCTAACTCGATAAACTTCGCATAGAAACTTCGACGAGCAAATTTCGGTATAAATAAAGTCGATTCCTATACATATAATCAAACTATACACTTGAAACCATCTCAAAATAATCAATACTCATACTTAAACTCATATATACCTAACTTATGATCAATACATATACTCCAACACATATAACCATGGCTAATGCACGTAATTAAGTACGGGGTGTTACAAGGGATCACATAGATATTTAGGGTGGTGATGGTGATGTGTCATTTTTAATAGAGAGGGGTTGTTGGAATAAGATAAAATTAGTTTGGAATTATTATTTTTGTCTTTTTGTGAAGGGGTTATCACACGGGTGAGGGCACACACTAAGACGAGGGTAAAATGGTAAGAATACTTTCGGGGAGGGACAAAATTATGTGTTTACACCGAACCAAACCGACCGATGTGCACCCCTAGGTTGCTTATTCATATATGTAAAGACACTTTGCAAATTATACAATAACGTACGAGTGTAATTCTATAAGTGGGGTGTGGGAAGGTCGGTAGAATGTGTATATAGTCTTATTTCTGCCTTGTGAATATAGAAAGAGGATGTTTAATCTATCCAGGTCATTGGTTTTTGCGAACACAGGCCTTTGAGCGCGATCGCGAGGTTGCCTCATCGCGAACACGGGCCTCTGGCCACGAACACAAAGAAGAAAGACACAACCCTTTGAGAACACGAAGGTAAGGACAATGGAGCTCCATGAACGCAAGCCTAAGACCGAGAACGTGAAGAGGAAAGGGGCATGCACCGGATGATAACTGAAAACCAATAAAGGCATAAATTAAAAACTCTCCGAACGGATCCTCGATAGTACCTCGACTTAAGTGAAGTATAAAAAAAAAATCAAGTATGTATAAAACAACATAATCAAAGAAGCCATGCTAAATTGATAATAGTATATGCAATAAATTCATCACAGGCATTAGGGATTGTGGTGGGATATATAAAATTCTTCTCGTCTTAATCAGATTCAAATGTTTTGGGAACAAAATCAATACTGGGATGGAGGATTTTCTTTTAGTGAGTTTTGCATAAGATATAAAATCTCGATTAGTCACAGCTGCAATGCGAATACCGGGCCATAGTGTAAGGAACAAAAGTTTGTCACAAGAATTGAGAAGAATAGTTGAAGGAGAACAATGCCTTTAGCTAAAGAATGTTAAGACAACAACAACAAACCCAGTGTATTCCCACCTGGTGGGGTCTGGGGGGGTAAGATGTACGCAGTCCATACCTCTACCTCTAAAGAAGTAGAAAGGCTGTTTCCGATAGACCCCCGGCTCCCGATAGACCCCCGGCTCAGCTAAAGAATGTTAAGAGATATTGAAAAATAAATAAATTATTTAAAAAAAAAATATTAAAATTTCATTGCAAATTGTAAAATGGAAAAGAAGGTGACCACTTTCTAGTTGTCTAGTCAAAATTAGGCTTTTTGGGGAGTGTTCAAGAATAAACGTGCTTTACCTATAAAAACCAATATATCTTTGGCTAGCTTTTTGAGTATTTTAAAAACTCCAATACAAGAGGAGAAAAGAAAAAGGCATTTTTTGGACAATTTTTTCTTTTGTTTGTTATTTTGGAAATAATCTTTCTACTTCACCTGATGTAGCGGTATGGTCTATATACACTCTATTCTCTCCAAATCTCATTATGTTGGAATACACTCGATATGTTGTTGTTGTGTTGTTATGTATTCAAATTATGAATGTCATAGAAATTCTTATATGTATATTTTTTTTTATTTTGAACACTAGTAAAAATGACCATCATTATCTTTTGAACGTGCACCGAGTAATTAAACTCAGTCTGATTATGTGAAATTGCTATTAAAAATGTATAAAATATAAATCGTACTAAGAAAATCTAGAGCAACGAGCTCGACCGAGAAGACGTTATCAGGAAAATCAATTCTTGCCTCACTCAAAAACACGTTTATTTAAAAAAAAAAAAAAAAAAAAAAAGCTTAACTAAACACCTCATTTTCTAAAATAAGTACTTTAATAAAAATTTGGCTTCCCAAATGTTAGACCAAACAAACCACTATATATTAGACTTTCTCTTACCTGAATTATGATCAAATTTGCTACAACACACTTCAACTTTATGGAGGTTTTGTTATTTCTGGACTAAATTTTAGTGTATTTTTATCATCCTTTTTAGCTGACGTGGGGCTCCATTTTATGTAATAAAAATATCATGCCAACACAAATGGGTGACAAAAATATGCTAAAATTAAGTTTCGAGGTGAAGTTAGAGTGTGTCGTAGCAACTTTGATCATAGTTCGAGAGAGTATTGATTGCTTATCTAAAAAAAATTGGGAGCGTCGACCGCAAAAATGTCTCCCCCTCTTTCTCTCTTCATTTTCTTTTTTTGATATTTTGTGCTTTTTTTGTATTGTAACTAAAAAATAGATTCATTTTTTATTTTAAATTTTTTAGAAAGAAGCAACAATGAACTTCCTCTATTTTCTATATATTTTTTCTTTGCATAATCTTCTTTACACTTACTTTTGAATAGCTGAGAAGTGAGAAACACTCATAAAAAGGCATAATAGGGTTCTTAGTGAAGTATTAATAGTCAAATTATTAGAGTAATTTTGATGATTTTTCTCCTAATAAATGGTGAATGCCTAATTGTTCTATAAAAAATGGCCAACCAATTAAATTCCAAAGAAGAAATTATTCATACTTAATACTTATCCTAAATAACTAGAAACTCATCTTGATAGATGACATAATAAGTATATATTTTAATTTAATTTTAATTTTATAACTAAGTAAATCCAACATAAGAATACACATATAAACACTTATATTAATCTATCTCTATTATATCAGTTGAACATTTCAGCGTATAAGTAACTTTCGACAATCGAAATTTGAGAGTTGAACACTTCAACTTATAAATAACTTTCGACAATCGAAATATGACTACCACTTACAACTAGTATAATTGATCATTTTCCTTGTTGCTTTTATATTTATGAAGGTGAGAGTTTTTTTTTTTTTTTTTTTTCTTCCACCCGATGTTCGATATCCATTGGAATCCCAACTAATCTAGATTGCGCACTATATGACCATTCTGGGGGTGACGCTCCTAATAAGATTTTCTCCGTATCCAGGGTCGAACTCGAGGCCTTTAGCTAAGAATGGAGTAGTTTCACCACTACATCACAACCCATATTGGAAGAATGTGAGAGTTGACTTCCCTTATATAGCTTTTGTGGAGTACTCTTTATGTCTATGATATATTAAAAGTGTGAAGACCCTAAAAAAGTGATTTGAACTTTTTATCCTTCATTAAAATACTTTACAATAGACAAAAAAAAAGTCTTTTCGCCTATTTTTTAAGTAGTATATTATTATTTTTATAATATTTAATTAAGGAATCCTAAATTATATGGTAAAAGAAAATATATTTCAAAAATTATAGAATCCTAAAATAAATGGTAAGAGAAAAATATATGGTAAATCTAAACGAAAAGAGTCATTTAATTATATTTTTAATTAATTATATAAATAAATTATTAATGAAATTTTGATAATTTCATAAATAAACTCACGTCAAAATTGGAATTGGATCAACCATTCCATATACTATATATGGAAAGTTCATAATAGACTTAAGCAACGTAATTGCTGCAATTCCAATATTGGAATTAAGTTTTTCAACAACAAAAAATTATTCATAATATTTAGTATTTTGAAGTTAATTAAAATTTTGATTATTAATTTCCTTATTGAATTAGGTTGGGAATCTTAACATTTATGAACTTTATTCATTAAAATTTACCTTAAATAATTTTTTCTTCCCAATTAGACTATAGAATATAATTATAAAACCTTTTTAACCGTATCCCAATTTTCTCTTAAACTGGTTCACATATTTCTCAATTTTCACAATCAATTAAGAGATGCTGTAAAGAAGAAACATATTATGAGTAGGGAAGGAGAAGATATTATTGTTTTAATGGGTGTGGATTGGATTATGTTAAATGAATCGGTTGTTTTAATGGGTCTAAGATATTTTAAAATTAATATTGATTTATTTTAATTAATGTCGCAGACCTCTAATAAAAGGTCACATGACAAAATTATTTTTGAAAATCCACCATTAAAGTAATGACATGGGTGAGCTGATTTTATAACGACGATGGCATGAATGAGCTAAACTTTTAACTGATGGCATAAATGAGTCATTTCTGAAACTTTAATGACATATTTGAGCCTTTATCCTTATTTTAATTAATGACGTGGACCTTTAATAAAAGCTCATGCGGCAAAACTGTTTTTGAAAACCATCGCTAAAAGTTAATGGCATAGATGAGCCGATTTTGTAACGGCGGTACCATGAATGAGCCAAACTTTTAACTGATGGCATAAATGAGTCATTTCTGATAGTTTAATGACATATTTGAGCCTTTATCCTTGTTTTAATTAATGACGTGGACCTTTAATAAAATGTCATGCGGCAAAGCTGTTTTTGAAAACCATCGCTAAAAATTAATGGCATAGATGAGCCGATTTTGTAACGGCGGTACCATGAATGAGCCAAACTTTTAACTGATGGCATAAATGAGTCATTTCTGATAGTTTAATGACATATTTGAGCCTTTATCCTTGTTTTAATTAATGACGTGAACCTTTAATAAAAGGTCATGCGGCAAAGCTGTTTTTGAAAACCATCGCTAAAAATTAATGGCATAGATGAGCCGATTTTGTAACGGTGGTACCATGAATGAGCCAAACTTTTAACTGATGGCATAAATGAGTCATTTCTGATAGTTTAATGACATATTTGAGCCTTTATCCTTGTTTTAATTAATGACGTGAACCTTTAATAAAAGGTCATGCGGCAAAGCTGTTTTTGAAAACCATCGCTAAAAGTTAATGGCATAGATGAGCCGATTTTGTAACGGCGGTACCATGAATGAGCCAAACTTTTAACTGATGGCATAAATGAGTCATTTCTGATAGTTTAATGACATATTTGAGCCTTTATCCTTGTTTTAATTAATGACATGGACCTTTAATAAAAGGTCATGCGGCAAAGCTGTTTTTGAAAACCATCGCTAAAAATTAATGGCATAGATGAGCCGATTTTGTAACGGCGGTACCATGAATGAGACTTTGCAAATCATACAATAACGTACGAGTGTAATTCTATAAGTGGGCTGTGGGAAGGTCGGTAGAATGTGTATATAGCCTTATCTCTGCCTTTTGAATGTAGAAAAAGGATGTTTAATCTATCCAGGTCATTGATTTTTGCGAACGCAGGCCCTTGGTCGTGATTGTGAGGTTGGTCGACCAAGATCATCGCGAACACGGGCCTCTGGCCACGAACACAAAGAAGAAATGACACAACCCTTTGCGAACGCGAAGGTAGGGACAATGGAGCTCCGCGAACGTGAGCCTAAAGCCGAGAACGTGAAGAGGAAAGGAGCATGCACCGAATGACAACTAAAAACCAGCAAAGGCATAAATTAAAAACTCTCCGAACGAACCCTCGATAGTACCTCGGCTTAAGTAGAGTATAAAAGAATATCAAGTATGTGTAAAACAACATAATCAAAGAAGTCATGCTAATTTGATAATTGTATATGCAATAAATTCATCATAGCCATTAAGGATTGCAGTGGGATATATAATATTCTTCTCTTCTCAATCAGATTCAGATGTTTCGGGAACCAATATTAGTATGGAGAATTTTTCTTTTAGTGAGTTTTACATAACATGAAATCTCGATTAATCGCAGCTGCAATACGAATATTGAATCCTAGTGAAAGGAACAAAAGTTGGTTACAAGAATTGAGAAGAATAGTTAAAAGGAGAACAATGGCTTTAGCTAAAGAATGTTAGAGATATTGAAAAATATTTATTTTATTTTATTTTACAAAAATAGTGTATTTAAATTCTATTGCAAAATGGAAATGAAGATGACCACTTTCTAGTTGTCTAGTTAAAATAAAATTAGGCTTTTTTTTGTGTGCGGGTGGGGGTGGGGGGGTGGGGGGTTGTGTATGTTCAAGAATAAATATGTTTTACCTAGAAAAGCCAATATATCTTTGGAGGTTTTATTACCCTTATATATATCTATCAGACTTTCTCTTACCTGAATTATGATCAAATTTACTACGACACACTTTAATTTTATGGAAGTTTTATTACCCCTGAACTAAATTTTAATGTATTTTTGTCATTCGTTTTAGCTGACGTGACACCTTTTGTTAACCTTTTTAGCTAACGTGACATCTTTGATGTGGGGCACCATTTTATGTAATAAAGATGCCACGCCAACACAAAAGGGTGACAAAAATATGCTAAAATTAAGTCATGAGAGGGTAATAGGACCACAGTGAAGTTGAAGTGTGTCGTAGCAACTTTGATCATAGTTCAAAAGGATACTGATTGCTTATCTCAAAAAAAATGGGAGCGTCGATCGCAGAACTGTCCCCCCCCTCTTCATTTTCTTTTTTTTGATATATTGTGCTCCTCTTTTTGTATTGTAATAAAAAAAAAAATAGATTCATTTTTTATTTTATTTTTCTAGAAAGAAGCAACAATGAACTTCCTCTATTTTCTATATATTTTTTCTCTGCATAATCTTCTTTACACTTGCTTTTGAATAGCTGAAAAACACTCATAAAAAGACATAATAGGGTTCTTAGTGAAGTATTAATAGTCATATTGTTATAATCATTTTTGATGATTTTTCTCCTAATAAATGGCTAATCCCTAATGGTCCCATACAAAAATGGCCAACAAATTACAAAGAAAAAATTTATTCACACTCGATACTTATCCTAAAAGGGACGACCCGATTCATACCTACTCCGTAGGTGTCGGGGAGGGGGGACCACTCCGGGTCTGACCTACGCGCCCTCACCCTAGCTTTGCTGGAGGGGCGTTTCGAACCCCCGACCCTGGCACACCACGGTAAGCAAGCTTACCGCTGGCACACCTCGATACTTATCCTAAATAACTAGAAATTTATCTTCATAGATGACATAATGTATTTAATTTTCATCTGATAACTAAGTAACTCCAACGTAAGAATAGACATATAAATATTTCAATTAATCAATCTTTATTACTCACTCCGTTTAAAAAAGAATGACTTACTTTTTTTTTTTAGTTCGTTTAAAAAAGAATGACCCCCTTTTTTTTAGCAACTTTTAGATTTTAACTTTCCACGTGGCATGTTTAAGACTACAAGATTGAAGGGTATTTTGATACATTTGACATATCTTTAATTTAAAATTACAAGATTCAAAAGTCTTCTTTATTTTTTAGACTCCGTGGCTCGTACCAAATCAAACTAAATCGTTTCTTTTGAAACGGCGAAAGTGTGTCAGTTGAATATTTTAACATATAAATAACTTTGGATAATCGAAATATGACAACCAGTATAATTGCATCATTTTCCTTGCTGCTTTTTATTTATGAAGGTGAGAGTTGACTTCCGTTATATTGCTTTTGTGATATATATATATATATATGTGTGACTACTATAGTCCAACATAAAATAGGAGACTTTAATATGATGTTTGAATTGACTTTCTCACTTCGGCAACCTACCCCAACTGCCTATATTATCAAATCACAAGACTGAAAATTAAGAGAGAAGAAAATAATCAGGGCATAATACATAACTACGTTTTTTTAACTTAATCTTATATCACATTTATAATCTTCAATGTGTGTACAAGTAGACATTTAAACTTGTATAAAGTTGAACATGTAAACACATATATCCTATTTGGCATCGTATGTGGCCAATTCTTGACCTACATGACGTCCTACATGTATTATGTCACATAGGACGTGTATATCTACTTGTTCAACTTCATACAAGTTTAGTGCCTACTTGTGTACAATCAAAGTTGAAGGTTATAAATATGATTTGACGTCAATTTGAAGAACATATTTATATATTAAAGACGAATGAGATTTATTCACTCATAATCAAAGGTATTTGATTCCTACATTTATAATAGTAAGGAGTGTTTCCCTTTTTAATCACAAATCTAAAAGTTAATGCATACATAGATACTCGATTTTGAAACAACCATTTAAAATGTTTCCACATGACACAAACTTAGCAAATTTACTTTCTTTGTAATAATTTTAAATATTTCGTAGTTAAAATTATGCTTAATAAAATATGTGAAATTTTATATGATTGAATAAATTATTTTTATCTGAAGTTCATGCATATATAGTTGCTAAGTATAATCATTTTTGCATGATATTCGAATAGAAAAATTTGAACTTCAATTATCTATAACTTCATACATGTATATCTAACATCAAACTTATCTAATATTATTTCGAAGGGGCTAAAAGTAGAAAAATATTTATAATGCAAAGACTTGATATAGAGGTTCCCTAATTTGACTATGGTCTTGAAGAATAATATTTGTCAACTTGTGTGATTTAAGTCAAAAAAGTAACAATTTGAACCCCAAGGGGATAGCACACCACAAATGACCTCTTCTACATAATAAACCCCTTTATTTTCTTTATTTTTACAATGGACCCCCTCAAATATCATCTACAATTAAATTAACTAGTATACGTACTCACACAATGTAGGGATAAAATATTTGATATCGAATACCTCTTTCTCATGGTAAAATCATATTACCTTAAACATTCAGCACAAGCTTAAATAAAAAAATAAAATAAAAAATCAACTATCATATTATATCTCAATTATCAAAAAAGAAAAAAAACTATCCCCCATCCTCGCCTCCATCTCCCCCCTCCCCTTCCCTCGCATCCTTCCCTCACTTCTAATCAAATCTATACTAAAAACAATTATATAATTATAAAAATTATTTTTATGTTTCAAATTTTTTAAGAATATTATTCACAATTTAAAGAAATAAATTCTTAATTATCCTCTTCCCTGATAAATCATGTTACCTTAAACATTCAACAACAGCTACCATATTATATCTCAATTATTAAAAAAAAAAAAAAAAAACTACCCCTTACCCCCTACCCTCACCCCCCTTCCTTTCATTCCTTCCCAAATCTCTAATAAAATCTATACGAAAAAATATTCATATAATTGTGAAAACAACTTTTATGTTTTATTCTTTTTAAGAATATTGTTCACAATTTAAAATATAGATTCTTAATTACTCCCTTCCCTCCCTCCCCTCCCCCCTTCCCTCCTCTAATCAAATCTTATGCTATGAGTAAAAATAATATGTAATTGCAAAAAGTTTTTAAGTTTCATGTTTTGCTTTATTATATTATTTATTCATTCCCCCATCCCCCCCCCCCCAATCTCTTCTGTTCAATAAATAATTTTTTAATTATATTTGTTAATTTTTTTAAATATTCATTTCACACTTACGTGATCTTATAGACTCTTTGTCCACGATAAAAATTCTATATAATAAAAAATAACATAAATTATTACAAATAATAATAAAATAATTTAAAATCAAATTTTAAATAATATACAAATTGTGTATAGATATATTAATGTAAGCATATTGCTAATCACGAATGCAGTATAAGCAATAAATGAATTTGATTGAATCATTTCAATATTAAAGAATACGTTGAAAAGAATTTAAAGAATGAAATAAGAAGTATGACTGAAAATTTAGTTTATATAGAGAGGGTTAATTCAAATTCAACTTTATCTAGTATGGAGTTTTTTTTCAATTCAAAAGCTAAAAGAATCCTAACTTTCATTTGAAATTCAAAATTCAAAAATTTAAGACTAATTCAACAAACTAATTTTCAGCAAATTTATCTTTATCTAAAGACTACTACTTTAAATAATTTATATATCTAAAGATAATATTTATCCTTATATAGTTTCAATTTTAAAATATAAAAATATTTTAAAAAATTTCAAACTAAAGATTTTTTTAGTAAACTTTATCTTAATCTTTAAACTAATTAAAATAAACTTTATATTTTTATATATGCAATTTAAAACTATGAAAAAATATAGAATACTCTCAAAAGAAGTCATACCTCAAAATATGTAGAATTGGTTTATTTTGAAATTTTAATCTTTATTTTTAAATTTAAATAAATAGTATAATAATTTTATATAAATTTATAGTTAGTTACTTCCAATTATTTTACTTTTAAATATGTAGATTCTCACATATATACAACTAAATTATTACTACAATACACTATTATTTATTCATTGATTGTTATGATTATGAAATAGTTATAGATTATTTAAGACTCTTCAATACTAGAGTAAGATATATAAGAAAATTTAAAAATTGAAATTCTATTCCATTTCCAATTCTGTTTAAATTCAAATTTGAATCTCTTATCAAATTGCTAAAAGATTTTGCTTTATTGTTTCTTATCCGTATTTTTTTCAAATACCATACATATTTATCCTATATAATTTAAAATTGAAATTGAGAGAAATTTTTGAAATCTATTCAAATATTTATAACAGTAAATAATAAAATATAAAAGAAGACTAATTTGTTAGTCTTCTTTATTCATTAATATTCTATTTTTTCCCTACGTTTTATTAATTTTTTCCCTTTACTTTTTTCTTTCTTTATTTATTTTTTCTTCATTATAATTAATATTCTATTTTTCCTACAGTTTCAAAAAAATTAAAGAATGAAATGAGAATTTTGATTGAAAATTTAGTTTATATAAAAGAGTTAATTCAAATTCAACTTTATCTAGTATAGAATTTGTTTTCAATTCAAAAGCTAATAGAATCCTAACATTCATTTGAAATTCAAAATTTAAAAATTTAAGACTAATTCAATAAACTAATTTTCAACAAACTTATCTTTATCTAAAGACTATTACGTTAGATAATTTATATCTCTAAAAATAATATTTGTCATTTTATAGTCTTAATTTAAAAATATAAAAAATATTTCAATATATATATAAAAGAAGACTAATTTGTTAGTCTTCTTTATTTTTTAATATTCTGTTTGTTCCCCACGTTTTATTTATTTTTTCCTTTACTTTTTCTTTCTTTCTTTATTTTTTCTTCATTATTAGAGTTTAGACTCACTATTAATTGTTGTTGTTGTTGTTATTATTATTATTATTATTATTATTTTAATATTTTTTTTATCTTTCCCTAATATATAAATAAATTATATTTAAATATAATTTATAATATTTAAATTTTATAAGAGATAAGTTTGAAATAGTTTATATCTATTAGAACTCTTTAATTATTAATTAGTTTTTATTTTTAAGATAATGAAAATCTTTTTTGTAAAAAGATAATTTATTGAAATTCAAATACTTATTTCAATTCAAAATTTTTAGTACAATATTTTTAACTTTTTCTTAAAATATTTTTTAATATTGTCTTAAAAATTACCACGTAGCTATTTTAATAGCTTGACACGTGACATTTTATCTTGATTATGTTTTGCTTTTATATATATATAGATAGTAGATGAAAATAGGAATCTAATATCTTTTTTTGTTTTATTTTCTGTGTGTTTTGTAAGTATCATATTTACTTTTCTTAAAGTTGAAATCAAATCATTACATTCACCTTCATTATTTAATCCCTCTCCGCTTTTATTTATCACATATTAACTTAATATATTTATTAAAAAAATAATTATTATTATAACTATTTTATCATAATATCTCTATTAATTGATGTTTATTATTATATCTTAAAATTATTTTGGAAAATAAATAATTAATGTTGAGGGTAAAATTAAACAAAATAGTCATCTTTTTTTGATATGTCAAAAATGACAAGTAGTGACAAGTAAAAGCGAACGGATGAAGTAATTTACTTTTAAGCTGCTCACAATTTTCTATTTTATACTTTTTATTTCATGTTTGATAAAGACAAGCACTCAAGTAACCGATGAAAATATTGTCATTGATTAGAAGGTTATGAGTTTCAGTCGTGAAAATAACTTCTAATAGAAATATAATTTACTTCAGTCAAATTTCGTTTGAGTTTCATATTCATTTTAGAATTTGACTATTTCAAATTTAGAGTAAATGCACTATTTCCACCCTTAACTATAAACGAAATTGTTGAGACACATCCCAACTTAAAGGGGTCCTATTACCTACTGGACTAATTAAAATCGTATTTTTTGCAACCTTAAGTGCCTACATGGCACATATGTTGGCCTACGTGGACCTTCAGTATATTGATTCACGAAGAGTGCCACGTAGTCTTTAATGTTGCTAAAAATACGATTTTAATTAATTTAGGGGTAATAGAATCCCCTTTAAATTGAAGTGTGTCTCAACAATATAAAATATTACATTTTCTCTCAAATTTACATTGAGAAGTCTAACGTTAAAGATAACACACTTTTTATTAAAAATAACTTTATACCTGAGACTCAAATCGAAATCAAAATATAGTAATAAATAGAAGAAGGTTTTTTGGGGTTGGGGGTGGGGGTGCGGGGTCCTTCATTTGATAGTTGCGTTATTTAGGAGCAGCCGCCATGATTTCATGAAAACTACATTTTGTTGGCCGGCCATAAAGAGAAGACCTTTTTTCAGCAGCCTTTATATGTGTTCTCATTTTTATTGCTTACTCCTCCGTCTTATTTTAGTTGAACATATTTTATTTTATATTATGATTAAAAAGTAAAAAAATTAAATAATAAATTTTATTATTTTATTCATATTAATATATTTATTGAGCATAAAAATAAACATTAAAATCATAATTATTCACGTTTAATAGGTACTATTAATTATAGGAATAAAATAAAATAAGAATAAGTAATTCTATTCTGATTTAGTAATTAATATGATATATTTATTTTTAATAAGATGAATAATTAAAAATAGGACGGATGGAGAATAAAAACACCCAATATTCCCTCTCTTTCTACATTTTAGTGATGAATACAATGGAGTTTTTCTCAGCCGATTTCTTGAGAAATTCGAGGATCTATCAAAAACAGTTTTAACTCATTTTTGAAATTTTAAACTACGTATATTCTATTTTTTTTGAATTAGACATGTTGTTATTATTGTCGTCATCTGCTTATGAATATAACAACAATTGAATTTGGAAACACATGATACACACATGTAATTTAAGGATAACTAAGGATCGTATGGTGAGATAGATAGAATTTTTCAGCTCTTAATTAACTGAAGGCCTCGATGTGTGTGCGCACACGAGAGGTGAGAGTGGGGTGATGATCATCTGAAATCAAATAAAAAGACCCAATTCCCTTAACCCTTCAATATGGAACTCAAATATTCCTTGCACATCGAGTATTGAACATTATAAGCGAGGACAATATCAGAAGGAGACTTAAGATTGGGTAAATCATGAATTCAAACCAATGTAATTCTAATATCATGATAAGAAATGGATATGAAGGTCCTGCAAACAAGCTAGGATTTAGTCTATTATAAATAAATAAGAATATCTTTCTATTCTTTGAGTGATTTACAACAGTAAATGACAACAACATATTTAGTATAATTCAACAAGTAAATTAAAGGATGATAAAGTGTACGTAGATCTTAGCCTACCTCGAAAGGTGAGGAGGTTCTTTTCAATAAACCCTCAAGTCAAGAAAAAATCATATCAAAACAGATCGAAAAAAATAACAAAATTAACGACTTTAATATCTAGAAAGTTAATATACGTATGCCACGTGTATTCAAATATATGTATCGGGTAAATCATGAATTGATATTAAATTGCTAAATAAATTTTTTTTTTTTTTTGGTAATTAAATAAATAACTTTCATATGCAACTTGTAGATATGCCATTTTTTTTATACATAGAAGTTGAAAATGTTTTTGTTAGTGAACATAATATTTGAGGTACTTTATGTTGTTGACCCAACAAATTTTATATTAGAAATAAGAGTTGATACCTATGATGTAATTAAGCAATATAAAATAGACAGTTTGCATTTCAATTGCCTCTTCCACGGTGTATTAAGTATATTTAAAAAAATTATTACCAAAAAGAAAAGTATATTTAATGAATAAATCAATTGTTAAATTATGTAATTGATTACAAGTGACAAATAAATTAATTAGAATACATACCAAATGTTAAGTTAGAATATTCAAACATTGTTTTCTTGGCACTTAACATTGAGGGCAAACAACATTAATCTCGATGATTTGAAGTTTAATTACAGAAGAGTTCGACATTTTACATAAATATTGAAAATTTTGATTTTAAGTCTGTCGAGATCATAATTAGCTTCCGATACATCTAATGAAGATACATTTTTTTTTAGTAAAGATACACAATTAACTTCTGATACATTGTTCTCGATTTTGGATCTGTGGAAATACATAATTAGCTCTCGATACATCCAACAAAAATACATAATTAGTTAAAACTTTTATAATTATTTTATAAGGCTGGAGATTTATGTAAATATGACAGATTATATCTAATGAATAAATGAACTATTAAATAATATTATTAATTACAAGTGGCAAATAAATTAATTAGAATACATACCAAATGTTAAGTTAGAATATTCAAACATTGTTTTCTTGGTACTTAACATTAATGCTTATGTGATTACATTGTCAGATAATAACACTGTATATAAAATTTTATAATTAACAAGAGTGACATATCCAATGAAATTTCACAAGTGGGCTCCGAGAAGGGTAAATTGTATCTACATCTTAATTTTGTCCCGCTGAGGTAGAAAGACTATTTCCAAAGGACCCTCGGCCAGGGGCGGAGCTACATTTGCTCTAGGGGGTTTTGGACTTCCTTCGACGGAAAATTATACTGTTTTTATATTGTTTTTACATAATTAAAAATATTTTTATGCATATATAATAGATGTTGAACCCTCTTCGACTAGTTCGTATATTTACTTCTGAATCCCCACAATAAAAATTTTGACTCCACCACTGCCCTCGGCTCGAGATATAATATTGTAATTTCATGTCTAAAATTGATTTTGAGGAAATTAAACTTTTAAAACTTTTTATCATTTTGACTATATCTCAAGTATGAGTCCTAAAAGCGCCATGTCCCTTAAGCAAGAGGTCGGGAGTTCGATTCCCACCTCTGGACAATGGAGCAAATTTTGTGGTCAGTTCCCTACCGTTTAGTGTGCTCACAGAGGAACGGAGAATTAGTCTCACGACTGCCGGCTGTGGGGATAGCTTGAAAACCAAAAAAAAACGTATGAGTCCTAAAAGGGTCACTTTAACAAAGTTGAAAGCCTTTTTAACTTCTTGGGCTACCTTAGATCAGTTAAAGAGTAGGCTTCTAGTGGGCTCAAAGTTGGTTATCTTTTGTCAATCTTATTTTTATGGGCCTTTGGTACTTATATAATTATTTTGTGGTGCTCTTTAATTTATGTCTTTTATATCTTACTTTTTCTGTTGCAAGAAGGGGCGGACCTAGGTGTTAATTTGTGGTGCTTCGGAACTAGTTAAATCCAATGCAAATTAGGTATAATTATGTAAGAAATATATAAAAATTGATATATGATGGATAAAAGCACCTACTAAACTAAGAAGATAGTTGATTGTTTTAGTTTTCAGACCGAACCTTAAAGCTTTGGGTATCGATATATGCGTTGGGACCTTCTGAATACCCACGATCCCTAAATCTTCTAAAGACTAATGCCCCACTAGGCATATGTTCAGTTGTTAAAAAGGGGAAAAATTAAGAGTTTAAGTTTTGTGAATTGTTACTGTATAAAATAATCTATACTATCAGATAAACTTGACCTGCTATTGCAGGTTACCTAATTTTTTTACATAAAATTTGAAAAATAAAAAAATTGGGTAAACTACAATAACAAATTAAGTTTACCTGATAGTGTAAAATATTTTTTCCATTAATAGTGCATAAAACTTAAAATTCAAAAATTAAAGATTGCCCCATATTAAGAGCTGCAATTTTATGCATTTTGGGTTATGGCTTCTTCTATTCATTTTGGTTCTTGGGTTTTCTCCTAACTTTCTCTAGTTCAAAAGGTGATGTTGCAGTTTAGATCTACAAATTGAACAACATTTCTGGCCCTTTCCCAAATTAAAGTGGGCTAGGTGCATGCAAGCATTACTCTTGGGATTGTTTGATAGCTGGTTAGTGTTATGCAAGTATTAATAATATAAGAATAGTTATAAGGAAATTAAATTCATGTTGATTTCTTTATGAAAAAACAACATAAATTTCGATAGTTTGATGCTTGATTACAGAAAATTTCGACAGTTTGTATATTAACTAAAAATTCGTTTTTAGATTTGTCGAGATACATAATTAGCTTTCGTTATTTCCAATGAAGATATATTTTTTCCTTTGTAAAGATACATAATAACCCCCAATACGTTTTTATTTTTATTTTGGATCTGTCGAGATACATAATACATCCAACAAAAATACATTATTTTCTTGGTAAAAATACATAATTAGCTTCCGATACATTTTTTTCAACTTTGGGTCCGCCGAGATAAATAATTAGTTCTCGATACATACAATGAAGATACATAATGAATTGAAATTTTTGTAGTTACTAATATGTAAAAATAAAAATTTATGTAAATATAATAAGATAAGGTGTATATTTATGTTATTGTTATTATTTTTTTTGGCAACAAACTCAAAACTAGGTCTAACCCTTTGATTGTTCGAAAAATGCTTCATTTCTGATCTTATGCCCCCAGGCTCTAAGGTATGAACTTCTTAAGACATAATATTTTAGAATCGAATTTATATCCTAAGGCATATGTTATATCTTACGAGGCATAAAGTTGAATTTTAAAACTTTATGACTTGAGAAGTTCATACTACTGAACTTAAAAGGCAAATAAATAAATAAATAAATTAAAGTTCGCATGACGCATGCATGCCGATAAGACATAAGTTTAATGTATGAACTTCTTAAGGTATAATGTTCTAAAACTGAACGTATATCTTATAGAGCATATAACATATGCCTAGCGATTTTTGTTGTCTTGTGATATTTTTTTAGTATTAGGGTATCCATATCAAAAATCACGAATTAAAAGAGCAAAATTTAAAGACCGCCCAAAATAGTACATTCTTGCGAATGAACCAAATTATATGGACAAACAACATAAATTTCCACAGTTTAGAGCTTAATTATAGAAAATTTCAATATTTTAAATAATTACTGAAAATTTCAATTTTGGGTTTGTTGAGATACATAATTAGCTCCCGATATATCCAATGAAGATTCAATTTTTTCCTTTGTAAAGATACATAATTAGCTCCCGATACATTGTTTTTTTTTTTTGGTCTATCGAGATACATAATACACCCAACGAAGATACATTTTTTCCTTATAAAGATATATAATTAGCTTGCAATACATTTTTTTCAATTTTGAATCTGCGGAGATATATAATTAGCTGCTCGATACATCTAAGAAAGATACATAATTAGTTGAGATTTTATAATTACTTTGTAAGGATAGGAATTTATGTAAATATTATAAGTTAAGGTGTCTATTTATGTTATTTTTTTAAAATTATATTGAAATTTTATAATTATTTTGTAAGAATAGAGATTTGTGTAAATATAATAAGTTAAGGTGTATATTTATGTTATTTTTCCATATTATATTTGGTCACTTTTAACGCAAATATTATAGGAGCAAATATGATATCATTAGCACAAGGCCCAACATTACCACCTTCATTTTGCAAGTAGAAGTTGTTCATACCTTCAAAGCTTCTCTTAGTTAGAAACAAGTTTTTCTAGAATGTGTTTGAATTACTTTCAACTGAAAATGCTATCTTTGCTTTTGGACCATTAGCGGCTATGGTTTAAGTCTCGTGCATTATTAGTGTACAAATATTCTATACTATCAGATAAACTTGATCTATTATTGTAGGTTATTCAATTTTTTATATAAAAATTGAAAAAGAAAAAATTGAGTATATGCAATAACAAATTAAATTTACCTGATAATGTAGAATATTTTGTACACAATACCCAAAACTTAAATTCTTCCCCAAGAAGTAGTAAGTAGTACACATTTGTAAAGATTATTAAAATATGTATGAGTTTCTTTAGATGACTAAAGGTTGAATTTTTGAGTAAACTTTGGAGTTAGTTTAACTAGCTTTTAAGCATTTTTTTGAGTTGAATATGCATTTAGTAAATACCAAGCATATTTATAAGTTAAAAGCATTCGAAAACTATAAATTGGTCATGTTAAATTTATGATTTTGCAATTTGTAAGCAATTTTATATTGATCAAAACTTTTTAATATTTGTAATTGATATAGTTGTTTAATCTCTAGAATATTCTTTTTTAAAACAAAATTTTAACTCCATCTTCTTTCCATTTTTTTAATTTGCATTTTCATTAAATTGACACATTTTTGAACTGATTGCCATCTTACTACAATCTTCCTCTATAATAGACAGAAAACGTAAGCAAGCTTATAATAAAGAATTATAAAACCAATTATTCTAAATGTGTAGGCATACAAGTAATACAATAGAACAAAGAAAGAACTTTCTCTAATAGGCAATCTGTAAATCTTAACTATAGCATGTCTCCTACTAACATGCATTACTTTGATAGGCACTATTTTTTTAGGCAATGTTTGCCAGTAGACTCTACTTTGTGTACTACTAATAGGTTAGGTATATACCTGATAGGGTCATATCCGCAACTTTATACCACTTATGATGCATATTAAGTTATGAATAAAATCTCTTTTAACAAAAAAAAAAAAAAAAAGAAAAAAGAAGACTATACAAGATTAAAAAGGAGAAGGTTCATGACATAAGTAGCAAACATCGAGGATAAAATACATTCGTAAGTACGTAGATGTGATGTGAAATCATCGTAAATAAAGATATTAAAAGAAGAGAATCGATCTAAAATCACTTAAAAAAAAAAACAACTTTTAAAAATCGATAATATAATTTGGAACTCATACAAACTTAGCGAAAGACAAACCGTTCGCACGCTATATCTGCCAATGCCAAAGCCAAATCTCCCTTCGTCGTCTTTCTAATTTTATACATTTGTTTTCATCTTATTTTGTATTATGTGTAAATAATTTTCTCTTATTATTTTTTTTCTAATTATTATTATGACCAACTCTTGCAAAAATTGTTGTATATAAATTTAGTGATGGCAAACCTATCATATTTCAGACCTTTATGTGTTTAGTATCCGTGTCTTCATGCAGTGGTTCAAAAATATATGTTATAAAAATACGGTAATAAATAGTCGAGGGGATTATAGGATTTCCGCAAAGTTGAGGCGTGTTACAATAAGTTTCATTAAAGTTTACGTATATTTTTAACTTTTTTTCCAAAAAATAAACATTTTAACCTAGAAATAGATGCCAAAATTCGTACTACAAATTCTTAAAATAGATTTCTTTTTTTATTACAAGTCAATTGTTGTATTTAAAAGCAAAATAACTGTACTGTTCCTGTCATTTGATTATTTGGAGTATTTCTTTATATACTTTTTGCTTTTCTTGAACTCCACTTTTTGTAACTTCAAATTCCAGGATAGTGTCGTCAATTTTTTATTTTTTTTATTTTTTTTTGCTTTATGTTTAAATCAACTTATGTGTACCTCGATTGATTTCATGTAATATCTATCACAGTTGTCTTTGTATTTAAAAACATAACTTTAATATGTTCCTGTCGTTAGATTATTTGCTATTTCTTTACTTACGTGTTGTTTTTTTTGAACTCCATTTTTTGTAACTTCAAATTTCAGATAGCCATTAATAATTCTACGAGATACCTACCTCGTGCTATTAAGTTTAATTTTTGCAAACTTCTTTGAAACTTTTAATTCCATAAAAAGATTATGAAGTTTGATTCAAATACAGAGAGTTTCTAACTTCAACAAGATACCTACAGGTTACATACACTTGTAAAAGTTTGAAACTCTAATATAATATGTTTGAATCTTTATTCATATATATTTTAGCTAAGGTTATTTTTGTTCATATAGAGTATTATTGCATATTAAAAAGTGACTATATCTCTAATTACATTGCAAATTATGGCTATTTTTTAATTGCAGACTAATATTTGGCAATAAAATTTCTCTTTTTCGTACATTTCCGTTTCGTATCTTGATCATATATATTCGAGCAAATAACATAAATTTCAACAGTTTGTGAGTTAATTACAGAAAATTTTGATATTTTGTACAATTACTCAAAATCCCAATTTTTGATCTATCAAGATACATAATTAGCTCCCGATATATTTTTTTCGATTTTGGATCTGTCGAGATACATAATTATTTCCTGATACACCCAATGAAGATAAATAATTAGTCGAAATTTTTGTAATTACTTTATAAGAATAGGAATTTGTATAAATATAAAAAGTTATGGTGTATATTTATGTTATTTTTCTTATATATTTGTGTAGTCCATATCACTAGCTTAGATTTTTCGAGCTAGCTAATTATTACATTTTTATGTGCGAAATAGACTGAAAAGGAACATTTTGATGTAAATCGGATTAAGAAAGAATCTTTTGAATCTATTTTTTCATCTAGGGTTTTGATAAAACCTTTTGTGGGATGAACTTTTGTTAAGTTTTTATATAATTTAGGTCTTTGAATTTTTATACTTGTTCAACTGCATGTTTATCCAGTTGATTGAATGATTATCCGAATTTGTCTTTGTAGAGATATTGAACAGTTATAATTGACATTAATTCTCTGTGGTATTCGATCCCCAACTTAAAAACTGAATTATATTTGCAGGCATAATAATTTTTTTCTTTAAGTACGAGATAGTTTTGGATTTGATTGTACACTCAAAAATGACTAATTCACGCTACTTTTACGAGCTTTTAAGATTGAATCCATTAAATATATTACATACTCAATCATCATTGATCTTCAATTACTTTTTTGCATATAAGTAGAAAAGATTATAAAAGTTTTATATAATTGATAAATTTATTGGCATGTAACTTCTAAGAGGTTACTTGTTCAAGCCGCGAAATTAAATAGCTTTTTGCAAAAAGAAAAGAATATGTACAAACTATATAGGGAACACTGAGGAGATAAAAGTTATTAATGATGTGAGCCTTGGTGAAGTCTGAATAACCAAGGCAAGCACGACTATACATGGAAAACAACCCATGTGTTAGTTAATTATAGGGTAACTTGTGTGTTCATTGCCCCCAACCACCACACACACTTTTTTTTTTTTGTGTATTGTATGCATATATAATCATTTATAATGATTCTACAATACTAACTCTACCTTAAAGTTCATTGAAAAATCAATGTGTTTTTAATAAAAAAAAAAATTTAAAACTTGTAACATAGAATTGGTAAAGGTCAAACAAAAACTGATGCCAAAGTCCTTTCCTTTTCAAATTAGTACCACAAATCTTAACATAGATTTCTTTTATGTCGTCACTTTCGACCAGTCAATTTTTGGCTATGTGAAGAAGTCAATGTACTGTTCCTACCATTAATTTATTTGGTATTCGACTAATTATCTTTATTATGTACCAATAAAGACTATAGTGAGATGATTAAAATACTTTCATCTTTATTAATTAGAGTTCCTAAATTTATATTTTTCCAAAAGAATAAGATTATGTTGAAAATATCGTACTCCTTGCACAAAAGAGCTTTACTATGTATCACTTCATTTTGATTTTTACCATATAAATTATGCATAAAACTTGAGTGCAAATTTTTGATTATATACACTACCTTTGCACTTTCTTTTTCAGTCAAATATCTTCACCATTATTTTATTTAAAATTAATACATATTTTCTTCGTCCCATATTGAAAGGATCATTATTTCATCAAATATCTATTGCCTATTTGCCTATCACCAAGACAAACAGTCAAACACAAAACTAGAGATGGAAAATAAGCATATTGGGCATAGTTTGAACGAGTTAAAATGAACTGAAGCAATAAATAGATGGGTTGTCGGTCCATTAAGAAATAACTTGATCCGAAATAAGTTAAAAAAGCGAAGCGAAAACTCAATTTGTACAATTATTTTCTAAAATAATTCTATAAGATTTTTCAACCCGTCCAACTAAATTAAGCTAATGAATAAACAAATCGATTATAAACAAAAAATTATATAAATCAAAAGAACTATAATTTCATTAGTTAATTTTACTTCATTTATGTGTGCTGTGGTGAACCCAGAATTTAGGATTGTGGATGCACGGAAGGTTGAACATACTTACTGACATCCAAAATTTTAAGGTTCTACCTAGAAACTAAAGCACCCAACCATCTTCTTGGCTTATAGGCAAGGACGGACCTATACCTTTTTTTTTTCGGTGCTCCGACACTTATTAAATTCGAGATAAATTAGGTAAAATTATATAAAAAATGTATAAAAATTGATATAACGCTTGAAAAAGTACCAAATAAACAAAGAAGATAGCTGAATGCTTTAATTTTTAAGCAGAATCTTAAAGCTTCGAGCATCAGTATACGAGTTCAAACCTCTCGAACATCCACGATTCTTAAATCTTGAATTCGCCACTGCTTATTAAATGCTTTTCTAAATCTTATATCAAATTTTATACATTCCTATATAATTATCGAATTTATATCTAATAATTATTAAATTTAATGAATATTGAAGCACCAAAAATTCAACTATAGACCGTCTGCGTTTGTATGTCCACTAAAACTTAAGCAAGTACAATGACTACGCATGCATGAGCCATGCAACGTGTCGTTTTCGTTTTCTTATCCGCGTTTAATTTTTCATTCACACGCACCAAACTCCTCTAACGAATAAATTCTAAGTATATATATATATAGACACATAAAATTCGAAAAACTATATAGTATACAACAAATAAAAAAAAAAAAAGAGAGGGAGAAAACAGACTTACGAAAAATGGCGTATTATATTGAAGAAGAAGCATGGAAATGTCCAAAACACCCTTCGAAGAAACGGCGAATTACTACCGGCGTTTGTTCTATTTGCCTTATTGATCGACTTTCCCAACTTTGCCCTTACTGTGCTAACGTGCGCCCTTGTTCTTTAAATTGCGCCGCCACCGCAGTCGGTGGCGGTGAGACGGTGTTATCTAGGTCAAAATCTGTAGGAATTCCGTTTTTGAAATTGCGAAATGTTAGTTCTGGCGACCGGAGGAAGATGACGGAGACGTCGTTAGCTTCATATTCCGGTAAAGTCGACCGCGGAGGTGAACCGGAGTTTTGCAGGTCAAAATCCGTCGGAATTCCGTTTCTGAAATCGAAAAATGTGAACTCCGGTGATCGGAGGAATCAGCTGGAGAGTGAGAAGAGTAACAGAACGACGTCGCCCTCTTCGTCTTCCGGCGGAAAAGTTATCGATGAACCGGCATTTTGTAGCTCAAAATCCGTCGGAATTCAGTTTCTAAAATCGGAAAATGTTAATTCCGGCAACAGGAGGAACATGCCGGAGAGTGAGAATACTAACAAAACGACGGATTCCTGTTCCTCCCGCAAAATCAACAGCAAACAGGCGATTTGTAGCTCAAAATCCGCCGAAATTCAGCTCAAAACTACGTCGTCATCTTCATCATCCAGCAAAATCATCAGTGAACAGGAGCTTTGCAGGTCAAAATCCGTCGGAATTCCGTTCCTTAAATCACGAAATGTGAATTCCGTCGACCGGAGAACGACGCCGGAGATTGAGAAGGGCATCAAAACGGCGTCGTTTTGGTGGATTTTTAAGTCAAGGAAGAGTAACAAAACGGCGATTTGCAATGATACGAGGATAATGGCGATGACGGTGATGAGAACGAGATCGGTGAACGTTGAGATGACGTCAGTATCCGGTGGAAATGACGCCACTTACTCGCCGGAAAAGTTGAAAGGTGGATGGTATTTGGTAAGTCCGATGAAAGTTTTCCGGCAATCATCGAAAGCTTCCAAATTGGTTAGTTAAAAAGAACCGCGCAAATTGTACAAATTTCAGCTGAGGTAAAAATACTATTAGTACTTACTATTTATGATATTTATGATGGTGAAAAATAATAAGTAATTATTACTATTAGTATGATTATTCGAGATATATAAGTTAATTTAGATACTATAATTATAATTATATAGTAAATGAAATTGTATGGAGGTTGAGTTTAGACAAATTTTAGTATTATTAGTTGAGATCATCGAGCAGTTCAAATACTATAATTAGCAAAAATTGTACAAAGGTTGAGTTTACATGTTTAAATTTTCGTTAGATAGAAATATTTGTACTGTTTAAGTTTTATTGAGCAAAGTTATTTGACATTTCTGTTAGTTTAAAACATAATAAATCTTGTATCATTGGTCGAGTTTCGTAAATTAGTTCAAATATCACAATTATTATCGTCAAAAAGAATTGTACATAAATTAAAGCGGCAAAAAAATAAAAATAAAAATAAAAACGTCAGTATAGTGATTATTGAAACTATCAAACAAGAGTTCTCCAATTTCTTTTATTATATTTACATATAGAGAGGGGTTTTTATTTGATACTTTGCATTTAATATTTTTATTTTAGAGTTCGATTAATTTAAATTTAAGTAATTTTTTTTTTTTTTTTTTAAAGATGATACACTTCTTGTGGAGCGGCTTCATTTTAAAGAAAATAATGTACTTACGAGTTACGACCCCTACCACAACATTTAATGGTAAGTTTCCAATTTTCCATGTTGCCCAACTACTATTTTTGGTGGGATCATGTCACAATTAGTTAATGTATGTGATTTGAATTTTGAGAAGCCAAAAATAACATATAAATTGAAGTAGAGCAAGTGTTAAATCATTTAATTAACGATGTTTTATATTACATATTCAATGAGTTATTAGTCATAACCTGTATAACTAATCGTGTCAAAAAACTCAAAACTTCCCACATTTGGAGGGAGGGGTAGGGGTGGGATTGAGGGGTTTGTGAGATTACTAACAAAGACGACTCTGTACTTAAAGCTAAAACTCAAGAGCTTTGGTTAACGATTGTAATTCTTGTCCAAACATAATTAATTAATTCTTAATTTTATTTAAGAATTAATTAAATACTCCTTAAACTCTAACTAAAGAATTTTATGCTTAGGGTGTATAAGGTAGGGTGGAGAATATTTTCAAAAATATGTTTTTCTGTTTTCTTATGTTTGACAGGTCAAAATTTCTAGAGAATATTTTTTTTTTTTTTTTTTTGTGAAAGAACAACATTTTATTAATCTCCACACGAATAATTACAATGACATCAACCTGGTAGATTCTCCCATTCCCTCTATGCTAATGATTTACAATGTTATCATTAGCTATACAAAATTGTCTAAATATATCATACTATCCCATTAAGCGACGCATCCATTCCTTTTGCGTATTGCTCTGCTTCTAGACTAAGAAGGTATCTCTCCTTTAATTATATTCATTTTGTAGCTGCTCAACCAACCATGCGCGCTGGATCTGGGCACCCTTTTTTTCCCATAGAGCTATGTTGCGTGTCTTCCAAATTTTATAGATCAAACTTGCAAATACTGTAATTACTAGATCACGACATCCTCTTCCCACTACAAACCTGACTAGCCTATGCCACAGGCCCATCAGTTCCCTGTTCTGAGTTCTAATGCCGATCCATAGCAAGATTTCGTCTAAGCATCGGTGACAGAAAGGGCATTTAGAAAAGCGACGCGACCTAGATTCCTAAGCACTTCCACATAGAAAACATGTTTCATCTTGACTCACCCCTATTTTATATAGCCTGTTTTTAGTATGAAGTGTCCCATGCATAGCTAACCAACCGATGAAGCTATGTTTGGGGAGGTTTACTCAACTCCATATCCATCTATGTCATAGCCATGGCTCTACCTCACCCCGTCTCCATGCATAGCCACTGCCTATGGTATAGGTTCCATGCACCTTCAGCCATTCTTGTTGGACATAGCCTAGTGAAAAAATCCATGTATCAAATTTCACACACTCGTTTTCAGTCAATTTTAAAAAAAAAGCAAAATTGACTTTCTAATGAAAGTAGAGAAAACAAGTTGCTCCCATTCCTCCCACCCCACTTGCCATTTTTCTAGATTTATACATATATACTTTCCGAATAATATATTTATTTACATATCAAATATTTTTCATAAATAATATTTTTCATCTTACCGAACACATCCTTAAAGTAGCATGATTTTCCTCATGGGGTCACAAGTTTGTACTTCTACTATATAAAAATTATATGATCTTGCACTGAGGATGATATTTTGATACAACAGAGCTAGATACTGATCAAATAATAATTATATTGTTCATAATAAAGTTTTTATTTAGCAAATGTAGACTTTGTGATTGAGACCATTTTTTTTTTTTTTGGAGTTTGCTAATATTAATTAATTTTTAGATAAAAATAAAAATGTGGTCAATATTTAATTGATAACAACTTGAGAGAAATCAAAACAAAATATAGCCATAGCACATGCAAGGTGTTGTCTTTTTTAGTTTAGAAAAAATAGCACATATCATTTCATAACTTTAGGTATATCACATCGTGTTTAATATCGCGATTTTGACACAATTAATAGAAACAATAAAATGGATGAAATTCGCCGCCTTTAATAGGAGTCCTTGGAACGAGACCGATCTCGTATTTAATGGTCGGCGTAGTTATCGGATAGAGTTAATCTTTGATTGCGACTATTCATCGTGACTTCTCGCCATCTTACTCTATTCTCTGAGATTTAAGTCTGTATTTTCTTAAAATTGAGATAAATATCTTAACAAAAATTGACTTTACTCTTTTTAATTTCTCAAAGTAACTATCATCAACAAGCACTAGTTTGTGAAGAAAATCAAAGCAAAATTTAGCCATAGCACATACAAGGTATAGTCTTTTTTAAAAGCACATATATATCATTTCTTACTTTAGGTATATCATATCGTGTTTATATTATGATCTTGACACAATTACGAGAAATAGTGAGATGGATGGAATCCGTCGCCTTTAAATTCAGAGAATATCAGGAATTAGTCTTTGATTGTGACTATTCATCATGACTTTCGTCATCTTACTCTGTCCTTCGAGATTTAAATCTATATTTTATTGAACTTGAGATAATACATAGAGAAATTTGGCTAGTTCTTTTTTTGTTTTTGAAGTAATTTTTATCAACTAGCACTAGTCTGTCGAAAAAAATCAAAGCAAATTTCAGCTATAACACATGCAAGGTATTCGTTCTTTTTTTTAGTGTAGAAAAAATAAAAGCACATATCACATATCATTTCATACTTTAAATATCACATCGCGTTGAATATATTATGATCGTGACACAATTAAGGAAAATGATGAGATAGATGGAATTCGTCGCCAGAGCGAAATTTCAACTAATTACTTCTAGCCATCTTATTTTGTCCTTCGAGATCCATGTCACCACCATTAAATATCTCTCGACTTCTACTGATCAGATTACGGCGACTTTAAAATAAGCTACCTCTTACTTATTTCATCTTTTTCTTCAACTGAATGAGCTTTTGCTTTTCGGATCGTCTTCTATTCAATGAGGCAACCCTATTTTTTTGGATTTACCTTCACAAATTGATCTCATGACAACCAAAAAGAAAATCTCATATCAGATTTTTAAAAATAGAGAAATATCAAATAGGGAGCGTTTTCACCTTTAATTGACCTTGCACCTAAGCGATGCAAGTCAGGACTATTCAAACAAATAAATAATAAACTCAAATTTATGGAAGATTAAATTTTTTTCTTTTTTTTGAACAAACAACATAAATTACGATAGTTTGGATCTTAATTATAAATTTTTTTGATATTTTAAATAATTACTGAAAATTCAGATTTTGAGTCTATCGAGATACATAATTAGCTCCCGATACATTCAACGAAGATACATTTTTTCCTTTGTAAAGATGCACAATTAGCTTCCGATACAATTTTTTTGATTTTGGGTCTGTCGAGATACATAATACATCCAACGAAGATATATTTTTTCCTTTGTAAAGATACATAATTAACTTTTGGTACATTTTTTTGATTTTAGGCCTATCGAGATACATAATTAGCTCTCGATACATTCAACAAAGATACAAAATTAGTTGAATTTTTTGTAATTACTTTGTAAAAATGGCGATTTGTATAAATATTAATCGTTAAGGCGTATATTTACGTTATTTTTTCTTTTTATGTATATATCTTTCATTCTCAGTATATTTATTACAAGAAAAAGACTAGAGATGGCAAGGATGAAATATGGACACTTTGAAGGACCCAATGAAATTAAGTTGCGACAGGGAACTTTGGAGAAGCAGATAAACTATTATACGAACAAAAACTATAATTGAATTATTAAGTTGTTCAGAAATAAATATGGATTGTGATAGAATAGTTAATATTTAAGTTTGGAATCTAAATATAATTTTTTGAGCTAAAATATCAAAGAGGACACTTTCTTTGAAAATATTCTAAAGGCGACAAAAAGCTCGAGTTTGAGCGACTTATTCCTCTCTTTAACGATGGTATCAGAAACGACAGTTGACCATTTAATTATTTTAAATAAGTTGTTGTAGGCACAACGACTTGTAAATTGCTAAGTGCCCAACGACTTGTAAGTTGCTAGGTACGCAGAATGACTTTCAAGTTGCTAGGTGTCCAACAATTTGTAATCAGTTTTTTTAATTAAATATTTTTTTTTTGCTTTTCTAAAAGAGAAAATCACCTAGATATACTAAATTCAGAAAATATTTACCATTTATAACAATGTAATTTTTTTTTAGATATAACAATTATATACATTTATATTACATACATAATTCATTTTTAATTCATAGGGCAAATTTCTTACCAGACAAGCATTATACAATTTAAAATACTTATAATACATTTATATTGCATACATAATTTGCTTTTAATACATAATGAAGATGCTATAGATGGTAATAAATAAAATGTATATTTAAAAATAGTAGTAATTATTTATTAAAAGTAATTAGTCCTTTCTAAAATAACTAGCTTTTAGCAGCTCTATGTAAAGCTTTTCAATACAACAATTGTAACTACATTTCATAAATACACAAATTATAGCTACTTTTCATAATTATTAATTACTCTCTAAATTATCTTTTATGAAATTTGAATTAATCATCCTGGTAATTTCAGCTCACATGTTTTTTTTTTCTCAAAAAAAAAGTAAAAGGAGAACAACTATGTTGTATGAGGTGGATTGTTAGCTGGTCAAGAAGTTGCCAGTCAAAAAAATGAAAATAGCGAAAAGAGGATATTGAGATGAATGTGTGAACGTACTAGAAAAGACAGAATTAAGAACAAAGATATCGGGACAAGGTGGGAGTGGTCAGACAAGACTGAGATGGTTCGGACAGATGAAGAGGAGATGCGAACATGTCTCAGTGGAAAGGTACGAGAGGTTGATTATGGCGAGTATAAAGAGAGGTAGAGGCAGGCCGAAGAAGCATTTGGAAGAGGTAGTTAAACAAGACATGATTAGAATAAAGGGTTAATAGGTACTATTTATTATTGCTACGATTCTATTCTTCATTGTTTTTAGTATGGCTTCTTTTATTGTATTCATTTCACATATTTTGACTAAACCAACAGTATATCAGAAACAACCTCTCTATCTTTCCCAAGGTAGGGATAAGTCTGTGCGCACACTACCCTCCTCGAACGCCAACTTTATTTCCGTGTCTTCCTCTGGACTGTTACCCGATCAAGAAGTCACACGTCAAAAAGATGAAAGTAGTGAAACGAGGATGTTGAGATGGATGCATAGGTATACTAGGAGAGACAGAATTAGGAATGAAGATACCGAGGACAAGGTAGGAGTAGCCACCTTGGCGGACAAGATGAGAATGTGAGGCTAAGATGGTTCGGACATGTGAAGAGGAGACACACAAATGTCCCAGCGAGGAGGTGTGAGATCGAGGTTGCCTATGATGGGTACGAGGAGAGGTAGAGATAGGCCGAAAAAGCGTGACTATACAAGACAGCTGATTCCGCAGCTTACCGAGAACACGACACTAGATAGAAAGATATGGTAAGGTAGACGATATAGTAGGTATTATTTGTTGTTGCTACGACTCTCTTTTCCATTATTTTCGCTATGTCTGCGTGCTTCATCGCTGTAGTTGTTTTACATACTTAGACTTTTGATATTTTCTACTTGAATCGACGATTCTACCTCTCTACCTATCTCAGGATAGGAATAAGGCGGTGTACACACTACCATATCCGAACCCCACGTGTGAGAGTACACATTGATACATAATAAACTAAACAACTGATATCCAAAAAACTATTTTATATTGCATAACTTCAACTCTTTCACCAGTCTGATCGGCGCAATGCAGCCATGAGTTCTTCACAACTTGAACGCGAAACTCTCTTCTTAATCAGAGAAAGCGCCAGCTTTATTTCCGTGTCTTCCACTGGATCCATGTGCAATTGGTTTTCGCTAGCAACCTGATCTGCAGACGTAATAAACAAACAGTTAGTAGGTGTTTATACGCTATAATGTGTACTCAGAAGTTGAAAAGGAGCTTTTGGATGATGTATTTGAAAATATATGTTACTTGAGTGAACCACTATTTCACTCGAAATTGATGGCCAGACCAAGTAAAAGTGGACGGAGGGAGTAGTAAGTTTACCAGGGAAATCAACGCGGTATCTTTCATCCATTCCATATGCATGGAAATTTGAAGAGTTAATAGCACTAGGCGATCCTGGAGTATGCGTTTGCACAGTCTCGTTCATTTCTTTATCCACAATCTTGTTGAGTTCATGGGAATCTGAAGAGTTAATAACACCAGTTGGTCCTGGATTAGACGCCTGCACAGTCTCGTCTGCAGCAACATTGGATTCATTGACATCGGATACCACAGAGTGCCTCTCTTTGCATAAAACATAATATATGAACCCAAGAAACCTATGACAATCGAAGAAAATATCAAGTTAGTTGTCGCAAATGTTTCTATCTATGCCTCTCTATGCACTAGGGCAACTGTGCGATAGTAAATAACAAATACAAGCCAAGCTCATTAAACATTAAAAGTGAAACAGAAACATACACAAAATCAAATACACATTTCTACTCTAAAATTGACAAAAGTGTTTTTCACGTTACTTATTCAAACGCAGACTACTACTCACCAGACGTACTTATTCACAAAACGTTTCTAACAAAAAAGTTTTTTTCAAGAACCTTGGCCAAATAGGCTATCAGCGACGTATAACAGAAGACACCATTTCGCTATTCTACATTCCTCTGAGTCGTCAAATTTGTATCAATCATTTGAATGAAGCTGTATATAGTGTCCCAAAGAGGATGGAAGTTCGGCATGCACTTTAACTGCATAAAGATCATACTTCATTTCTTCCTGTTAAGAAAAGGAAAAAATTTGAATAACATCACGTTACTGCCAACAAAAGATCTCGAAGGAAACTTAAGAAGTTAATGTATGTAAAAATCCAAATGCAGCTCTTTATGACATATTGAACTGTGTACGTTATCTACCAGAATACACGGAAAGTCTAAATCTCATTACACCAAATACTTTATAGACGTAACAGATACTCACATTATTGGTTTGGTTGTTATGATCGGAATAAGGAAGGAAGTCCAATTCCAGCGGAAATGAAACATGCTTGTCAACCTTCTGAACAACAGAACCATCAAACATGAGCTGCTTCTCAATTGAGACTCGTGCCTTACATTTTTCACAAGAAAACTTGATCTCTGGATCATCAAGTTTCTCAACTCGACTAAATGACTCCGATGCTGAATGTAAGCTGCCAACATCCTTGATCACCAGACTTACGTCAATAAGAGGCTCGTAAGTATTGGAGTAGTGACCGCAGTTGCAACAGCTCAGCTGCAATTTCATATTTGCAGAAACTAGACGAGAAATCTGATATTGTCACAAAGTTAAGGACCACAAACTACACAACCATTCATCGTCATCCATACTACTACGCATAGTACTTCATTGATGAGAATGTTGTTTCGACGCTTTCAGTTGCAACATGTAAAATTGAAGTAAACCTCAAAAGGAAATAAATAAATGTCTATGGCTTATCCAATGTTGTCTCTATCATTATTTTGGCGAGATCCTTAATTCCAGTCACAAACAAGACATGAGTGAGGATACAGCTTAAATTTTCAACCAGACTCAACGGCGAGATATAGAACCACTCTCAAAAGCCAATGACAAGTCGGCAAGCTCTCTAAAAATGCAAAGTACACAGAATGCGCTCGCGAAACCAGCAACAAGTATACAAAAACAAGAAATGACGATCAGCTAAGGAAGAAACCACCCCTCCAATACACTGAATATCAATAACTCAAAACAACAGATATTCTGAGAAACAAATGTCCTTACTATCACATTGAGATGCATGATCGATCATTCCACACAATGAGGTGAAACAAAGCATCTGTTAAATAGGAAAGTTAGTTAATAGTAGATTAGGCTAAATCCTCATGTATATACACATATACATACCATATCATGAATATAATTCACATTACCTAAATCCCCTCACACACACACACCATATACATAGATATATAAATTAGTTTATTTTGTTCAAACTTAATCACGTGATCAATTTTCTTAAGCAAATCCACTAGGCGAGGTGCCTAGGGCTAGTTTCTTCATATAGTAATAAAAGTGGAACTCAAAAGAAAAAGTACAAACAAGGGGGTTATGCCTTAGCTTGCTAATCCTATTGAGGCGTAGCAAAACCTAACATGGACGTAAAAAATAAGAAGAAAGAACTAAACATTATATTATCATCACAGAGATTATAACAAACTCTAAGATGATATTACAAATGATAATACTTAAGTAGAGAAAAATTACAATAAGCGAAAATGTACAACCAGATCCATGTTTCTTTGAAAATGTGAAATCTTCAACAAGATGTAACCCGATAAAAATCTGATTCTTCACGTTGTTGTCTTCCTCCAACCGCTCCAAAAATCTCTTGATACTTTATTGATTCTTCTTGGACCTATTGAATCTTGTCGATGTAGTTGAACCTTGTCTCCTTTTTTGCCACAATCATGGGCCGTTGTCTTAGAACAGCCTCCTCAGACACTTTAATATCCCAACTATGCTTTATTTCGTAAGTCTCCTTTGTCTTGAATCATTTCTGTTGCTTCCTAGGTGAAAGATATATCAATCCCTAGCCACTTTAGAAAAGCATTTGTCCAAAACTTCATTCTCATCTTCTTCATCAAATATGTCAAAGCTCAAATCACCATCAAAAGCAACAAATGGCATTGAGAATTCAAGTAGCCAATCCGATTACAACTTGCTTGATATTGAGGAATAATAATGTTTGTAATATAGTAGAGTATAACAACTATGTTGTATGAGGTGGAGTGTTGACCAGTAAAGAAGTCACACTTCAAGTAGATCAAAGTAGCGAAAATAGGAAGTTGAGATAGATGTGTAGGCATACTAGGAGAGACAAAATTAGGAACAAAGAGAAGATTCATAGATATCCCAATGCGGATCGGAGAGGTAGAGGTAGGCCGAAGAAGTACCGGAAAGAGGTCACTAGATAAGACATAGCTGATTCTGCAGCTTACTAAGGACATGACACTAGATAGAAAGATATGGTCAAACATTAAGGTAGAAGATAGTAGGTATCATTTGTTGTCGTTACGATAATATTCTCCATTATTTTCGATATGACTGCTTCATTATTGTATTTGTTTTGCATTCTTGACTTTCCATATGTCTTACTTGAGCTGGGAATCTATTGGAAAGTTTTTCTACCTTTTTCAAGGTAAGAGTAGGATTGTGCGCACTCTACCCTCCCAGAACCCTACTTATGGAAGTACAACTACGTTGGTATACCCGTATACGTAAACGCCGTTAGAATAATGTAGTATATAAGACATTGATACATAATAAATTAAACAACAGACATGCAAAAACTAAAAACTCAGCATTGCAAGTAAACAACTTACATTATATCCTCATGGCCAAATGTTCAAAAAATTAAATATGCATAAATAACTTAACTAAAATCCAATAAGATATCTATCTCGAATCTATAAACTTAAAATTTTAAATCCGCCTATCAAAACCTGATGTTGCTAGCCACCACAGGATTTAAACCTGCGATCAACTAAACTTCCATTTTTCTCCTTTTCTCATTCAGAGAACTTCCACAGCTGCCTAATCTGCGTAATGCAGCCATGAGTTCTTTACCTCTTGGACACGGAACTCTTTTCTTAATCATAGAACACGCCAGCATTATTTCCGTCTCTTGCTCAGGATCCATCTGCCATTGATTTTCGCTAGAAACTTGATCTGCAGACGTTATAAACAAAATTAGTTGGTAGAGGTGTAATACTCTTCAAACAAGTACACAGTACTTAAAATATATTTGCAAGTAAAAGTGAACGGAAGGAGTAGTAAGCTAATGACATGACTCACCAACAAATAGAAATTGAAGATGAGTTTACCTAGTGTACTTTGAGGTCTAGATGGTGCCATTCTTTCGATCACACCAACGTCCTAAGACGCGTTGTTTTCTATTGAAGAGTTAACAGCACTAGCCGGTCCTGGGGTAGACGTTTGTGCAGTCTTCTTCAATTCATTATCCACAATCTTCATGAGTTCATGAAAATACGAAGAGTTGATAGCACCAGTTGGTCTTGGAGCAGACGAAGATGTGTCGACTGCAGCAACATTGGATTCACTAACTGTCTGAGGGAATGAATGCAGTTCCAGTGCAACAAAATCTGAAAACCATAGAGTATCTCTCTTTGCATAAAACATAATATATGCTTCTTCTGCCAAAACAACATCTTCATGAACCCGAGTTATCTATGACAATCGAACATAATATCAAGTTAGTTGTCGTTCAAGAAGCTTGGCCAAATAGACTATCAACGACATATAACAGAGAATATGATTGCACTATTCTACGTACCATCGAGTCATCAAATTTGTACCATTCATTTGGTTCAGCACAAATGAAGCAGTAATAGTGTCCCGAACTGGATGTAGACCCGGCGTGCACTATAACTGCATAAAGACCGTACTTCATTTGTTCCTGTCGAGACAAGTAAAAATTGAAAATAACATCATGTTACAGCTAACAAAGGATGAAACCACGGGAAGAAAGTGTTTAGAAAGTAAATGTACTAACAGATACTCACATTGTTGGTTTGGTTGTTATCGGTGTAAGGAAGCAAGTCCAGTTCCACCGGAAATGAAACATGCTTGTCAACCTTCGCCACAACAGAGCCGTCATTCTGGAACCTCTTCAAATGGAAGATAGCGACGGAAGGGGCATCGTATAGCATCAGCTGCTTCTCGATTGAGACTTGCACCTTACATCTTTCACAAGTATACTTGATCTCTGGATCGTCGAGTTTCTCAACTCTTGTGAATGACTCCAACGCTGAATGCAAGCTGTCGGCATCTTTGATCTCCAAGCTCACGTCTATAAGAGGCTCGTAAGTGTTGGAGTAGTGGCCGCAGTTGCAACAGCGAAGCTGCAATTTGAGAAAGATTAACATTACAAACTTCATACAAGATACATATGAAGAATACGATAGTATTCATGTATGCTTACCTTGCTGACAAGCCGGCCACCAAAAACTTGTTGGACAATGTCACTGCATCGGCTTTCAAGCCAATTGAGAAAGCATTGCAAGAATTCGTGAGCATCTTCTTGCTGATACTTATGGAAACCAGACGAAAAATCTGATATTTTCACAACGTTAAGGACCACAAACTAGACAACCGTTCATCAATCATCATCGATGAGAATGTTGTTTTTGATGCTTGCAGTAGCAACGTGTAAAATCAAAAGTAAACTTCAGAAGAAAATAAACAAATGACATGAATAAGGATACAGCTCAAATTATCAACAAATATCCACGGTGAGACACAAAGACCTTCATAAGCCCCATAAACCAATGATTGGCCAAGAAGCTCTTTGAAAACGCAGATTAAACAAAAACCTGCAACGACTATACAAAAACGAAATGAACAGAATATCAATAATAACTCAAACAAAACAACAGATATCTTTGAGAAACAATTGTCCTTACGATCACATGGCACTACATGAGCGTTATGCAGAAGGAGGTGAAACAATGGCACCGTGTGCATGAAACATTGCAATACCGCATTCAAAAAGCATCTATTGCCTAAGTTAACAAGTCCAGCACCCTGATAGAACAACAAAAATGACAAAAATATGAGAATCTTAACTGATATATACATACAAATATACATACATATACACATATTAGCTGATACAAATATAACAGAAATGTTATACATAATATACATACATTTAGTCGAGGTGTATGAAGCTAGCTCGGACAACACAGTCAATTAAGATGCCATAACAAAGATAGCTCGGACAACACAGTCAATTGAGATGCCATAACAAAGACTAGAACAATTAACTAAAAGTAGTTGGCAGATGTATAGTATATTATAATTCTTGTATAACTAGTCTATAATTTATGTATATTGACTAAAAGTATAGGCTAAAAGGGATAAATTGTATACCTTGTAAGTTTTTAACGCATTAGATGTCATCAAAGGCTTATTTTCTTCACTATCTCTTCCAAAATCACATTTGGGCTCAATTGTCTTGATGGGCTTTACTTTAAAATCAGACTTAGGCCCAACTAGCTCAATGGGCTTAGCTTCCAAATCACATTTGGGCCCAACTGAGGTGATGGGCTTAAGCTCAAAATCAAATTTGGGCTCAATTGAGTTAATGGGCTTCACCTCAAAATCATATCTGGGCTCAATTGAGCTAATGGGCTTCACCTCAAAAACAAATTTGGGCTCAATTGACCTTATGGGATTAACCTCAAAATTATATTTGGACTCAGAAATGGGCTTTAACCTCAAAATCATATTTGAGCTAATGGGCGTAACTTCAAAATCATATTTGGGCTTAGCATCAATTGGTCCATCATCAGCAAACCATTTTGAGTCCACTGTATTTGAATCATCATCATTATCAGAACTAGAATTATCAATCCAAGGATCAGAATCAGAAGATTCAACACTTTTGGAAACTTCTTTATTCCAAAAAACATCATTTTCTGAACCAATCAAATCCTTAAAAGAATCAACAGGTTTGTGTTGGTTTTTTTTGTTATCCATGGAAAGAAAAGCAACAAAAAATGATGAAAATCAAGATTCTTTTTTGATAAATTTTAAGAAAGAAAGTTTTTCAATGAAATCAAAATTTTTCTTTGAGGAAAAAAGTCTAGATTTTTTGTGTAAAGAATGAGATTTTAAGGCTTTTTAAGACAAGAGAATTCTTTGTAATAATGAGGAAAACAACATATAAGAAGGAGGTTTATATAGAAAATGAAATCAAGTAATAGGTTTTTTGTTTTGGAAAGTAAATTAATGTTTGTCTTTTGTTACCAAAGATTTGATGGATTCTGGAATTTGGAGAGTTGGTTGAAAGTTATATAGTCAGTAGTGGATTTTCATAATTGGAGGGATTTGAAAATGGAGGGAAAGTTAATGTCAAAAAAAAAAAAGAAAGGAAAGTTAGTTATATATACTTACCATATCATATATATATATATATATATATATATATATATATATATTATCACCTAAATTTTAATAGTAAGTAAATTTGCTAAGTAGAAAAGTTAGTTAATTGTAGATTATAGTAAGTAAATTTGCAAAAATCACATTACCTAAATCCTCTCATATGCATATATTAAAAAAAATAGTAAATTTGTCCGTGTTTCGCATGGTCTAAATAATTTTATTAAATTTACGACATGAACTTTATTAAATATCTTTTTTTTTTTTAAAAATGACATTTCACTCCATTGGTTGTGGGGGGGAGAGGGAGTAGAAGAGTGAGTAAATTTGCAAAATAGGGAAGTTATTTGATAGTAGATTAGGCTAAATTTACATTTATACATATGTACATACCCATATCATAAAAACAAATGATATTATCTAAATCGTCTCACATACTACCATATATATATATATATACACACACACATAAGAAAAAAAAAAGAATAGTAAATTTTGTCCGTGTTTCACATGGTTTAAATGTTTTAATTGAATTTACGACAAGAACTTTTTAAAATATCTAATTAATAAAGATTTTTTTTTTTATAATATGTGTATGTTGTGTTTTATGTTGAAGGAGTTATTCAAGAAAAAAATGTGTACAAGTATTTCTTCTAGAAGACCAGTAAATAAAATCAATTAAATTATGCTAATAGCAGGGGCGGACCTACGTATGTTTGTGGGGTGCTCCGGCACCCACTAAACTTGGCACGAAATAGGTAAAATTACATTGAAAATATGCAAAAATAGGTATATAATATATAAAAGTACCCACTAAAATAAAAATTGGTTGGGTGCATTGGAATTTAGGTTGACTTTAAGGTTCTTCACTAGAAGGGATGCCATGGGTTTGAACCTCATTGAGGTGAATTTTTTTTTTCAATTTTAAAAATTTTTAAGCATCCACTATCCTTAACTCCCGAGTCCGCCACTGACTAATAGATGTTTTAATGAATTATTAATTATCAAAATAGCATTTCGATCATGTAAAAATGTGAGTAAGATGTATGTATATCTTATTCTTGTTCTACTTAGTTATAAAATTATACTGAATAGAGAAAATTTATAAGGGATATTTATGAAGCTCCAAAGTGAATTCTTATTTTGTTCATGGCCAAGCATAGTCTTTACTTTAGCAACAAATTAAAATAATGTTAACTATCATTATTTAACATTCATTTGAACAAAGTTATATTCAAAGTGGATTCTTATAGTGTTGGTCATTGTAATGTTCATGTAATATGCATGCAAAGAAAGCTATATTTGCATGGGATCAACTATATATATGCCACCAACATGGGTTATGGTGCAGTGGATGGGATTGCTCTACCCTTAACCAGAGGTCGTGGGTTCGATCCTGGGTATGGAGAAAACTCTGTTGGGAGCACTGCCACCTTAATGGGCCCTCAACGCGCGATCCGAATTAATCGGGGCTCCAATGCGGGCACCAAACACTGAAAGGAAAACCACACACACACACACACACACACATATATATATATATATATATATATATATATGCCAAGATCTTCAAGATGTCTAACTTTGATTAATATGTAATATGAAACAAGACTGCACTACACAATATGCAGTGACGGAGCTAGAATTTTAACTAAGGAATTCAAAATCGAAAAAAAAGTAAGCACAAAACTAGTCGAAGGGAGTTCAACGTCAACTATATATACATAAAAAAATAATTTTAATCATGTATAAATAATATAATTTTCTGTCGAAGGGGGGTTCGCCTAGCGATAAGGTGGCTCCGCCCCTGACAAGATGCTATAGTAAGAAGAAGGACATTTGGTTTTGTCTTACTGATTTTTTTTTGGATAATATTTTTAATGAGGCAGCAAGTAATACATATATTAAGATATATGTACTCTTTTTCTGACATTGAAAATTTTTTCTTAGTAAAGTTTTAACGAAGTAATTATCTTTGGAATTTCAATGGAAAGTGTTATAAAATAATATAATTATGGTGGATGTCCATAACTTCTAAGAGTTAATCACTTCCACCAATCTTCTCCATGATGTATAGTCGTTATGGATATATCTCTCACTCTATTTAATCCTCTCCTTAATCTTCTTGTTTAATGTTATGTTATGACAACCATTTATATGCATCTATAAAAATTATAAATAGAGGCATAAAATCTCATATTATGTAAATTTAATACTTGAAAGAATAAAAAAATAGTACTCTCTTGTTTTTTTTTCTTACATTTCTTGTCTACTTACTTCTTGTTTAATATTGCTACGGTTTTAAGTTAATTTACGGCACACGTAACTTTAAAAAATTACTTCTTTCATTGTTTTTATTCTCACAATACCTCGACTCAACTAAAGTAGTTAAGATGTTTCATTAATATTGTTGTGAATTATCTTTCAAATTTTAATGAAATTTCATGGTTGTCCAATCCTGCTTCCATATGAACTTTATTATATCATCCATCACTAATTTGATAAATTTGAATTTTTGTTATAATCAATAAATTCACTTCTAGGTCAAGTTCTAACCGTGTATTCACAACATATGCAATAATAATGATATTTCTATAAATTTTTGAACTGAAATGATACAAGTTCAGAAAATACTTATTACATGGAAGAATTTTAACTTGATATTATAAAACTTAAAGTGTTTTAAAGGAGTATGAAATTAAAGAATTAATACAAGAATAACTTAGCATTATATTTTAGGATCATTTTGTTTATAATATGATATATATGTAATCAACGGGTATTTGTGCCTTTTATTATCTTAGTGAATTTTAGTACTATAAATAGAATAGGATAGAGATTAAGAATAGCTTAATGTTATGTTTTGGGGTCATTTTGTTCATAGTATGATGTATACGTAATCAAGGGACATTTGTGTATTTTTTTATTTTTTATCTTAGTGAAACCTAGTATTATAAATAGAATGAAAAATACTCAGAAAAATATCTAAACTTTGACTGAATTTTTTGTTGAACATACTAAATTTTGTGGGGGTCCTATAACCCTCTGGACTTTTTTTTCGTATTTTAATAGCATATATCTGCCCACTTGAACCATTGCATGTAATAGCAAGAAGACTAGCGAAAGCGTGACTTAATTCTTACGAGTTTTGTACGAGTTTTGAACATTCACCATAATTATATTATTTTATAAGGGATCTTTCATAAATAGCGGCACTTTGCTATAAAACGCCTTCTTCCATAGCCACATTTTACATAATTACTATTTATAGTTGTTGTATTTGATTACCAGCCGTTGTATTCACTTTTACTCAGTGATCTGTATTCATAAACAACATAAATATACTACATATTTAGTCTCGCCAAAAAAACTATCATTATTTTTTTCATTTTTTCATATTTTTTCTTTTTCGTGTTTTCCCCATTTTTTTTTAAATTTTTTCCTATTTTTGTTTTCTTCATTTCTTTTTTCTTTCTTTCTTTAATCTCTAACTTCTATTTCTCTTTCTTCTTTGATTTTTTTTTGTTTTCTTTTTTGTACTTATTTTTTTATCATTTTTTTTTGTTCTATTTTATATTTTTTATATTTTTGAAAAATATGACTAGTCGAGCACAAGTCATGAATGATAACGTAAATACCACAATTATTTTTCCTATTTATCGTCACACCATCATTTATATTTTTGTATTCATTAATACAACTGTATTTATATTTGTATTTTATAGTTCGCGCTTGTATTTGTATTTGTTAGTTTGCACCATCATTTATATTTTATATCATTCGCACTTGTATTTTAAAGAACTGTTTTGTATTTGTATTTTATAATTGACTGCACATTATATTAGATTATATTTATATTATAGATATATTGTGTTTGTATAATTAGATTACATTTGGATTATACTTGTATTTGTATGCTATTTTCGTCGATACCTATTTATTTTTAAAGGATTATTTTGTATTTGTATTAGTAAGTTGATTGCATATTATATTTAGCCGTGACTATATACAATATATCATTTATATTTGTATACAAACAGGTAAATGCATTAATTATATTTTTTTGATTCTAAATCTAAAATATATAAATATGTAATGTATCATTTGATACAAATGTACTGTTTTGTATTTGTATATCAAAATCATCATTCATATTTGTAAATAAACAAATATCACTTGATACAAATACAATTACAAGCAAATGAAACAAATGATTTTACAAATGTAATACAATATGTATTTGTATATACTATATTTGTATAAAAATTTAAATTGTATTCATTTGTATCAATAAATACAACTCATATAGATAAATATAAACAAGTATTCATAAAAAGAAAATTAATTGTTCCTTTTCAATAATTAAAAAATACAAATGATAGTTCACACTTGTATTTGTATGTTATAGTTCGCATTTATATATGTATTTTATAGTTTGCACTTGTATTTCTATGTTATAGCTCGCATTTGTATTTATATTTTATAGTTTACACTTGTATTTGTGTTTGCCAGTTCGCACAAATGAAAAGAAAAAAAAAGAAGGAGAAAAAGAAGGAGAAAAAAATACAAAAAGAAGAAGAAGGAGAGTAATAGAAAATAGAGAAAAATACAAAAAAGAAAAAAGGAGGAGAAAAAAATAAAAAAGGAAAAATATCAAAAAAGAAAAAAGAAAGAGAAAACAACAAGAAAAGGAAAAGAAAAAAGAAAAAAATTGTAACACCCCGTAAAATTCACGCGTGTGTTATCTTCTAGTAGTCTGCTCAAAGAGTTGAAAAGACTAGGAATTTTTCTAAGTGTCAAGGGACTTAGTCTCATTTTGAGCTCCCAAATCTTTGATGAATTTTTTTGCGACCTTCCCGACCTCCGTTTATTGATTTCTTTGATGATTCATGATGGGGCAAGTCGATAGTACATATTGAGAGAGTTTCGGGGTTTTTGGACCTCCTTTAGGGCACGTTTGGATACCCAAAACAGTAATATCATGCGTCGCATGATCCATTCCATTCCTGGCACCATGCGACACAGCATGCGATGCATGCTCAGTCCGGCGGACTAGAGCATGCGATGCATGCTTTGCTGCACGCGCCTGCAAATTTCAGCCTTTAACCCATCTCATTAAGACTATATTGGGTATTTTCCACCCCCTTATCAGCTTAAACACGGGATTTCAATCCCAAAACACCATATTGTTGATATTTTCATCAAAAATTCACAAGAACACTCTTTAGGGTTTTAGACTAGAATTTCAAATAACTCGAGATTCTACCATGGGTTTTAGAAAATAATTGGAGATTTGAAATCCCCAATTCGTAAGCTTCAAGAAGCATCCATCAAATTCATATACTGAAGTACGTGGAGTTCATCCTAAAAACTACATGGGCTTGAAAACATTAGAGTATGATTTTAAGAGTTGTATGCATGAATTTCAAAGGGATTTTGGAATCTATGACTTAAATTACGTATCACAATTGCTTCAATGTTATTATTGCTTTGACCTTGTAGTCCTATCCCCTAAATGGTTTTACATGTATATGTATATGTATGAAATTTGAGATTTAAGATTGTTTGAGAGCATAAATTATGAACTCCCTCTCTTGTATTGAATTAAAGTTTATGGTTTTGTTGCAAAAGAGTTGAAATGCATGTTTCATGATTGAAAACAATTTTTCCCAATGTCATAGTATTTGAACATGATTTAGAGATGATGAGAGGGTGTTTTCTCGATATAAATGTTTTTTTTTGTGTTAGAGAGAAAGAATTGCATGAAATTGAGACTCTTGATATGATTACCTCTATTATTGAATCGTTGATAAAGAGAATTTCTTGCATGGTTTTTACATGGATTTTAAAAAAAGAATTCTTTGAAAAGATTTATTGATATGGTGGTCTTGAATTCCTTGATTTGAGAATTGAGACATAAGTTGCTAATAATGACTCAGAGATGTGACTTGCAAGTCAATGGTATGACGATACCATATGTATGTATGCCATAACAGAGTTAAAGCTTTCAGAGTATGTTTTTAGAGAATGCATGTTTTAAAGAATAAAAAAATGGGCATAAAGAGAGTTAGGTGGTTACCCGAAGAAGGTTTGAGTTCAAGTAACTCTTAGCCTGAAACCATATTTGCCGATATGGGTAGATCCTTATTATACTCTGGTGACGGCCTTGTGGCATAGTAGAGACAAAGACTCCTACCCTTGCGGCACACTTTGGTTGGGGGCTTGGCTGCCAAGTTAATGGAGGATTCCATATAGCCCATGGAATTACAGAATTATAGGGTATGCCACCTAGCGCAGAAGTAAAACAAAGAGTGTCACAGAGTTTAGATGATTTTACAGTCTTTTAAATATGCCTATGTGATTTTTACCCTATGATATGTTTATGAACTATTTTCGAATTGCTCTCAATTATGTTGATTGTAAATTATTATTTTGGATTTACTCTGCGTACCAGTACATATGTATTGACCCCATCCTCTACCTCTCAGGTTCTGAGTCTCAATCTAGGGGTCCTGATAAGCAGTAGATATTTTGAAAAGAAGAGCAGAGTTCAGTGGTGAGCCTTCTATATTTCAGAAGGCCTAATGTCTTACAGTTATTTATCATTTCTATGGTTTTTGTTCTACTGGGGGCCTTGTCCCAGATTTTTGACAATATTGTTTTGAGATATAGTAGAGATTTCGCAGACTGAGACAGATGTTATTTAGATGTGTTAGAATTGAAGTTTTCATTATTATGTTGAGTTCAGGTTTAATGACCATGATTCCGTTTCACTATGTATTTCCGCATTATCTTTTAGATATGAACAATGTGTGTGATACAAGGTAGAAGGCATTTGGGACTTCATGGTTCGGGATGCTCGTCACGGCCAGTGCCCTAGTTCGGGTCATGACCTATTTGGTATCAGAGCACGGTTCATGGTCCCAGGGTATCTGCGAAATCACGTCAGGTAGAGTCTTGTTTATGGGTGTGTAGTGCACAACACTTATAAGTAGGAGGCTACTAGGTGCTTAGGAGTGTTCCCCCCTTTTTGTAATTTAGTTCATTCCTTAGATTCTAATCTGTCTTTTAATCATATGATCTTTTGTATTTCAGAAAACAACCATGCCTCCACGCCGCACTAACGTTAATGCCCAGACTAATGAGGTTCGTCCCACTTATGGGATGAGGACCCGAAATAAAGCTCAAACTTCAGAGATTGATGTTACACCAGAAGTCCCACCTACTCAGACCAGCCCACCCAGGGCACCCAGAGCTCCCCGGATGGGGACTAACCACACCCCGCCTCGCGAAAGAGAGGTATCTAATGTAGAATTTAGACAGTCTATTCATATGCTTGCATAGTTAGTGGCCGCACAGACTCAGAGGTCGGAGGTTATTGGGTATACATCTGTTACATCTGAGGCTACTAGGGTGGTCCAGTTCATGAGAATAAACCTGCCCAAGTTTTCTGGAATCAAGGTAGAGGAGGATCCACAGGAGTTTGTGGATAAGATAGAGAAGATCTTCAAGGTGATGCATATAGACGACGTGGAAGAGATAGAATTAGCATTTTATCATCTAAAAGATATTGCGAATCAGTGGTATAACGAGTGAGATAATGCGAAGGGTAAGAGTGTCAAGCCCACAGTTTGGGGTGAGTTCGTGGAAGCCTTCCTTGATCGGCTTTTTTCTCTAGAGTTGAGGGAAGCCAAAGCTGAAGAGTTTATAAACCTAAAGCAAGGAAAGATGAGTATCTAGGAGTACACTCTAAAGTTCAACCAACTAGCCCGTTATGCTCCTGAGATGATTGGTAATATGAGAGCCCGGATGAGAAAATTTATGTCCGGCCTTTTAGATCACTTAGTGCTTGAATATCAGGGAGCAATGCTGAACAGGGACATAGACTTTGCCAGACTATCAGTCCACATACAACAAGTTGAGGATAAGAAAAAGAAATTCGCTGAATCTAGGGAGAAGGACAGGCAGGCAAAGAGAGCCAAAATAGCAGACCAGAGTCACAGTCAGCAACAGAGCGTTAATTAGGGTAAACAATGGCAGAAGAGAAAGAATTGGGGTAATGCACAGTCCGCAGCCAGTGCTCCAGTGTCCAGGACCCCAGCCGAATAGAGCACCCAGAATTTTTAATTTAGTTAGGGGCCGAGGATGCAAGGTGCACAGTCTCAGGAAAGTGTAGCTCAGACCTCTCGATCATACTCGTGCTGTGGGAGATGCAGGAGGAATCATCCAGGAAGATATCAGTTTGGCGCTATGGTGTGTTATTCGTGTGGCCAACCAGGATATATCCAGATGGATTGTCTGATAGTGAGAGGTAATATTGGGGGAGCCAAGTCTCAGGAAAATTCCTCCGCTCCGCCACCGCCACCTTAAGAGGGCGCCACTGCAGCTGCTAGAAGTGGTCGGAATAGGTATGCTTTGATGAACCGCTAAGAGGCAGAAGCCTCGCCAGATGTGGTCATGGGTACGTTACAGATTTTCTCTCATGATGTGTATATATTGCTTGATCCCGGGTCTACCCTGTCTTATGTGACCCCTTATGTGACTATTGGTTTTGGGTTTGAACCCGATGTGATTGCTGAACCTTTATCTGTTTCCACTCTGGTGGGAGATTCTATTATAGCTAGAAGGGTGTATAGGGACTGTTTTGTATCTGTTTGTAGTCGAGATACTGTGGCAGACCTCATAGAGCTTGAGATGGTTGATTTTTATGCTATCTTAGGGATGGACTAGCTCCATTCATGTTATGCCACACTAAATTGTAGGACTTGAAGAGTCACTTTTTCTTTTCTGAATGAACCAGTCTTAGAGTGGGAGGGTCATTCTCTAGCACCCACACTAGCACGCGGCTGGAAATTTGAGCCTTTAACCCATCTCATTAAGGCTATATTGGGTATTTTCACCCCATTATCAACTTAAACACTTGATTTCAGTCCCAAAACACCATATTATTGATATTTCATCAAAAATCCACAAGAACACTCTTTAGGGTTCCAGACTAGAATTTCAAATAACTCGAGATTCTACCGTGGGTTTTAGAAAATAATTTGAGATTTGGAATCCCCAATTCATAAGCTTCAAGAAGCATCCATCAAATTCATATATTGAGGTACGTGGGGTTCATCCTAAAAACTACATGGGCTTGAAAACATTAGAGTATGATTTTAAGAGTTTTATGCATGAATTTCAAAAAGGTTTTGGAATCTATGTCTTAAATTACGTATCACAAATGCTTTAATTTTATTATTTCTTTGATCTTGTAGTCCTATCCCCTTAACGGTTTTACATGTATAAGTATATGTATGAAATTTGAGATTTAAGATATTTGAGAGCATAAATTATGAACTCCCTCTCTTGTATTGAATTAAAGTTTATGGTTTTGTTGGAAAAGAGTTGAAATGCATGTTTCATGATTGAAAATAGTTTTTCTCAATGTCATAGTATTTGAACATGATTTAGAGATGATGAGAGGGTGTTTTCTCGATATAAATGTGTTTTGTGTTAGAGAGAAAGAATTGCATGAAATTGAGACTCTTGATATGATTACCTCTGTTATTGAATTGTTGATAAAGTGAATTTCTTGCAAGATTTTTACATGGATTTTAAAGAAAGAATTCTTTGAAAAGATTTATTGAAATGGTGGTCTTGAATTCCTTGATTTGAGAATGGAGACATAAGTTACTAATAATGGCTGAGAGATGTGACTTGCAAGTCAATGGTATGACGATATCATATGTATGTATGCCATAACAGAGTTAAAGCTTTCAGAGTATGTTTTCCAGAGAATGCATGTTTAAAGAATAAAAAAAATGGGCATAAAGAGAGTTAGGTGGTTACCCGAAGAATATTTGAGTTCAAGTAACTCTTAGCCTGAAATCGTATTTGCCGATACAGGTAGATCCTTATTGTATGCTGGTGACGACCTTGTGGCATAGTAGAGACAGAGACTCCGACCCTTGCGACACACTTGGGTTGGGGGCTTAGCTGCCGAGTTAATGGAAGATTCCATATAGACAGAATTGTAGGGTATACCACCTAGCGCAGAAGTAAAACGAATGTCACAGAGCTCAGATGATTTTACAGAGTCTTTTAAATATGCCTATGTGATTTTTACCCTATGATATGTTTATGAACTGTTTTTGAATTGCTCTTTATTACGTTGATTGTAAATTATTATTTTGGATTTACTCTGCGTACTAGTACATCAGTATTGACCCCTTCCCCTACCTCTCAGGTTCTGAGGCTCAGTCTAAGGGTCCTGATAAGCAGTAGGTATTTCGAATAGCAGAGCAGAGTTCAGTGGTGAGCCTTCTATATTTCAGAAGGCCTAATGTCTTACAGTTATTTATCATTTCTATGGTTTTTGGTCTACTGGGGCCTTGTCCCAGATTTCTGACAGTATTATTTTGAGATATACTCGAGATTTCGCAGACTGAGACAGATGTTATTTAGATGTGTTAGAATTGAAGTTTTCATTATTATGTTGAGTTCAGATTTAATGACCATGATTCCATTTCACTATGTATTTCCGCATTATCTTTTAGATATGAACAGTGTGTGTGATTACAAGTCAGAAGGACGTCCGGGCCTTCATGGTTCGGGATGCTAGACAAGGCTAGGGCCCCGGTTCGGATCGTGACAAATATAAAAAAGAGAAAAAAAGGAGAATAATAGAAAATAAAAAAAAGAAAGAAAATATATGAGATAAGCTATGAATTGTAGTTACCCTACTTTATATGTGTTTTAAAAATTTTAATCAGTTTTAAGATTTTTTTAATCTAGTTAATATAAAATTTTCAACAAAACGAACAAATATACATCATCTATTTATAGCATTGGATGTATCAAACAACAAATGTTATTTTTAATAACAGTTATTGACATCATTTTATGCAATTTTATTTGATCGATGTATCCATTATTTTTGGCTGAGATAAGTTTTTACGTCATATGTTCACAACTTTTATTGTTTATTTCATGATGCTAATATATTTTATTTTAACAAATAATTTTCCTTACTATTATCACCATTGGATTTGACAAACAAAAATTATATATTAATTCTAGTAAAATTAGTCACCCACGCAAGAGCTTGGATTCGCTAGTGCTCATAATGGTCTATAGTATTCCTGTCATACCTAAATTCCTATTATTTAGTACTAGAAGCAAGCGATGAGGTCGCTCTGCTTCGTAGAAAGGATCGTTTCGTACTTTACTTACGAGAGCGTGTAGTGTTAGAGTACGAGCCCTACTAATTGCCTATTTGTAGAACAAGTAAACGTGATTCACAGAAGTAAAAGATGAACACTGTGTTTTTACGTGGAAAACATCCGGCTCAAGAAAGTTGTAAAAATTAAAACAACGACCTGTACCTCTATAGGATTTAACCCCAACTTTACTAATAACTCTTGAGCCTCAATAATCAACAAAATTACAAGACTTCTTGTAAACTAAGAATTAAAACTTCTAACTCCTATCACTACAAAAAAATAAGTGTTCCCAAGTCTTCGAGTTCCCTAACTTGAAGACACAACTCCTAACTCAGTTTATAGATCACTAAGACTAGAACAATGACTCATTACAACTCCAAGAACCTATCTACTCCACATAGTCTATGACTTCCTAAGTAAAGGACCAGGTTCTTCTTCAAGTATGTGAACTATTTGCTGATTGTTGATTATCTTTTTGGTGCATTGCTTGATGGCTTTGAATATCGTTTCTTGTATTTAAGCCATCATGCGATACCTTTTTGATCTCTACTTCTATCTTCAGTAGGACTCTATTAAGTAACTCATCTTCTTATAGCTGCCGCTTCTCACTCTCTTAGATTTAATAGGTTTCTTTTGCTTTATCTTCTATTCTTGCTGGACTTCTTGATCAAACCAACTTCTGCACAACTTCTTGTTTATCTTTTTATTGAATAGGACTCTTTTGCAGGACTTCTTACTCAACCAACTTCTGCTGTGGTAAATGTTTATCCACTCTTGTTTGTACGCAGAGTCATCTTATCAGTAACTTGTCTGCATCTCAGCTTTGCTCAGTTGGATGGACCAACTTGCACAACATGTTTCATTCATACGTCAATCATCAAAACTCCATAGTCCCTAACAAATTCTCCCTTTTTGATGACATAGCAGCACAACATCATAAGAACCTGACATACTCAATAAAGGATTTAAATAAAAGAATCACAGAATGAAATAAAACAGGTTAGTCCAATTGAGTTATAAACATTGCATAGCCTACTCTTCCCACTTTTGACATCATCAAAAAGTTGGCCCAGTCAAGTGAGAACATTTAATAATTCATGGCCATTGAGGCTATCACTAAGATAATCAAAATTCAGAATAAGAGATCATGAATGTAGTATGAGAAAAACAGAGGCACGGTAACTTTAAAACAACTAAGTCCATTTCATTCATTACCAAAATACGAATACAATTACCATAAGCAGACTAAGAGAGAACAAACCACCAAGGAAAAGAACAAAAAGAGATAGGGGAAAGAGGCTAAGCGAATGAAGAGGAGGGGATAAAAGAAGTGAGCTTCCTAATGCCATCAGTATTCTAAGCCCTCTCTTTTTCCAACAAGCTAGTGAGGGAGGAAATTTGAGCTTGAAGAACCCTTTTTTTATCTTCATGAGCAGCCTGTGTAGCCTCCAAAGCAGCTTAAGTAATATCTGCTTCACCCTGTTTTGCAGCTAGTGCATTTCACAATCTTTGCATTGGGTTATCAGCACTCTTCATAGAAACAGGTAGCATCATGTGGTCCATATTCCCTATGATATCCTTGGTAGTATGTGAAGGCCACACTTGAACAGGCACCCCAAATTTCTCAAAAATAGGGGTGAGCCAGAATTCATAGGGGAGGGCATGCCCATTAATCTCTTTGAGAAGAACCCTTTGCATGTGCTTTAGTATAAGTTAAGGCAAGTCAATTCTCACCTCAGTATCCAACAGTTCCATGATTGTAAGATCAAGAAAACTATATACACACCTTCTCTCCTTCCTAGGGATAATCATCTTGTGCACTACATCAAAGTAGAGTTGATGAAGTGGGGACATCTCCCTCTTAAGGACCCTTCTATGATGGAGTAAGTGAGGATTTCCAGAGAAATTTCTGTATATGGCAAGAGCAGAGGCAAGATTGTCTAGAGGTGGCCAAGTGCCCTTGACATAGTGACCCCACCCCCCAGAAGGAATATGCAAGATCCTAGTAATGTCATCAACATAAAGATTTAATGTAGTCTTTCTAACAGTAGTAGAGAACATCTCACCAATATACACCCCATTTGTACAGAACTCATATACTTCAGGCTTGGTAAAACGCCTCTGAAGATCTCCCTGAAGAAATAGATGAGACCATCCCTGAAACTCTAATTTTCCCAGTAAAGTCTGTATATCAACACCTCCATAGCCACTAATAACTCTCCCTCTGAATAATTTTTGCTTTTAAAAATGAAGATGATGAGCCTCAGGAGTGTCTTGATGAGAGGATGAAATAGGACGCTCAAAATCAGGATCTAACTCTGTAGTAGTATCCAGATGGAAGTCAGAATTAGAGGAGTTAGAGGGAATGTGTTTGCTAACCTATTTTTTTAGATGAGTAGAAGACTTTGGAGGGAAAACTTTTGAAGAGGTAGAACCTTTGACAGTAGAAGGAGATTTTGAAGAGGAAGAGGCCTTTTGAGTGGGTTTAGAAGAGGGTTTTTGACAGAATCAGTGGATAGGAAAGATGAAGAAGATAAAGAGGAATTTATATTTGGAATAGGAAATTTTTCTTGATTGTAATGATGCAATTGAATGTAATCAAGAAAGTATTTAAGGGAGAACCAAGAGGAAGTTAAAGAGGCGAGGGACTGTATTTTGCAGAGGCGTAATGATGAGAGGTTCTGAATTGATGGGAAAGTAGGTAGCAACTTTTTGAAAGGGATGGGACTCTCTGATTTTTGGCAGTTTAAATGAACCAGAAAGAACCAGGTAAACAACTTGTTTCACTTTAGGCTACTGTAAGTAATAGTAATCATACATGAATGAAAAGATAGACAAAATTGCTTCTGTAATCAAGGCTCTCTGCAAAATCAACACATACATGAGTCAACATACTCTAAAATCTTGGACTTAGGATACACAACTAAATGTGTGAGACTGAATTAACCAACAATCACTTTTTAAGATCAACTTATTCTAATCAAGCATTGAAGGAGACTTATGCAGTTTTAATCATCCCCAAGGCTAACTTATTTTTTCAAAGTGTTATGTACTTAGAGCCTTAGTGAAAATGTCAATAATTTGTTCCTCAGTAGAGCAAAACATAATTGATATATGGCCTTTTTCAACATTATCTCTAAGAAAGTGATGTCTAATATCAATATGCTTGGTTCTTCTATATTGAACAGGATTTTTAGCTATGTTAATAGCACTTGTATTATCACAAAAATTAGGAACACAACCAACATCTATACCAAAGTCCATGAGTTGTTACTTAATCCATAGAAGTTGAGCACAACAGAAACCTGCGGCAACATATTCAGCTTTAGCAGTAGACAGCTACTGAATTCTGCTTCTTTATGGACTAGGTAATCAAACATGATCCAAGTAAGTATGCCATCCCTATAGTGTTTTTCCTATCTACCAGCTATCCTGTATAATCAGTAACTGAGTATCCTACAAATTTAAAATTACTACCTTTGGGGTACCATAAGCTAAGATCACTCGTTCCTTTCACGTATCTGAAAATTCTCTTCACTAATTTTAGATGTGATTCTTTGGGTTTTGCTTGAAACCTGGCACATAGTCCTACACTAAACACAATGTTAGGCCTACTTGCTGTGATGTACAATAATGACCCTATCATACCTCTATACAATTTTTGCTCTACAACTGAACTTGTTTCATCTAAATCCAAATTTGTGGTAGTGGCAATAGGAGTACTGATCTTCTTCACTTCTTCCATGGAGAATCTTTTGAGTAGCTCTTTGACATACTTCTGTTGGTGGATCATTATCACTGATGCTAACTATTTTATTTGCAAACCCAAGAAGTAATTTAGCTCTCCCACCATGGTCATCTCAAATTCACAACTCATGAGTATGGAAAACTCATGAGTCATACTTATATTGGTTAATCCAAAAATAATATCATCCACATATACTACACAACTAACAAATCCTTTCCATTAGATTTCAAGAAAAAGGTGTTGTCAATTTTACCTCTGGTATGTCCATGCTCCAATAGAAATTTTAACAATCTTTTATACCAAGCTCTTGGAGCTTGTTTCAAACCATACAAGGCTTTATCTAGCTTGTACATATGATTATAAAACTCCTTGCTTTCAAATCCTGGAGGTTTCTTAACATACACCTCTTCCTTGAGAATCCCATTTAAGAATGCACTCTTCACATCCATCTAATAAAGAATAAACTCCATGTAGGAAGGAAAGGCAACAAGTAATCTTATAGCTTTAAGTTTTGTTACAAGAGAAAAAGTCTTATTAAAGTCGATTCCTTCTTCTTGGTTATATCCTTGGACCACCGATCTTGCCTTATTTCTTATAACTATGCCATGCTCATCAACTTTATTTCTGTATACCCACTTAGTCTCAATTACTGATCTATATTTTAGAAGAGGAACTACATGCCATACCTTGCTTCTCTCAAACTGATTCAACTCTTCCTTCATGGATATGATCCAATCAGTGTCAAGTAATGCTTTATTTACCTTCTTTGGCTCAATATCTGACAGAAATGCCTTGAAGACACACATGCTTCTTAATCCAGACCTTGTAGTGATCCTAGAGGTGAGATCAGTAAGAACATTATCAATAGGATGTGATCCTTGATACTTATATCCTTTTGGGATCAAGCTTAGTGAGCTACCAGGATCACTTCTAATGTTCTGAGCTAGGGTTGTTTGTGGCTCAGTTCCCCCTGTCACTGTTCCTTCAGCTTCAATTCCCTTTGTTGATGTGCCTTCACATTTGGTATATTCAGTCAATGAACCATGTTGTATAACTTGTTCCTCAGAGGTTAGTCTTAACACAGGATTCATCAAAAATCACATGCATGCTTTCTTCAACACAGTTTATTCTTTTGTTCAAAACCCTACAAGCCTTACTATGAAGTGAATAACCTAAGAAGATTCTCTCATCACTTTTAGCATCAAATTTTCCCAGATTATCCTTTCCATTATTGTGTATAAAACATTTACAACCAAAGGTTATTAAGTGAGAAATGTTAGGCTTTCTTCCCTTTAGTAATTCATAGGGAGTCTTCTCTAACATAAGTCTGATCATGGATCTATTTATGATATATGCTGCAGTACTTATTGCCTCATCCCAAAGGTTTTTAGCAACATTTGCTGCAAGCATCATTGTTCTACTATTTCTTCTAAGGTTCTGTTTTTCCTTCCCACCACTCTATTTTGTTGAGGTGTTCTAGGAACTGAGAAGTTGTGATCTATACAATTTGCTGAACAGTATTTCAAAAATTTTACATTCTCAAATTCTAAACCATGGTCAGACCTTATAGAAACTAATAAAGTTCCCAGTTTCTTTTCAATTTTCTTAATGAAAATTTCAAAGACATCAAAGGCATCTTCTTTAGAGGCTTGAAACAAGGTCCATGTGAATCTGGAATAGTCATCTTACAAACACATACCTTTTTCCACCTCTGTTTTGAAGTCTCATGGGTCCACATAAGTCTATATGAACTAGGTCAAGGCACTTGGTAGTGCTAATATGGTTCTTTGACTTAAAGGAAGATCTTACTGCTTCCCCCTTACACATGCACTACATAGCTTTTCTTCCTTGAACTTGGTCTTGGGTAATCCCATTACCATGTCTTTAGATAAAAGTATGTTTAGTTATTTCAGATTTGTATGACCAAGTCTTCTGTGCCAAAGGAGGGGATCATTTTCTATAGCATTCAGACAAGTCAACTCAGGTCCTGATAGTGCCATGATATCAGCTTTGTATACATTTCTGTATCTTCTTGCAGTGAGCACAATCTCTTTGGTGTCCATCATTTTTACTTTGACTCCTGCAGTAGTAAAAATAACTTTATTACCTTTGTCACACAATTGTGAGATGCTCAGCAGGCTATGCTTCAATCCTTCTACAAGATAGACATCCTCCAATGCTTTTGACTCAGATGAGCCAATCTTTCCAACTCTAATTATGATTCCCTTTTTTCCATCACCAAAAGAAACTCCTCCTCCATCTATTTTGAAGAGTGAAAAGAACTTTTTCTTATCATCAGTCATGTGTCTTGAGCAAGCACTATCTAAGTACCAGTGCCTTTTGCTTCCTTTCACCTTCTCTTGCAAAAGAAATCAATGGTTAGACATAGGAACCTAGACAAGCTTGGGTCCTATTTTATGAGTAAAAGAATGAATTAAATTTCTTTTAGTCTAGGCAGTCAACAAGTAGTGCAACCTGTTTCTCTGACCAGAACTGGTTTTGTTTCATTTGGTCTGAGAAGATCTGTTGGCCAGGTTTTGACTGTTTGATCTACTTTTTGCAGCCACTGGACATTCAGTGGTGGGATATCCAAGGTTTCCACAGATATAACATAAATCTTTAGGATCATCAAAATTTTTGTGGAATTCCAAACCTGTCTTTTCATTGAAATTTCTCTCACTCAAATTGTGAAAAATTCTTGAGGAGTTTATCCACCTATTTGCCCTTTCAAGATCAAGTTTTAGTTTAGACACTTCTTGAACCAACTTATTCATTTTTTAAGTTAAATCATGGCATTCTTGTTTGTATTTAACAAGCTTAAATTCAGCATTTTCTTGTTCGCCACTCATTGGCTTTTTCCTATTTTCAGTGAGAGTTAGTTTGAGAACTTCACACTTAAGATTATTGTTTGAAATCTCAAGTTCTGCAACCTATTTATTGAGAGTGCAATTTTTATTGTCAACAATATCTGAACAAACCTTTAGATCAATGAGATTAAATTTTAGACTTGCAAGACTATTGAACAATTCATCCCTATCAGAGGTTAACTCCTGGAAATCATCAATCAATGCACTCATCAAGGAAACAAGTTTTGGTTTTGAAAAAAATTGCAGTTTTTCTTTGAGTTCAAGTATACTTACCCGAGAACCCTCATCTTCTTCATCTAGGTCTGAATCTCCAAGAGCCATGAATGCAATTTCGTCAACTTCATATTCATCTGAATCAGATCCCTAGGCTGCAATCATTGTATGCTTCTCTTTCCTTTTTGCCTTCAATTCCTTTTCAGCCCTTTCTTTCTTTTATTCTATTTCCTAGACTGGACAGTCTCTGATCTGATGATCAGTTTTGCCACATTCGTAGCACCCATTTGGATTGTCATTGGAACATTTTTTAGTACCTGTTCCCTTCTTCTTCTTAAAGAATTTACTGAAGTTTTTAGTTATGAAGGCAACTTGCTCCTTATTAAGTTCAAATTCCGCATCACTATCAAAAAATTTTTATGCTAAGATTTTCTTAGAAGCTGCTTGTTCTTTGGTTCCATCAACTTCCATTTCATAAGTCCTTAAGTTTCCTACTAGTTCATCTAGTGTCATGCCTTCAAGACCCTTATTTTCCTCCCTGATTGCAGTTACCTTAACATTCTATTTTGACCTAGGTAATACCCTCAGTACCTTTTCAACTTGTTCCTCTTCAGAGATGACCTTTCCCAAAGAATTCAACTCATTTGTTAAGGTGGTAAGCCTTGTCATCATCTCATGCAGAGTTTTATTTTCCTTCATTTTGAATGCCTAAAGGAGAGAGATCCTGAATTTTCTTACTTGAGAAGTGCCTTCATGAGCATTCACCAGTGCATCCAAATTTTACTTAGCAGTAGTGCTGGTGGATACCCTGTTGTATTCAGCAGGTCCTAGTCCATAGAACAAGATGTTTTTGGCCTTTGTATTTTTCTTCAGATCCAACAAGTTATCAGGAGTAAATTCACTCCTTACTTTCTTGACTTGTTCACCATCAACTAACTTCATTGGAATAGTGGTACCATTAGTAATCCTATCCAATAATTCATAGTATTCACCTTGGATAAATATCTCCATCATTGCTTTCCACCAGATAAAGTGAGACCCATCAAAAAGTGGAGGTCTAGTGGTTGACTGACCTTCACTGTGACTAGTAGGAGATGCGGAATTCATCATGTTGTTCTTTTCTTAGGTTCTAGCCTTATTTAAGACAACCTTACTTTGATACCACTTTTGTAGAGTATGAGCCCTACTAATTGCCTATCTGCGGAACAAGTAAGTAAACGTGGTTCACAGAAGTAAAAGATGAACATTGTGTTTTTACGTGGAAAACACCCGGCTCAAGAAAGGTGTAAGAAACCACGACCTGTACCTCTACAGGATTTAACCCCAACTTCACTAATAACTCTTGAGCCTCAACAATCAACAAAATTACAAGACTTCTTGTAAACTAGGAATTAAAACTTCTAACACCTATCACTACAAAAACACAAATCTTCCCAAGATAAGTGTTCCCAAGTCTTCGAGTTCCCTAACTTGAAGACACAACTCGTAACTCAGTTTATAGATCATTGAGACTAGAACAATGACTCATTACAACTCCAAGAACCTATCTACTCCACACAGTCTATGACTTGCTAAGTAAAGGACCAGGTTCTTCTTCAAGTATGTGAACTGTTTGCTGATTGTTGATTATCTTTTTAGTGCATTGCATGATGGCTTTGAATACCATTTCTTATATTTAAGCCATCCTGTGATAAAGTTCTTTTTGATCTCTACTTCTATCTTCAGTAGGACTCTATTAAGTAACTCATCTTCTTGTAGCTGCCACCTCTCACTCTCTTAGATTTAATAGTTTTCTTTTGCTTTATCTTCTATTCTTGCTGGACTTCTTTATCAAACCAACTTCTGCACGACTTCTTGTTTCTCTTATTTCTCTTATTCTTGAATAGGACTCTTTTACAGGACTTCTTACTCAACCAACTTCTGCTGTGGTAAATGTTTATCCACTCCTGTTTGTACGTAGAGTCATCTTATCAATAACTTGTCTGCATATCAGCTTTGTTCACTTGGATGGACCAGCTTTCACAACATGTTTTATTCACATGTCAATCATCAAAACTCCACAGTCCCTAACATGTAGTACTCACCCCTATCTCTAAAGGGGCTTATGTACTCCACTCGCTGTCTACTAAATGAGCGTTAGAGCGAGCGAGCGAATTCCCTCAATTTAGTGGCTTCCCTCAACCTCCTCTTTCATTTCCGCTTAAGCTTCCATGCTTTGTGGATTAGTTGATTGGATACCCGAGCCCATAATCTTTCCTAGGAACAGCTTCTACGACGATCAACATAAAGGCATGATTAGTTCCATAAATCTCACTGCAATGACCATAGTAAACTCCTTCTCGTTGTACCGAAATAGAGGTCTGATTTAAACGACCAGGTACAACATCACATTTGACACCTAAAGAAAGTACAACCCAACTATGAGGTACATTAGCAGATGTTACAGTAAAATGTATATAGCTCTTTGTTGGTAGAACCAATCGTAGTGATGAAAAACTATATATAGTACGTACTAGCTTTTATGTACGTATGCTGCACGAATATTCCTTATCAATTATTACAAAAATTAGGTTGAAATGATATATTATACTTGTATGTGATCGTTTAATTCTAAAATTCTAGATTTATACATTTAAAGGATTTCATACTACAAATCACTTTTTCTTTTTCTTTATCGACAAAACAATTCGAAAATTACTATGATGTATGTCAAATGAATATATAGTAACCAACAACAACAACAACAAACCCAGTGTATTCCCACATAGTGGGGTCTGGGGGGGGTAAGATGTACGCAGTCCATGCCTTTACCTTTAAAGAAGTAGAAAGGCTGTTTCCGATAGACCCCCGGCTCGAGACACGAGATACTACACAAATACATAGTAAATCATAGAACAAGATGACATAACATAAATACGACACCCATAAGTAATAAAAAACAGAGAAAAGCAAACAGATTCGTAATAAAACATGGAACAAGGTATCGTAACAAGAATAATACCCCCACCAAGTGATTCCCTACACTAGCGACCCAAACTGGCCCTAGCCTTCTGCCCTAATTCGCGTCCTCCAGCTCTTCCTATCTAGGGTCATGTCCTCGGTGAGCTGTAACTGCTCCATGTCCCGCCTAATCACCTCACCCCAGTACTTCTTCGGTCTACCCCTACCCCACCTAAAACCATCCAAAGCTAGCCTCTCACACCTACGAACCGGGGCATCCATGCCCCTCCTCCTCACGTGTCCGAACCATCTCAATCGGACTTCCCGCATCTTATACTCCACTGGAGTCACACCAACCTTCTCCCTGATAGTCTCATTCCAAACTCTATCCCCTCTAGTCAGCCTACACATCCAACGCAAAATCCGCATTTCTGCTACCTTCATTTTTTGAATGTAGGAGTTCTTAACTAGCCAACACTCCGCTCCATACAACATGGCCGGCCGGACTACCACCCTGTAGAATTTGCCTTTAAGCTTGGGCGGCACCTTCTTATCACACAACACCCCCGACGCGAGCTTCCACTTCATCCATCCCGCCCCAATACGGTGCGAGACATCCTCGTCAATCTCACTGTTACCCTGAATCATGGACCCGAGATACTTGAAACTATCCCTCTTACATACCTCCTGTGATTCCAACTTCACTACCACCTCATTCTCCAGCCCCACGTCATTAAACTTGCATTCCAAATACTCTGTCTTTCTTCTGCTCAACCTGAACCCTTTAGACTCAAGAGTTTGTCTCCACACCTCTAATTTGTCATTCACACCCCCTCGCGTCTCATCAATCAAAACTACATTATCTGCAAAAAGCATACACCAAGGCACCTCCCCTTGAATACGCCGCGTCAACACATCCATCACCAAAGCAAACAAAAAGGGACTAAGAGTAGATCCCTGATGCAATCCTGTCAAGACAGTGAAATGCTTTGAGTCTCCTCCCGCCGTCCTCACCTGAGTTTTCGCTCCATCATACATGTCCTTAATTGCTCTGATATATGCCAGCGGGACTCCACTCACCTCCAAGCATCTCCAAAGCACCTCCCTGGGGACTTTGTCGTATGCCTTCTCCAGGTCGATAAATACCATGTGCAGGTCCTTCTTCCTTTCCCTATACTGTTCCACCAGCCTCCGTACCAGGTGAATTGCCTCCGTCGTCGAGCGGCCAGGCATAAATCCAAACTGGTTTTCCGAAATAGATACTATCCGTCTCAGCCTCACCTCGACCACTCTCTCCCAAATCTTCATAGAGTGACTCAATAACTTAATCCCCCTATAATTATTGCAGCTCTGAATGTCACCCTTATTCTTATAAAGAGGGATCATGGTACTCCACCTCCAAGCCTCGGGCATTTTCGCCGTCTTGAAGATTTCGTTAAACAATCCAGTCAACCACCTTACACCACCCTCTCCAGCGAACTTCCAAAAATCCACCGGTATCTCATCCGGCCCCGTCGCCCTACCCCTTCGCATCCTGCGAATAGCCTCTCTAACCTCTTCTACCTTAAAACGTCTACAATAACTAAAATCCCGACACTCCTCTGAGTGCTCCAGCTCCCCTAACATAATAGCTCTATCCCCTTCGTCATTCAAGAGCCTATGAAAATACGACTGCCATCTATTCTTAATGTGGTCGTCCTCCACCAACACTGTACCGTCCTCCCCCTTAATGCACTTCACCTGGTCGAGGTCACGACCCTTCCTCTCCCTAGCCTTAGCGAGTCTAAACAACTTTTTTTCCCCTCCTTTCCCCTGTAACCCTGCATACAAGCTCTCAAAAGCGGACGTCTTAGCCGTCGTAACTGCTAACTTAGCCTCCTTCCTAGCTAACTTGTACTCTTTCCTGTTTACCCGCTTCTCTTCTTCGTCCTTACTCTCAACCAACTTAGCATACGCCCCTTTCTTGGTCCCCACTTTCTTCTTAACCTCTTCATTCCACCACCAATCCCCCCGATGATGCCCGGCCCGGCCCCTAGAAACACCCAACACCTCACTTGCATTCTCCCTGATGCACCTAGACACCCTATCCCACATACTATCCACGTCCCCCCTACACTCCCACACCCCCATTCCCGCCAACTTCTCCCCTATCTCTCACGCATTCACTGACGTCAAGCCGCCCCACTTAATTCTAGGCCTACACTCCTCACTCCTCCTCTTTCTATTCTTCTTTATACCCAAATCCATAACCAAGAGCCTATGCTGGGTCGAAAGATTCTCACTCGGGATGACCTTACAGTCCTTACACAACACCCTATCCCCTTTCCTAAGCAACAAAAAGTCAATCTAGGACTTGGCTATCGCGCTTCAAAAGGTGATCAGGTGATCGTCCTTCTTCGAGAAGCCCGAGTTCACCACCACCAGCCCAAAGGACCTCGCAAAATCCAATAGAGTATCCCCCTCTTCATTTCTTTCCCCAAAACCAAAACCACCATGCACATCACCAAAGCCTCCCGGTAACGCCCCGATGTGCCCGTTGAAATCTCCTGCTACAATAATCTTCTCCGAGCTAGGCACGCCTCTCACCACCTCATCCAAAGCCTCCTAAAACCGCCTCTTCTCCTCCCACTCCAAGCCCACTTGCGGCGCATAAGCACTACACACGTTCAGGGTAAACCCCCGAATGACCAACTTAATAGTCATCAACCTATCATTGATCCTTTTTACCTCTACTACCTGATCTCTAAGCTCTTCATCTACTAAGATGCCAACTCCATTCCTACGCCTCTCGCTCCTAGAGTACCAAAGCTTGTAACCATCCACATCCCTAGCCTTAGACCCTACCCACTTGGTTTCTTGAACACACGCAATATTAATCCTCCTCTTTCTAAGAATCTTCACAAGCTCTATGGACTTACCCTGAAGAGTCCCTATATTCCAAGACCCAACCCTCAGCCTACCATCACTATCCACACGTCTTCCTCTACCACCCCTGAGGCCAAACCTTGGCCCCCCTCCCACTCCCGCCCTTTCCTCTTCCCCCGCCCCCACAACAGTCCCCCGCCCCAACCCCCTCGGACATGACCCTATCCAACCATCAACGCCCACAACCACTACTACAAGAAAATATAAGAAAATCTAAACAGTGGTAGTAACAAAGTAGCAGCAAGAAATACAAGGCTCACACAAATTCGAAGAAATAATCAAGATACAAAACTAAACTCAAATAGAGAGCAAACACCAATGGCCTCAACACCCAAAACCCCAAAAACAGAGCCCCAAGCCGATAACCCAATAAAAGCAGTGCAAGAAGCGACAACAGACAATATCAACAAATCAAACACAAGTCAAGATACAGGAGATAATACTAGCATAATACGAAGAATGAAATAACAAAGATTAGAAGTCACCGGGTTACGCTTGTAGACCAAGTTCTCCTTTCCTGCGAACACTAAATCCGGCCAGATCTGGCCTGTAGATGATGTGGCGACGGTGGGGTTTTCCGGTGATGTGATGGTCGCCGTAGGCGTGCGTGTGTTATTTTTGTTTGTTTTGTTATTTTATGAAGATTCTTTTAACTATTTAATGTGTTCGATCTTTAATTTTATGAAGATCTTTTAAGTAACGTTAAGGGTAAAATATACAGCATCATATTAAAAGATAACAACAACAATTTAACTCGTCAAAAATATTTGAAATCATGTGTCCTACCATTACTAAAAAAGAATAGTCCGATGCACTAAAGCTTTTGCTATGTGCGTAGTCCGAGAAAAGGTCCGAACACATTGTATACAGCCTTACCTTGCATTTTTGTCGGAGGTTGTTTCCCAAACTTAAACCTGTGGCCTCCTGATCACTGCTGTCTCGAATTCTCCAATAGAAAGAATAATTAATTGCTTGAATGTCGGGCCATTTACTCGCGAAATCACCCCGGTCCAAACCCTCGCAGCTCCTTCCTAAAGAAATGAATTGTTGATGCGATGGGAGAAATTTTTCTTTTTACATCAATGCTGGCCCAGTCGAGGCTCATCCATGTCCAATCCCAATGGGCCTTCGATTTGCCCCTCGACAACAATTTTACCAGTTGCTCCAAGGCACCCCTTCTAAGTCCTACAGTTACTCAACACCAAATATGATAAGGCGAAATTGGACATCTTCTAGCTTAATCTGCTATAACTACTGTGACTTCCATGCTACAAAACTAATAAGATGAAACCTTTCTTCCACCAATAATGCATGTTAATTTGTATCGCGAGGGAAAAGAAGTAACCTGTCAGAATCTCTCGATCAACCAGATGTCTCGAGTTCAAGTCTTGTAATTGAGGAATTCTTGATAGAGTAGGTCTCAGGGGCACGGGGCAGAACTTATTGGACCGGTGAAATTTGAATACTGGATGCATAAAGCAAAAGAGTTGAAACAAGAGTTATACTAGTTTACAATTCAATGATTTTCACAACTAAAATGCAACCTAGTACACAAAGTTGAACAACGCTCTACACGAACCTCATGAAGAACTAAACGAAGATAAAGAAAGCCACATACATAAAGAGTTCTAATCTTATTTTTCATCTACCGAAAGAATTTCATACAAAATGTTGACATCTGCCTGAGTTTATTAGGTCTCGTAAGCTCACAGAATTCGGTCTTGAAAATCAGAGATTAAGGTTGACGCAAATGAGCCAAGTCTCGTTCCAGTTTCTCCAGCAATGTTTTTCAGAGAGGACATGTCCTGTTGTGCCTGAAAACATAGAGACAAACGATATAGCGATCCTTTCAATATCTTCTAGTGGTTAGAGAAAAGCGTTTACATTTGTGTCGTAATTGCTTCTATACCTGGAATGAGATCCGGTTAATGAGATCACTAGCAGAGAGATCCAGATCTGATCTATTATCGTTGCCGAAAAGGTCTGCACTTGAACCCTGAGAATAGATAACAGAAGAAAATATTTTTTCTTATTCCTATTTTAGTACCTGAAAATTTTCCGAGAGCCAACTGGAACGCGATTCTAATGGATAATAGGCCTCCTCAACCATGATCCACTTAAACACAAGGATTTTGTTCCCCGCAAGGTTCCTCATCAGCATTCCTTTTTGATGGGTTCAAGTTCAAGTAATATACTCAACTCGTTTGCGAGTAGATGGTAAAAGAAATATTCCTCCATCAGTTAGATTAAATAAATGAACAATTACTTTTAAAAATAGAATGTCATTGAAATCTATAATTATTTAAAATGCTATACTATTTTCCGGCGCATCGCGCGGGTAATATACTAGTAAGCACTAATAAAAGCAACGGATAGGCTAAAGGTAGCTAGTAATTAACCTGATCAATGGTAAATGCTATAAGCTAGGGAGATCATTTTAGTTACGTATACCGATCATATTTATTTAAGTATTTTAAGAAGAATTTAAGGGTTTAAATATACCACAATACATCAGCACGGCAACATGTAGACAACTTGTAAAGCAAATGGATCAAAAGCAATTTTGAAGCTAACAAGAAAGAAGTGGTTCGAAGCAACATCTTTAACAAATGGAATTTCGAGAACTATCCATCCCCAGTGAACAACATAATAAACTATCCAGAACATGCAGATACATATGGACTGCGGTTCTGCGACCCATGTGGTGCTGTAACGGTACTTCGATATCTCACAGTAACACCTCTGAATAGTCTTTTCAAGTTAAGACAAGTTTGAAGCAAAATGATAGCATGGGGAGAAGTATAGTGCATTAGGACAAAAGGGAAAAGGAACAAGGAGAAACACAGGACATATTATTGTTGCGACAGTAAAGAACTATTTCTAATTAATTTATAGGACAAGACCATAATTATGATAATGAATGCAGAAGGGGAAACAATCAAGTCGATATGTTTGCGTGCCAATTTAAAGAAACAGCTACATCCTAAATATATGAGAATGTTATCTAAAATAAGCTGACATGCATACCGAGAATTTTTGCAAAGAAACTGATGCTTCCATTTCAGCTTTGCTCTGATCACCAAAGAATTGGGCAGATGAAATGGCTTTTGCATTAGAAAACTTCTTCCTTGCTTCATCAGTTTCCTCAATCTAATTAAAATAGGATACGAGTTAATTAAGTAAAACAAACACACATCAGTAGAACTGTTAAAGGAAAAAAGAGCATAGGAAAGTGTGGCATCAATGAAAGTGGGGGAGAACCATGAGTCTCAGGTTCAAACTCTAGGTGATCTTTTTTCCATCTGCCCAAGACCAGTACTAGTATGGTGGGAGATTAGCTGAGATGAGCGCAAAGCTGTTCCGAACAACTTGAAGAATGCAGAAACAACTTACACAAAGCAGTCTACTCATAGATCACAAGCAAAAGAAGAACAGAGTGAGAACAATAAATCACAATCTAAAGGACAATTTAACACTAAATGAGGTGAAAAAAGGAGGAAAATTTCCAAGAAAATATTACGAAACATCCAATAGTCAATTTTGTTTTAAATTATAGTAATCAAACACTTGAAACTTGCATTGGATATTTGGTATGTAACATTTTAATTTTTTTTCTTGAATGACTAAAAAGCTAGAGATACTCTAGCAATTTGGGTAACCTAATGAAAATGTTTATACGGTTGGGAAGTGAGTCGAGCAATTAGTATATATATCCAGAGTGGTAACGGGTTGTTCTGTTTCATAAAAAAGAATAAAGCAAAATAAATCCACCGTCATGGAAGAATTTGAAGTTCAAACGGCAACAATCTTTTCTTAAATCAATAACAATCCTTGTAATTGGACAACACAGGATGCTGGAATAGAATCAAGAAGCAACAAATCTCTCACAAGTAAGTATTCACTACCCCCAGCTTTGTATTGATCAAAATATAGTCCACCAAATCACCACCTAACTGCATCATCTATGTGTATGTATATATACAACGGTTAAACTTCTGCTCCAAATCCAGCAGGCCATGGGTAAAAATCAAATCAACAACCAATCGAGCTTGATTTTTCTTTGATTGTGAAAAACAAATATTGCTCATCTTGGATAACACTTCTGCAGGCTTCAGAAAAAACTCAAGCCAGCTCCAGATAGATCATTGTAGAAGTATAATAGGTGATAGGATGTGGAGAAAGGCATGATCACACTAAGGAATTAATATCCTGGGAATGAAAACGTGCATGAAGTTTATATCTTTCCCTTCTAGCTAAATCTGACACTACTTTCTTCATATCTCACAAAAACATGTCAATAATAAAATTTTACTGTGACAACTTTATTAGAATCCTTGTATCACAGTGAACATAAAAATTAGAATAAGAACTCACTTGAACTTTCAAAGATTTCGAGTTTTTGTTTGTGAAACCGCTGTCCATTCCATAGTCCGGAAGAAAATTGGTGGACATTGGAGGGGATACATGGTTAAGAACACGTTCAGAACTTATCTCAGAGGGTTGGACATTGTCTGTGTACTCAAAGCGAGATGTGAATGATGATGAGCCACCAGTTGGTGCATTACTTGCAGAGTTGGAGGAAGAAACTTGAACAGGCGGTTCTTGAGGCTTCTGGTCGTACAGACTTTCACTTGACTGTAAAGATGCTCAATCAATTAATTTGAATTCCAAATTTGTTAAACACCTTACTCTAAACTGCATGCATAAATCTTCATTTCAAAGTAAGTAATTGATACCCTGCACCCATTTCTCCAGCTTGGAAGGCTAAGATCGTACCTTTTTAGTAAGTTTCCGAGCTCCAAGTTCACCTGGCTTGCCAGATTTCCTTGCAATTATAGGTTTCTTAATCGAAGTAGTAAAAGCTGATTGTGATGCTTTGGGTGAAGCAGAAACCTCTGGTGTCTCATCCTTAAATGATGAGGTTTCTTTTGGAGCTTCACTAATTTTAATATTAGAAAATCCATTTGTAGTCTGCACAGCCTTAGAGGCAACAGGTGATGCTGGCAAACCTGCATCCTCTGCTTTACTTTCCTCCACTTTATTTTAGCAACTTCTTTTGAGAGGAGTACAGAAGAAAAGGAGGTGGTGACAGAGGCAAAAGATTGCCCTAAGCCCGTAACAGATATCTCAACCATGACTAAGGAATGTGAAGCTATATTATCAACCCTCCTTAATACATACTAACATGCACTCGAACTCTTATGTTCCGCTTCTGTATCCCCACCCACACCCACCACCACAAACATAGCCTCTTTTTTAAAAAAGCTCAGTAGACGGCAAAAACACATCAAAGTTAGTGTTCATGGATTTCCATAGTCTCCCGTTGCAAGTTTTCCTCATAATCAATCAAATCAGGTTAGGTTTAAGAAGGTACCCAAGATTCGTTTTTGTCATCACTTTCTGAATAAGGTAAATAATATTGTATTTGTTGCGCTGCTTGACTTGTACTTCTGATATGCTGATTGTTAAAGCTAGGAAGAGGTCCATCCACCACGGTGAAATAAGATGAGCAACTATGGAAGTGATGAGGCCCAAAGTATGATGCAGTGGTTAGAAAAAAAAGGCATGTAGCCTATTGTCATAAGACTCACAGCCAAGAAGTCCAACATGCCCATTTCGAACTTTACTTCTCCACTCTTCCTTGTTCTAGATCATCCCATTGACAGTGTGATTTGAAAAGAATAATAGTGACATTAAAATGTGAAAAACTGGCCCATGGATGAAAGAGAAAGCACCACCCTCCTCAAAAGAAAGAAAATGGGCTCTTTCAATGAGCAGCAAGAGAATGTGTTAAGAAAAACAATAGCCAGATTAAAGTTGCTCACACCTTTTTTGAGGTTCTGTTAACAATGATAGGTAGGAAACTGAAACAAAAGTTGACACAGGAAGAGTCTATCTCACTCCTTCCTTTATTAAGAATCGAGAAATCACCTTAGGGAGAATGGAACACAGTTTCGAACTTGGTAGATAGTCGGACTGGCCTTTGCTTTTCCCCACTAACATGTCAAGCATTTGACAGCGACTGGATTAGCATCAGGTGATATCCACCTAATCCACACGTTGCGTGTTGTCGTGATATACTTTTACCACTAGATCAAAGCCCTGGGAACAAATACAGGAAGTCCCTTGAGGTGGTCATACCAATAGTTTTGCAAAATGAAGAAGCACTAGCTTTGGAGCTGTTGTAGCAGAATGTTGAATCGAGATGACAACCCAATCTTCCAAGATATCAACTTTTCTCTTTCAGAGAAAGCTCGGGTACTTTATTATTAAAAACACTACCATAGTGCACAATAATACAAGGACATGTAGGGAAAACACAGCATCCCTTAGCTATTCAGGAAGCTAACACTTCATCCATGTCACATGCAACATCAGTCTGACTTCAACAACACAAATCCAAAAGTAAGCATCTTAGTTCTAGACAGTCAGAGTGACCTACTGATATCTAAACAACTTTCTAGCTCCAAAAGCTTTCTTTAAGTTTCCTGGTGTGACTTAAAGGAATTTGAACAAGATAATCAACAATGAGATCCCCAACCTTTTGGATAGCACTATCTAGAAGCCTCACATTCTTACCCCTTGTATAGTATTAAAGTCATAATTGAGGGAACTCCATCCTCTGTAACTGTCGTTAATTCCCATACACTGCAATTTCCGTTTAAAGATACATTTTGCTGTTTAATTCTTCCATCAATATTCTCTCAGCACTTCCAAAAATATTAACTACCTCCTTCACGGGTGAAAATGATCCCTTCAACTCATACAGGACTGGAGATGCTGTTTGTTCAGTAGCTATCTACCTTCGGGCCTGTCTTTAGTCTAGCTATAAAGAATTTTAGGTGTTGACTATACTACTATGTTGGCCTATTGTAACATGGATCACTAATTTAACCTAACGTATTGTGTCAAGAAAGTGTACATGGTGAGAGTGCACTGAGCAGATTATGGAAAAAAAACACCTACAAGTGCAAATACTTGTGCACAGTTAAATCCATTTAATATAAATCTTGGGAGATTTATACAACTTATGTCAGAATCATCTTCCTCCACTTCAATATCCATCAAAACTTGGAGTACCAGTTTCTTGATATGAAAGCCAGCTAACGAGGTATTCGTAGGTGTTAAAATATTCCATTGGATAGAATGTCAAATCAACCATATATTTGAAAGCCCCAAAGCCAAACCTATGCCGAGTGCATCTATGGTCTTTTATGTGTAAATAAGGATACTAATTAGTACTATCAGATTCCTTCTATAGTTCCACTCTTCTACATAAAAACTAGCTCTAGACTACAAATATCAGATGCTCCTAACCTGTTGATTCCAATAATTTCAACATTCCTAATCATTTTTTTTAGTACCTAATAAAACCTAAAACTTATGTTGCCCGGCATACTCTTCAAAAATGATGGTTTCTGTCATATACTCCAAAAGTAGTGTATTTTTGGAGAATCCGACCCGAGTGCGGCAACGTTTTTTGAGAGTTCAAGTAACATGGCCTAAAATGCACGCCTCATAAAACTACCAAAAAACAAAAACAAAATTTCATTGGTAAATTTAGCATGTATAAGAAAAAAAGGTAGCTGAAAACCAGCTCAATAACAACAACAACATACCCAGTGGGGTCTGGGGAGCTCTACAGTGTATGCAGACCTTACCTATACTTCGCAGGTGATGTAGAGAGGCTGTTTTCAATAGCTGAAAATCAGCTCCATAATAACAAAAACATACCCAGTGGGGTTTGGGGAGCTCTTGTCACGACCCGAACTAGGGCCTGGCCGTGTCGGACATCCCGAACCATGAAGGCTCGGAATGCGCTTCTCTATCTGGTAATCATGCACAATATTCATAAAATAAAAGAAGATGCGGAAACATAATCTGCTACGGAAACGTGGTCAATTCTGAATTCAACATAAGTATGGAAACTGTAAATCAACTACATCTAAATAACATCTGACTAAATCTCTACTACATGAAAATCTGACAACTGTCCGAAACTGGGACAAGGCCCCTAGTAGACCAAAACTGAAATAAGTGACATAATCTAAAAAGATAGGCCTTCTGGAATAGAGCACAATCTGACCAGCTATCTGAATTATCTACTTTTTATTTGGACTCCTAGACTAAGTCTCCGAACCTGAGAGGTAGGGGGGAGGGGGGTCAATACAGATGTACTGGTACGCAGAGCATATCCAAAATAATCATATATTATTCAAAATATATGAGAGTAATTTAAAACAGTTCATAAGTATATCATATAGTATGAATTCACATGGGCATTTTAAAGACTCTGTAAAAATCATCTCAACTCCGAGAAATCAGTGTTACTTCATGGTACACCCTACAACTCTAAAAAATTCCATGGGCTATATGGAAACTACCATTAAATCGGTAGCGAAGCCCCCAACTCAAATGCGCCGCAAGGGTTGGAGTCTCTGAATTTACTACGCCACACAACCGTCGCCAACATACAATAATAATCTACCCGTATCGGCAAATACGGTTTCAGGCTAAGAGTTTCTTGAACTTGCGCCTTCTTCAGGTAACCACCTAACCCTCTTTAAGTCCCTTCTTAAAACTCTATCAAAACATACAATCCTGAAAACATGCTCTAAAAACATAGTCTGTTATGGCATAAATACATATGGTATTATCATACCATTGACTTGCAAGTCACATCTCTAAGCCATTATTAGTCTATCATAAATCTCTATTTTCAAAACACAAGTTTTGGGACCACCAATTCAATAATTCAATTCAAAGAAACTCTTTCTCAAAACTCATGTAAACACATGCAGGGAACTCATCTTTGTCAAGCATTTCAGTAGTACAGTACAAGGTGGCCATGTCAAAGTTCTCAATTCACATGCAATTCTTTCTCTTAAACACAAGAACACATTTATATCAAGAAACACCCTCTCAACAATTTCAAATCATGCTCAAATGCTATAATATTGAGAAAACATCTTTCAAATCACAAAACCATAATCTTTAATTCAATACACGAGAGGGAGTTCATACTTTATGCTCTCAACGATCTTAAATATCAAATTCCATACATATACATATACATGTAAATCAATTTAGGGGATAGGAACACAAGGTCAAAAAAATAGTAATATTAAAACATTCAGAGTACGTAATTTAGAACATAGATTCCAAAACCCCTTTGAAAATCATGCATAAAAATCTAAAAATCATGCTCTAATGGTTTTAAGACAATGTCGTTTTTAGGATAATCCCCACGTACCTCTACGTAGAAATTTAAAGGATGATTCTTGATGCCCACGGCTTGGGGATTCCAAATCTTCAATTTGTTTTGAAAACCCACGGTTGAATCTTGATTTATTGGAATTATTAATATGGAACCCTAGAGAGTGTTCTTGAATATTTTTGGTGAATGTATGAGTAATATGATCAATTGGGGTTGAAATCTCGTGTTTGGACAGATAAGGGTGTGAGAAAATACCCAATATACCCTTAATAAGAACGGTATTAAAATATAACTAGGAGCCTGATTTCCTGGGCCACCGCAATGCGCGACTATCGCGGTGGCTCACTGGAAATTGACGAATGGGAATTTGGCCCACTCCATGATGCTCCACCATCGTGGAGTCCCACTGGAAATTAACTATGATAGGAATGATGGTGTTTTACGAATAGGACTTAAATTAACCATAAATCCTTCATCGAGTGTGCGTTTTGGACGCATCTTCTGTCGATGAAAAACTTATTCAATCATCTACGAAATGAAAAGTTGAAATCTAAGGGATTCCACAGGGAAATATGTATATATCATTCTAGAAGACAATGCTTGATATTTTAAGGACAAAATTTAGCTAAGAAAAACTTTGGGGCATTACAATATCCCCCCGGGAACATTCGTCCCCGAATGTTGATGCGAGATACAAACTAGTATAATTTCAAGCATGCTAAGGCAAAGAAAGAATAAGGCAAGGATTGTACCTTCCTCGTCATCCATTGGATCAAAAATGTTTGGGTATCTAGCTCTCATGTCAACTTCTAATTCCTAAGTCGCTTCTTCAATTTTCTGGTTTCTCCACAACACTTTAACTGAGGCTATCTCTTTGTTCCTCAATCTTCTAACTTGGCGATCCAAAATCTCTACAGGGTCTTCTTCATAGGATAAGGAGTCTGTCACTTTGATTTTTCGACAGGCAATACTAAAGAAGTGTCTCCAATACACTTCTTCAACATAGATATATGAAATAACAGCTGAAACGAACCCAAACTAACTAGCAAACCTAACTCATATGCAACTCCACTTACCCTTCTCACAATATTATATGGTCCTATATAAGGAAGACTCAACTTACCTTTCTTCCCAAATCACATGACTCCCTTCATGGGAGAAACCTTGAGAAACACCCAATCTCCAACCTCAAACTCTAGATTTCTTCTCCTAACATTGGAGTAGGACATCTGACAACTCTGAGCTATCTTAAGTCGTTCTCTAATGACTTTCACATCCTCTATTTCCTGATAAACAAGATCAAGCCCAAATATCTGCATCGCACCTACTTCATACCATCCTATCAGGGACCTACATCTTCTCCCATACAATGCCTCAAAAGGTGCCATCTTAATATTGGAATGGAAACTATTATTATATATAAACTCTATCAATGGCAAGTGCTCTACCCAACTACCTTTAAAATCAATCATGTAGGCCCTCAATATATCCTCAAGGGTTAGGATGGTGCGCTTAGCTTGCCCATCTGTCTAAGGGTGGAAAGCCGTGCTCAAATTCACTTGGGTAACTAAACCATTTTGAAACGATCTCCAAAACTGTGTACCTCTATCAGATATGATGGACACAGGTGCCTAATGCAAACAAACTATTTTTGCAATGAACAGCTTGGCATAATCCTCTCCCGAATAATTTGTCCTGACAGGTAGAAAGTGAACTGACTTGGTCAACCTATCTACAATCACCCAAATGGAATCATACTGGTTTCGGGACCTCGAAAGTCCTGTAATGAAGTTCATATTAATCATCTCCCACTTCCACAAAGGCAAAGCTATCTCTTGAGAAGAACCACCTGGCCTCAAATGTTCCACTTTAACTTGTTGACAATCCAAACACTTGGCAACATAGTTAGCCATATCATGCTTCATATTATTCCACCATTAAATGGTTTTCAAATCTCGATACGTCTTAGTAGAGCCAGGGTGAACAACATACCTTGACCTGTGAGCTTTGTCAAGGATTCTCTTCCTCAGACCATCTAAATCTGGCACACATAACCTACCTTGGTATCTCAAAACACTATCACCACCAATTTCAAAAGACAATACCTTTTGTTGACCCATATCTTTCTTGATTTGCATCAAGATGGGATCTTCAACCTGTTTCTCTTTGACTTCTGCACAAAGAAAAGATTTAGCTATCTCATGAACAACCACTCCTCCATCCTCAGAATCCATAAGTCACATTCCTAGATTTGCAAGTCGTCGAATGTCCTTCACCATCTCCATATTTTCTTTCCCCACATAAGAAAGACTGCCCATAGATAACCTGCTAAGAGCGTTGGCTACCATATTTTCCTTGACCGAATGATAGTGCAGGCTTATGTCATAGTCCTTTAAAAGTTCCAACCACAGCCTCTACCTGAGATTCAATTATTTCTGCGAGAAAACATACTGTAAAATCTTGTGGTCAGTAAGTATATCAACGTGTACCCCATACAAATAGTGCCTCCAGATCTTAAGTGCAAAAACAACAGCCACTAACTCCAAGTCATAAGTAGGGTAGTTCTGCTCATGCACCTTCAACTGCCTAGATGCATAAGCCACTACCTTACCATGCTACATAAGAACACACCCAAGTCCCACTCAGGATGCATCATAGTATACAACAAAACCTTATGTACCCTCCGAAGGAGTCAGAACAGGAACAGTAGTCAACTTGTCTTTCAACTTCTCAAAACTATTCTCACAAGAGTCAAACCACAAAAACTTTACCTTTTTCTGAGTCAACTTAGTAAGTGGTGCAGCTATGGAAGAAAAACTCTTGACGAATCTTTTGTAATAACCCGCCAAACCCAAGAAGCTTCGAATGTTGGTTGGATTCGTGGGTCTGGGCCATTTTTTCATTGCCTCAATCATTTGGGGATCAACCTTAATCCCCTCACTCATGCTCTAAGAATGCAATAGCATTCAACCAGAATTCACAGTTTGAAAATTTTGCATACAACTTATGATCTTTAAGGGTCTAAAGGATGATTCGGAGGTTATTCTCTCAGAATATACCAAAATGTCATCAATGATTACAATGACAAACAGATCCAAAAACTGATGGAAAACCCTATTCAATATACCATGAAAGCTGCAGGGGTGTTAGTCAACTCGAAGGACATGACTAAGAATTCATAATGGTCGTATTTGGTTTGAAAAGCTGTTTTGGGAATATCTGACTCTCTAACTTTCAACTGGTGATATCCCAAATAGAGGCCTATCTTTGAAAAACATTTAGCACCCTGAAATTGATCAAAAAGATCATCAATTGTAGGAAGGGTATATTTATTTTTAATCGCGACCTTATTCAATTGGCGGTAATCTATGAACATAAGAAGGGAACAATCTTTATTTCGCATGAAAAGTACAGGTGCACCCCAGGGAGACACCGGGGAGGATAAAACCTTTATCTAGAAGATCTGCTAGCTGTTCTTTCTACTTTTTTACCTCCGCAGGATCCATCCTATATGGTGGAATAGAAATAGGATGGGTATCTGGCAATAAATCAATACCAAAATCTATGTAATACCTCAGAAAATTTTTCGTTGAATTTTGTGCGTAAACGTGTTGGGTTCTATCTTCTGGAATGAATTATAAATTTTTCGTGCAAAATGTCTTAGATTATAACCCACCATGTATCGAATAAGATTTTCAACGATATGTGGATCATTCGAAATGGACATCTGAGCGACAAGTTATGAACATTCCGATCGAACCGTGAATAGTATTGAACAGTAAAATGCGCAGGAAAAAGTACTGAGGCCTGGCATATTTTTGCTCCAACTTTAAACGATCATAACTCCTTATACATAATAATCTGCGTGATATACTATATATTAATGGAAAGCTCTGCGAGTCCTCTTTCCAATGAAATTGGTTTCATCCAATTTATCTATCGGAGCAAAAAGTTATGGTTGATCTACTTCAGCCTATCAAAAGTGAATTTTTGGATCAACTTCAAACAATCATAACTCCTCGTACACAGTGATCTGGGTGAGATTCTATATATCAACGGAAATATATGAGAGTACTCTTTCTACTGAAATTGGTTTCATCCAATTTGAATATCGTAGTAAAACATTATGGTTGATCTACTTTAGACTATCAAAACAGTCCACCAAAGGACAAATTTGAGAATATTTTTTTTAATTTGTAGGGGCGTTTTGGTCACTACCCCTCACCCAAAATCCGTCCAAACCCTATATTAAAGCCTATTAGAAGCATTATATGTTATATTTCATCAAACTCCCTCAAAAATAAAACCTTAATCTTCTACATCCAACTTCAAGAACTTCCAAAGATGACCATTAATTCTGCAAATTTATTCAAAATTCCAAGTTCCTAGTTCAAGAACTCCAAGAACCATCATTCAAAGGCACAATTAACATATCAAAAATGAGTATCGATCTAAAGTTCACCATTCAAGGTATGTGGAGTTTTTCAACAAGAAATCTCTTTCGTTCTTGTGCCCAAAAGTAATTTTCTTTACAAAGGCATGATTTTTATTTGATTTTTTATGAATTTGAAGCATGAACCATATCTTATGATGATTATTATGAAATATTAATGTTTATAATTTTGAAACATTGTACATTGGACTCCATGTAGTTCACATGGTTTATTTCGGTTATAGGATCTCCCAGTGTGTGTGTGTTTCCTTGTGTCTATGGTGAATGGTGAAGTGATTTGAAAGTGGAATTGTGAAAGTTATTCTTTCGAAAGATTTAAATGATATTTACATTATGAGAATTGATATTCTTGATGAACTGAAAGTGATTGACAAATTATATGATGACTCACATGTGTTATTGTACTTATTTTATCCTCTCATGATTATGATGATTTTCTTCAGGCTATATGAGTCTTTCATACAGCCTATTTATTTCTTATAAATATTTATGATTATGATGTTTATACAACTGCATTCACCCCCATATACTCGGTTCCTTTCTATGATACTGACCCACATCTTCAGATGTGGGCTACATTTTCTCAGAATATAGTTTCAGGTGCTCAGTTCCAGGTTCGACAGTGATTTTTCGGGCATGCTGTTCTACATCCCTTGTTGTGGTGAGTCCTCATGTTCTGAGGACGTGATTTCTGATGTTGGTTTCATGAAATTGTTTACATTTGATAACTGAGTATGAGTTAGTTGGGGTATGTCTCAATGGCTTACTGGTTTTATTGATTTTCTTAGAGTCTTGTCAGACTAGTATAGATGTTGGGAGTTGACTAATAAGTCATATTTTGTTATCTTTCTGAAATTCTTTTATTCTTGGATGATGATTACTCTATTGATATTTGAGGGTTATTTATGGAAACCCCGTTGATTTGTGTTGAACTGAATGAAAATGGCTCAAAGGGTTAGCTTGGGGCTACTCGTAGCCTCAAGCACCGTGTGATGCTTCGAGACCTATTTTTTGGGGCATTACAAACTTGGTATCAGAGCCTAAGGTTTTAAGGTGTCCTAGGGAGTCTGACAAGCCGCGTTAAGTAGAGTCTTGATCAGCGGTGTGTAGCGCACCACATCTATGAGCAAGAGGCTATAAGACATTTTAGGAAAAAGTGTGATTCTTTCTTTCCGAAGTCTATTGTGGTTAAAGTATCTCTCTCTGCTATTGATTTGTGCTCTCCTCTTACCTCCTGATAGAGAGATAGATTTCGGGATTGATCTTCTTCCCGATACTCAGCCCATTTCTATTCTTCCTTATCGTATGGCCCCTATAGAACTTAAGGAGTTGAAGGAGAAAATCAAAGATCTACTAGATAAGGGTTTCATAAGGCCCAGTGTTCATCCTTGGGGTGCTCCTGTGTTGTTTGTGAGAAAGAAAGATGGCTCTTTGCATATGTGCATTGATTACCGCCAACTGAATAGAGTCACCATAAAAAATAAGTACCCCCTTCCGAGAATAGATGATTTGTCTGACCAATTGCAAGGTGCAAGTTATTTCTCAAAGATAGAACTTCGTTCCGGCTATCATCAACTCAAAGTTAGGGAGTGTGACATCCCGAAAACTGCTTTCCAAACTCATTATGTCCATTTTAAGTTTCTTGTTATGTCTTCCGGGCTAACTAATGCCCCAGTAGCTTTCATGGACCTCATGAACCGAGTGTTCAGACCATATCTGGATAGGTTTGTCATAGTGTTCATTGATGATATACTGGTGTACTCCCGTAGTTCTGATAATCTCTGAACTATCTTGCAAACCGTTAGAGATCATAAGTTGTTTGCCAAGTTTAGTAAATATGTGTTTTGGCTAAGGTCAGTTTCTTTTCTGGGTCATATCATTTCTTTCAAGGGTATTAGAGTTGATCCCTAAAAGACCGAAGCTATTAGAAATTGGCCTAGACCTATTGCTCCGACTGATATCCAAAGTTTCTTGGGTTTAGCTGGCTATTACTGCCGTTTTATTGAGGGTTTCTCCTCTATAATTTCTCCTATGACTCGATTGACCCAAAAAAAAGTTCTTGTGGTCCGAATCTTGTGAGAAGAGTTTTCAGGAGTTGAAGACTCGACTCACTTCATCCCCTGTTTTGACTTTGCTTGATGGTGTTGATGGTTTTGTGGTGTACGGTAATGCTTCGAGAGTTGGGTTGGGTTACGTATTGATGTAGAAGGGTAAGGTGATAGCTTATGCTTCTAGACAGTTGAAACTCCATGAGAAAAATTACCCTACCTATGACCTTGAGTTGGCTGCTGTTGTGTTTGCTTTGAAAATCTGGAGACACTATTTGTATGGTGTCCATGTTGATGTTTTCACTGATCATAAGAGTCTGCAGTATGTGTTTACCCAGAGAGAATTGAATCTTAGGCAGATACGATGGTTAGAATTGTTAAAGAACTATGATATGAGTGTGCTGTACCATTTGGGAAAGGCCAATGTTGTGGCGGATGCCCTAAGTAGAGTGTCCATGGGTAGTGTTTTGCATATGGTAGAAGGCAAGAAAGAGTTGGCTCATGATGTACATCATTTGTCTAGAATGGAGGTTAGGTTGTTTGACTCTGATGAAGGTAGTACAGTGGTTCAGAGTAGTTCCGAATCCTCCTTGGTTTTGGAAGTGAAGGAAAAGCAATACTTAGATGCTAGTTTGGTCAGATTGAAGGAGTCAGTCAAGGACCAAAAAGTAGAGGTTTTCTCCCAAGGGGGAGGTGGTGTGTTAAGATTGCAGGGTAGATTGTGTGTCCCGAATGTTGATGATTTGAGACAGAGGATTATGGCTGAAGCGCATGGGGCGCGATATTCTATTCATCCTGGTGCCACCAAGATGTACTGAGACTTGCGGGAAATCTATTGGTTGAGTTGCATGAAGAAAGATATAGCAGCGTTTGTAGCTAAGTGTGCTACATGCCAACAGGTTAAGGTTGAACACCAAAGACCTGGTAGTATGATGCAAGAGTTTAGTATTCCCACCTGGAAGTGGGAAGAGATAAATATGGACTTCGTGATTGGTTTACCTCCTTCCCGATGCCATCATGATTCCATTTGGGTTGTGGTTGATAGGTTGACTAAGTTTGATCATTTCTTGCCTGTTCATACTTCATATACTGCTGAGGATTATGCTAGATTGTATATCCGAGAGCTATTCAGACTGCATGGAGTTCCCTTGTCTATCATTTTGGATAGGGGTACTCAGTTCACTTCGCAATTTTGGAAAGCTTTTCAGAAGGGTCTTGGTACCCAAGTGCTTTTGAGTTCTGCTTTTCATCCGCAGACCGATGGTTAGGCTGAGTCGACCATCCAGAACTTAGAGGATATGTTGAGAGCTTGTGCACTTGACTTTAAGGGAAGTTGGGATGATCACTTACCGTTGATAGAGTTTGCTTACAGTAACAGTTTCCACTCTAGTATTGACATGGCTTTATTTGAAGCCTTATATGGGAGGAAGTGTAGATCACCCATAGGTTGGTTTGAGGTGGGTGAAGCGGCTGTGAGTGGCCCTGATTTGGTATTTGAGGCTATGGAAAAAGTTAAGTTGATTATGGAAAGGTTGAAAACTGCAAAGAGTCGTCAGAAGTCATATGCAGATGTTAGAAGAAGAGACCTTGAGTTTGAAGTTGGTGACCTAGTGTATCTGAAAATTTCACCCATGAGGTGGGTGAAGAGATTTGGAAAGAAAGGGAAGCTTAGTCCCCGTTATGTTGGTCCTTATAAAATTCTTAGCCGTGTTGGTAAGGTAGCTTATGAAGTCGAGTTTCCTTCCGAGTTGTCCTTTGTTCATCCAATATTCCATGTCTCCATGCTTAGAAAGCATATTAGCGATGTTGTGGTAGTGGATTCCTCTGTGAGTGCTGACATTCAAGAAAATCTTTCTTTTGATGAGATTCCTATTGAGATTCTTGATTTCAGTGTCCGAAGACTAAGGAACAAAGAAGTTCCGTTGGTCAAGGTGTTGTGGCGAAACCAATCTGTTGAGGGCGCAACTTGGGATGCTGAGGCGGATATGTGATCCAAGTACCCGAACCTATTTTCCACGAATTCCGATCAAGCCGAAGGTACCGTTCTTTCCTAATTCATACACTTTTGATAAAAGTTACAGCAGTTCAGCTGTCATTTATTATGTGTTCAACTGTAGTTTCTTGAATTTATGCATTCTATGTTGCATTCGGAGTGAGAAACGATGTGGTGATGAGTCTAACGAATGGTTTAAGCTATATTATCTCTTCCCTATATAATCTTGGCATGTCTAGCATCATTCAAGGATGAGTGTTTCCAAGGGAGGGATGATGTAATACCACAGAAAATTTTTCGTTGAAATTTTATGCGTACACGTGTTGGGTTCTATCTTCTAGAATGAATTATAAATTTCTCGTGTGAAATGTCTTAGATTATTACCCAACATTGCATAGAGTATCAAATAAGCTTTCCAAAGATAAGTGGATCATCCAAAACGGACACCCGAGCGACGAGTTATGAACATTCCGATCGAACCGTGAGTAGTACTGAATAGTAAAACGTGCAGGAAAAAGTACTGAGGCCTGGCGTATTTTTGCTCCAACTTTAAATGATCATAACTCCTTGTACATAATGATCTGGGTGATCTACTATATATCAACGGAAAGCTCTGCGAGTCTTCTTTCCAGTGAAATTGGTTTTATCCAACTTTTCTATAGGAAAAAAAAGTTATGGTCGATCTACTTCAGCCTATCAAAAGTGAATTTTTGGGTCAACTTCAAATGATCATAACTCCTCGTACACAACGATCTGGGTGAGATACTATATATCAACGGAAATATATGTGAGTCCTCTTTCCAATGAAATTAGTTTCATCCAATTTGAATATCAAAGTAAAACATTATGGTTGATCTACTTCAGACTATCAAAACAGTCCACCAAAGGACAGATTCAAGAACTTTTTTTTTTATTTTTAAGGGCGTTTTGGTCATTCCCCCTCACCCAAAATCCATCCAAACCCTATATTAAAGCCTATTAGAAGCATTATATGTTACATTTCATCAAATTCACTCAAAAAGAAAATCCTAAGCTCCTACATCCAACTTCAAGAACTTCCAAAGTTCACCATTAATTCTGCAAATTTATTCAAGATTCCAAGTTCCTAGTTCAAGAACTCCAAGAACCATCATTCAAAAAATGAGTATCGATCTAAAGTTCACCATTCAAGGTATGTGGGGTTTTTCAACAGGAACTCTCTTTTGTTCTTGTGCCCAAAAGTAATTTTCTTTACAAAGGCATGATTTTTATTTGATTTTTTATGAATTTGAAGCATGAACCCATATCTTATGATGATTATTATGAAATCTTGATGTTTATGATTTTGAAAGATGAATTTACATGTGTGGTGATGTAAAGCTTGAATCTTGAACGATATTTATCATGATTTTGATATTTGGGTCGTGAATCCCCATTGGAAATTGTGTTTTTTTTAGAAAGTGTGTGTTATAAGCACGTTGATGTTAAATATTTGAGATATTTTGAATGATTTGACCTTTTGGTCTTAATGGAGTTGTTTTGAACTCGAGTGTGAAAGAAATCCACAACGTGGTTATTTTGATAGATGGGAAGCATGATGGCTCCCGATGTATATTTATATATTACTGAAATTGTTTTATTGTGGATTGCCTTTGAAATGATCTGAGTTAAGTCAGGGAGAAATATTTAGCACTGAGTGGGAGGTATAAAACGACCTTACTTCCCTAGAACTACGTGCCCCCGTAGGAGTGAGCCCGAGGCTGAATTATATAGTGATCACTAGTTTGTGTGGATTTGATATCGACAGTCCTACTCCGATGGAAAGGATAGGATGGCTCTCCCCAACGTGGGTTGTACGTTGGACTCCATGTAGCTCACATGGTTTATGTCGGTTATAGGATCTCCAAGTGTGTGCATTTCCTTGTGTCTATGGTGAATGGTGAAGTGATTTGAAAGTGGAATTGTGAAAGTTATTCTTTCGAAAGATTTAAATGATATTTACATTATGATAATTGATATTCTTGATGAACTGAAAGTGATTGACAAATTATATATGACTCACATGTGTTATTGTACTTATTTCATCCTCTCATGATTATGATAATTTTCTTCGGGCTATGTGAGTCTTTCATACATCCTGCATATTTGTTATAAATATTTATGATTTTGATGTTTATACAACTACATACACCCCCATATACTTGATTCCTTTCCATGGTACTGACCCACATTTTCGGATGTGGGTTGCATTTTCTCAGAATGTAGGTTTAGGTGCTCAGTTCCAGGTTCGACAGTGATTTTTCGGGCATGCTGTTCTACATCTTCCGTTGTGGTGAGTCCTCATGTTCCGAGGAAATGATGTCTTATGTTGGTTTCACGGAATTGTTTACATTTGGTAACTGAGTATGAGTTAGTTGGGGCATGTCTCAATGGCTCGCTGGTTTTATTGATTTTCTTAGAGGCTTGTCAAACTAGTATAGATTTTGGGAGTTGACTAATAAGTCATATTTTATTAACTTTCTGAAATTCTTTTATTCTTGGATGATGATTACTCTGTTGACATTTGAGGGTTATTTATGGAAACCCCGTTGATTTGTGTTGAATTGAATGAAAATGGCTCAAAGGGTTAGCTTGGGGCTAGTCGTAGCCTCAAGCACCGTGTGACGCTCCGGGACCCATTTTCGGGGCGTTACAATCTAACTCCTTATCAGGTGTTATTCTTGGGAGATCATCTGGAAAGACTTCTGGGAATTTATTCACTACGGGGATAGACTGAAGAGGAAGACTTTCAACACTAGAATCTTTAACCCAAGTAAGATGATACAAGAAACCTATGGAAATAAGTTTATGGGACCTGAGATAAGATATGAAGTGCCCTCTAGGTGCTAGAGAATGTCCCTCCCATTCTATCAAAAACTCATTTAGAAAAGAAAAGGTGACTCTTCGGGTCCTACAATTCAAGGTAGTATAGCACGAAAGGAGACAGTCCATCCCTAAGATGGCATCAAAATCAACCATATCAAGTTCTATGAGATCTGCCTCAGTATCCCGACTGAAAATAGACACAACATAATTTCTATACACCACCTAGCCACAACAGAATCTCCCACCGGGGTGGAAACCAAAAAAGGTTCAGCAATCACATCAGGCTCAAACCTAAAACCAACATCCACGTATGGGGCCACATAAGACAAGGTAGACCCGGGATCAAGTAATACATACACATCATAAGAAAATATTTGCAATGTACCGGTGACTACATCTGGTGAGGCCTCTGCCTCCGGGCGGTTGGTCAAAGCATATAATCGGTTCCGACCATTTTTGGCAGCTAAAGTGTCACCCTTCTGAGGTGGTGGTGCAAATCAATTCTCCTGTGACTTGGCTCCTCCAATATTGCTCTTTGCTGCCAGACAGTCTCTCTAGATATGGCCTGGATGGACGCCTGAATAACAAACCAAAATGCCAAACTGACATCTCTCTAGATGATTCCTCCCGCATCTCCCACAACACAGATATGACTGAGAGGTCTGGGCTACACTTCCTTACGACTGTGTACCCTGCATCCCTGGCCCCTGACTAGACTAAAAATTCTGGGTGCGCTACTCAGCTGTGAGTTTGGACACTGGAGCACTAGCTGCCGATTGTGCATTACCCCAATTCTTTTTCTTTTGCCATTTTCCGCCCCAATTACCGCTCTGCTGTTGACTATGACTCTGGTCTATCGGTTTGTATCACTTTGCCTGCCTATCCTTTTCCCTAGATTCAGATATCTTCTTCTTCTTCTCCTCAACTTGCTGCATATGGACTGACATTCTAGCACAGTCCATATCCCTGTTCAGCATAGCTTCCTGACACTCAAGCACCACATCATCTAAAAGGCCAGAAAAAAACTTTTTTTTTGGGCCCTCATACTACTCGTCATCTCAGAAGCATAACGGGCCAGCTGATTAAACTTTAAAGTATACTCCTAAACACTTATCTTACCCTGCTTAAGGTTTATGAACTCCTCTACTGTAGCTTCCATCTGCTTCAGAGAAGAATCGGTCAAGAAAAGCTTTCATGAACTCATCCCAAACTGTGGGCTTAACACTGTCACCCTTCGCATCTTCCTACTCATTGTACCATTAGTTCGCTATATCCTTTAGCTGGTATGTTGCTAGCTCAACACCCTCTACCTGATCAACATGCATTACTTTGAAAATCTTCTCCATTTCGTCTACGAACTCCTGTGGGTCCTCTTCTACCTTAGCGCCAGAGAACTTGGATGGGTTCATTCTCATTAACTAGCCCACTCTAGTAACTTCAGAAGTAACAGACACAGACCCAGTATCCTCCAACCTCTGAGTTTGTGGGGCTACCAGCTGTGCAAGAATGTGAATAGACTATCTGAATTCAGCATTAAAAACCTCTCCTTCATGAGGCTGAGCGCGATTGGCCCCCGTCCGGGGAATTCTGCGAGGACTGATCGGTACAGGCGGTACTCCCAGAGTAGGAACAGGTTCTGGGGTATGAGCTCTATTATGGGTCTGCATCCCATGGGTGGGATAGACTTCATCATCCTGAGCATTAACGTTGGTGCGAAGGGGAGGAATCACCGGTTTTATGAAAAGCAAGAGGTCATTGATTAGGGGATAAATTAGACTATGAAGAATGAACTAAATCACAAAGAAGACAAACATTCTTAAATGCCTAGTAGCCTGCTGCTTATAAGTATGGCGCGCTACACACCCATAAACAAGACTCTACCCGATGCGATTTTGCAGACACCATGGGACCATGAATCGTGCTCTGATACCAAGTTTGTCACAACCCAAACTAGGGCCTGGCCGTGACTGACATCCCAAACCATGAAGGCCCAGAATGCCCTTCACTATCTGGTAATCATGCACAACATTCATATAATAAAAGAAGATGTGGAAATATAATCTACTATGGAAGCATGGTCAATTCTGAATTCAACATGAGTATTGAAACTGTAAATCAACTACATCTAAATAACATCTAACTCAGTCTGTGAAATCTTTACTACATCAAAATTTGACAACTTGGGACAAGGCACCCAGAAGACCAAAACTGAAATAAGTGACATAAACTGAAAAGAAAGTCCTTGTGTAATAGAGAAGGCTCACCACTACATAATCTGATCAGCTGTCTGAATTATCTACTACTTATTTGGACCCCTAGACTGAGTCTCAGAACCTGAGAGGTAGGGGGAGGGGGGTCAATATAGATGTACTAGTATACTGAGCATATCCAAAATAATCATTTATTATTCAACATATATGAGAGCAATTTAAATTAGTTCATAAGTAAATCATATATTAAGAATTCACATGGGCATTTTAAAGACTCTATAAAAATCATCTCAACTCTGAGAAATCTGTGTTACTTCTGCGCTAGGTGGTATACCCTATAACTAAGAAAAATTCCATGGGCTATATGGAAACTGCCATTAACTCGGCAGCGAAGCCCCCAACCCAAGTGTGCCGTAAGGGTTGGAGTCTCTAAATCTACTACGCCACACGGCCATATCAAGCGTACAATAATAATCTACCCATATTGGCAAATACGGTTTAGGTATAAGAGTTACTTGAAATCGTGCCTTCTTCGGGTAACCATCTACTCTCTTTAAGCCAGTTTTTATTACTGTATCAAAACATACAGTCTCTGAAAATATACTCTGAAAACATGCTCTGAAAACATAGTCTGTTATGGCATAAATACATATGATATCGTCATACCATTGACTTGAATGTCACATCTCTGAGCCATTATTAGTCTATCGTAAATCTCTATTTTCCAAAAACAAGTTTTGGGACCACCATTTGAATAATTCAATTCAAAGAAAGTCTTTCTCAAACCTCATGTAAACACATGCAAGGAACTCATCTTTGTCAAGCATTTCAATAGTACAGTACAAGGTGGTCATGTCAAAGTTCTCTATTCACATGAAATTCTTTCTCTTAAACACAAGAACACATTTATATCAATAAACACCCTCTCAACAATTTCAAATAATGCTTAAAGGCTATAATATTGTGAAAACATCTTTCAAATCACAAAATCATAATCTTTACTTCAATACACGAGAGGGAGTTCATAATTTATGCTCTCAATGATTTTAAATCTCAAATTTCATACATATACGTATACATGTAAATTAATTTAGGGGATAGGACCACAAGGTCAAAATAATAGTAACATTTAAACATTCGGAGTACGTAGTTTAGAACATAGATTCCAAAACCCCTTTGAAATTCATGCATAAAAATCTAAGTCATGCTCTAATGGTTTTAAGCCAATGTAGTTTTTAGGATAAACCCCACGTACCTCTATGTAGAAATTTAAAGGATGCTTCTTGATTCCCACGGCTTGGGGATTCCAAATCTTCAATTTGTTGTGAAAACCCACGGTTGCATCTTGATTTATTTGAATTATTAATATGGAACCATAGAGAGTGTTTTTGAATATTTTTGGTGAATGTATGAGTAATATGCTCAACTGGGGTTGAAATCTAGTGTTTGGACTGATAAGGGTATGGGAAAACGCCCAGTATACCCTTAATGAGACCGGTATTAAAATATAACTGGGAGCCCGATTTCCAGGGCCACCGCGATGCGCCACTATCACGGTGGCTCACTGGAAATTGACGAATGGGAATTTGGCCCACTCCGTGATGCGCCACTATTGCAGAGTCCCAGTGGACATTGACCATCATCATTTAAACCCTCTCCGTGATACGCCAAGGATAGGAATGACGGTGTTTTATGACTAGGACTTAAATTAACCATAACTCCTTCATCGAGTGTCCGTTTTGGACGCATCTTATGTCGACTGAAAAATTATTCAATCATCTACGAAATGAAAAGTTTAAATCTAGGGGATTCCACTAGGAAATAAGTATAAATCATTCTAGAAGCTGAATCTTTATATTTAAGGACAAAATTTAGCTAAGAAAAACTTTGGGGCGTTACAGGCCTACAATTTACTCAAACCTTACCTCTTACCTCAAAGGTGAGGTAGAGAGGCTGTTTCTGATAGCTGAAAATTAGCTCAAAAACAACAACAACAATACCACATACCCAGTAGGGTCTGGGGATCTCTACAATGTATGCAAACCTTAACTCTTACCTCGAAGGTGAGGTTGAGAGGCTGTTTTTGATAGCTAAAAATTAGCTCAATAACAACGACAACGATGACAACAACAACAACAACAAAAATATACCTAGAGGGGTATGGGGAGCTATACAAGGTGCGCAAACCTTACCTCTTACCTCAAAGGTGAAGTAGAGACATTGTTTCCATTAGCTGAAAATCAGCTCAAGAAAAACAACAACATCATACCTAGTGGGGTCTGGGGAGCTCTACAATGTACACAAACTTTAGCTCTACCTCGAAGGTGATATAGATAGATTGTTTTCGATAGCTGTAAATCAGCTCAATAACAACAAAAACAACATACCCAGTGTGGTTTTGAGATCTCAACAACGTAATCAAACCTTACCTCTACCTCGAAGGTGAGGTAGAGAGGCTATTTTCGATGGCTGAAAACCAGCTCATAAGCCAAAAACAATTTACAAATCCATAGAAGAAAAAGCAAAGTCTCAAACTTTAAAATGTACCTAACAAAACTGATATGAACACCAAGGCTACGATGCATTGCCAAACAATCAATGCCCAAGAATATCCCATACATTACCGACGCCCACGTAGGATTCTTCGCTTTGAAATCAAAGCACATCTCACAAAAAATAAACCAAATTCAAGTTAAATGTAAACAAAAAAATAAACAAAACTCAAGTTAAATGTTTACAAAATTTCAAAAAAAAAAATTCAAGTTAAATGCAAACAAAACAATAAACAAAATTCAAGTTAAATGATCGATTCTGGGAATTTCTTTGATAGTTATCCGTGGGGAAAGAGACATTTCAACTGACCATAGACTATCTAAAGAATAAAAGTGACCTGAAGAAGTAGAGGAAAGTATTTGATGAGAAGTAGAGGGAATCTTATGCTCGATTTGAATTTCCCTGGGCATTCACGGTACTACCATTAACCCTTTAGATGATTATTGTAGATTCATATTTATTTATAGTCTATCACAGACTCTGAGTTATTTTTTTCACTATTGTACTGCTTGTAGATTTTGATCTGTAAGTCCTTTCCTCTTCTTGGAAAATTTGCTTGAAAATTAATGGATGAGCCATTTTCCATTTCTTGCATCCTTAGATGGCACACTATAAAAAGTGACAAATAAAAAGTGACAATATAATCAAAGGCGACCCATTCAAGTATAAAGGAAAATTTATCTAGATATAAACTTATTTTTTATAACGTTATAATACTACTGTTGTATCGAATGTTATGTAATTGTTAATTATTTTTTTGTAAAATATGCACTCGTACATCATCCTTACTTTTCGTAAGACGATGATGGATTACATGGTTATGTTTACGTCATATACGGATGAGGTGAAGAATAACATCCTCGATGGCTTGAAGAAAGAGTTAGAAGGGGTGACTGTCCTTACTTCAAATGAGGACAGTGATGTTGACGGAGATTTGGGTGGTATCTCCGTTGGAGTATGTGTTGGTGATAATGATTAACCGAGCACGTCCAAAGATACAGTGAGCACCTCATCCCCTGAGGATCTTCCTAAACATGTTGCTATTCTAGAGGAAGCACTGTTGGATATTGCTGCCTATATCAAAGAGGAAAGATTGAAGAAAAGGGAAAGGGTGAGTGATAATATGAGCGAGGTAACTTCATTTAATAATTGATGTAGTTAATCAATTTTAAGTCTTAAATATTAGTAACACTTTGTAATATGATGACACAATGCATGTGGACTTTCAGGAATCGGAGAGGCATGAAGAAGGAGAAAAAAGGAGCAAAATGGATATGTTGTTCACTGTTGTAGTAGAAGAGAAAAAAGAAGAAGAAAATAAGGATGACGAAGAAGAAATGAAATAAGATAAGAGCCAAGAAGAAACTGGTAAAGAAGAAGAAGAAGAAGAAGAAGAAGAAGAAGAAGAAGAAGAAGAAGCCAAAAAAGAAGCAACAACAGATCAAGAAGAAGGCAGGGAAAAAGAAAAAGCTGATGATGAAGAAGAAGATATTGACAAAGAAGAAGCTGAGAAACAAGAAGAACGTAAAGAAAAAGAAGAAGTTGAGGAAGAAAATGGAGCTAAGGAAGAAACAGTTGCTGCAAGTGAAGAAAAAGAAGAAGCTCAGGAAAAAAAGAAAGTTAAAGAAGTACCAGCTACTGTAGACGCTGAAAAAGAAAGAGAACAAGGTGAGAATGAAGCAGCAACTGCAGATTTTGAGAAAAAAAGAGATAAAGCTGAAGTTAGAAAGGAAGAAGTAGCAGATAAAGAAGAAGGAGAACAGAAAGAAGAAAAAGAAGAAGCACACCAAAAAGATGTGGTCATGGATATCGTTGATGAAATTAATAGTAACATTTATGTTGGCAATATTCCACATACTCTTTTGATTTGGGGGTGGTGATTGAAGGAGGATGTGGAATGTATAGTCATCAAATATAATATATATCATCAAAACATACTTGTACTTTGACAAACATTACTTTTAGGATATTGTACATTCAATCTCTACCCATCCAGACACTCCTTAATTCACAACCCAATTTGTACAAAGCTCTCATATGATTATGTGACTTGTTTACACTCCTTCACATGTGTAGAAACCCACACTACATTTATTTTTAATTTATTTATTTATTTATTTTTAAACAACATCCAAGAGATGGTCTATAACAGTGTACATAGATCACCGTGGTCTACACATAATCAGGATATCAATCGATGCACTCCTAAAGGTGTAAGTCTATGGTAGACCAGACTAATCGATGGACCCTCAAATCATAAGTGTATTATTTACATGAATTTGATATGGATCAACATCGATGATACTCTATTAAGTGTCACCAACAGTTCAAGATTATCCATTTAAATCATTTCTAATTTAATAATTTTCTTCCACCAGCCTTAAAACATGTGATTATCTATTTAAATAATTTTTAATTTAATTATTTTCTTTCATCATTCCCAAGAAATATGATTATCTATTTGAATCTTTTTTAATTTAAATATTTTCTTCCACTAGCCCAAAACATGTGATTATTTGTTTAAATTTTTTAAAATTTCATTGTTATCTTCTACCAGCCCCAAAACATGTTATTATCTATTTTATTTAATTGATGGTCCATTGATTCACATGGTCTATGATCGACTACTATGTTCGATCGAGGACGAACGGAGTATAAGATTGATGATAGGCTATATATCACTTTTTACTCTTCCTGAAATTTATCAAGTCAATCTACAGTAGCGTTCATTGAACAAGGAATGCATATTTCAAAAGTTGTCTATGCAGAAGAATAACCACCACAAAAATTTACAATTACAAAAAAGAGGAAAAACATAATGTACAAACTGAAATACTTATATTGAACTTGTTCATTGCATTACATAGATTTACAGCAAATTAGGAAAAATAGAGGAAACTTTTTTCTAACAAAATCCTACTAAGAAAGTGGCGCATGGAAAATCTGTCTCGGGCTAAAACAACAATTCTGAAGACTTTGGGGACTAGCAGTAATTTATTAGGATTAGGATAATGATACATTAACTTAGTACAATTGGGTTAAGTATTTCATTAGCTTAGTAGGATTTGGTTAGGTAATTCATTAGCTTAGTAGGAATAGGATATGGGTATTATAAATACCCTATCTTGCTAGAGATTTTTATTCATTCTACTTAACAACAATTCTCATTCTACTTCTAATTCATTCACTACTAATTTTAATTCTTCCATTAATTTTACTCTTCTTCTATTCATCTATTCAATTCTTAATTTCCACAACAAGAGAAACGTTACTACTGCAAGGGAAGTTCACGCCTAACGCCTACCACACTATTACTACACGAAATCTTTATTGTGGTATAATAACAATGTCTATTGTGATTTCCTTCGCACTCATGGGTAACTAAACTTCTCTGTTGGGGTTATGGAAGCCATATGAGATACTATCTATTGCTATGAGTTTGTGAGTTCGTGATACGTATGCTGCTTATATCATTATTCTCTTCATCTTAATCTAAATTCTTTATGGTTGCAAATGCAAGAATACGCCAGTATAGCATTAACTTGTTTGAAAGAAAAGTTATATGTCTGGAAAAGAGATAATGTCAAGGTAATAGGGTCCCATCCCCTATTAAAACGTTAGTGCCGTAACTGGATTAACATCTTGGAGAGTTTGTACCGTTAGATACGCTTTAAGCTCAAAAGAGTTAAAGTGAAATAGTCCTTGTTGAGGTCGAAAGACGCTTGGATTTACCATCGAATACAATTCTCTATAAGCACATGCATGTCTGAATTCCGCATAACTCATAGCCAATAGAGACGTACAACTCAGAAGGTGGACATAACCCCAACTCCTCAATTCTCATTGTTTTACATCTTACTAAATATTCTTTATTTTTACTTTGCTATTTTCAGTTTTTACTTTAATATTTTGGTTACACATTACAATCCCCCCTTTTTATGAGACTTACACTAAAAGTCTAGTAATCCTTGCCTACTTGTTGACCAAGCTATTCCCTGAGGGATCGATACCCAACCCAGTTGGGTTCTATATTTGACTACGACCTCTTTACTCTCCTATGAGCGCTGTAGATTGAGCGTTATCAAAAATTGGCGCCGTTGCTGGGGAATACGAGTGTTAATTAAGTTCGTGATAATTACTAGACCCTTTGGTTAAAGATTCTCGTACTTTTACTTTTAGTTTTTGTTTTTGTTTTCTACAGGTTTTTATTCAGTGCATGACCCATACTCGAAGTTCTGGTCAACCGTTATTACCTATCAATCCTGAACCACAACGTATTGGCAGAATGGAGGCACAACACGAAATTGAAAGGATGGCTGCTCAACAGGAGCAGGCGAGATTAGCTGCTCTTGCCGCCACCCAAGTACACCAACAAAACATTGATAACCCTGGGCGAGCAACAAATCCCGACGATGAGTATTTAGGTGATGACGAGTTACTAAACCCAAGGCATGATGCTGAAATCGCAACACCTGCCAACAGAAGAGGTCGTCAAGCTCGGTTTAGGTATGATTGCCAACCCATGCAACCAGCTTTCGACGATGATGATGATGATCTTGATGGAGCCGAAGCCACAGGAGCCATTATTCCTCCACCATTAGCGCCCGGAGCCAAGTTCAACATCACAAGCACCATGATTCAGTTATTGCAACTCAAGGGATTATTTGGTGGACTAGCAGGCGATGATCCGAATATGCATCTCATCAACTTTATCTCTACATGCAAGTCGTTTGACAATCCTGGCGTTGGTCAGAATGCAATTCGATTACGTCTATTTCCATTGTCTCTGTCTGGGGAGGCAACTCTATGGTTGAATGGGATGACTCCTGATTCTATTACAAATTGGAGGCAATTGAGAGAAGCTTTCCTAGAAAGATTCTTTCTGCCATCCAAAAGAGCTCAATTGAGAGATGAAATCAGCAACTTTCGTCAGCTTCCAACTGAAGCTCTTCATGAAACATGGGAGAGGTTCAAGACAAAGCTAGCGAGATGCCCAAACCATCATATGACCAATGTTCACCTAATGGAGATACTATACAGAGCCTTGAATTCAATAACTAAACCAGTGGTGGATAATGCAGCTGGAGGATCTTTTATGGACCTTACCTTTGGTCAAGCAAGGAATATTCTAGATCGTATGACGAAACAAAGTAGAGCTTGGCACACCAGGGATTCTGAGGTAGCAAGCCCCACTTTATCTATTGGCATAACTGCAGACCAAAGAAGAAGAGAAGATGGACGTGATCAAGATATGGCGCACATGAAAACTCAAATGGATCTTCTTACAAAGCATTTATTATCAGGTAAGACCGAAAAAGTCAAAGCTATTACATCAAAAGGAAGAGACGAATCTGATTCGGAAGAAGAGGCCAACTACTTAAACAATCAGGGGGGTTTCCGAGGTAATACCCAAGGAAACCAAGGTCGGAACTATTATGATAAATCTGGAAACAAGGACCAAGGTAGTTGGAAGAACAAGAATGAAAAGAGTGGTTTGTACGTCCCCCTGGAAGACGTGACGCCACCACATCTAGTTCTGGAAGTACGGAAGACATGCTGGCTAAAATATTGAAAGGAGTGGAAGCAACGAGCGCAGGAGTAACGGAGGTAGTTAATGTTTGTCCTCTATGAAACAACTAGTTGATTCTCATTCCATTTCAATCAAGCAAATAGAGCAGCAATTGGGCCAACTTTCAGCAGCACTCAATCAAAGAAAGGCTGGCACTTTACCTAGCGATATTGTGCAAAACCCAAGGAATGATGGGTCCTGCATGGCCATTACTACCCGAAGTGGTAAGGTGCTGGAAACTTCAGCAAAAAGTAAGCAAGTGGTTGACGAAGCAGCGGATATTGATGATAAAGCGAAAGGAGAAGCATCCGCAGAACAAGGCCACGACGTCCATGACGTCAACCCCATTGATTTGCAACCTAAAAAAGCTAAAAAACGGAAGCAAGAAGGGAAGAAAGCCGTGGAGAGAACAATTCCATACCCACCACCACCTTTCCCTCAAAGATTGAAGAAGGTAGCGGATAACACGAAGTTCAGCAAATTCATGACTATGTTAAAGCAGCTGACCATTAATGTTCCATTGGTGGAGGCACTTGAACAAATGTTTGGGTATGCCAAATTTATGAAGGATCTTTTGACAAAGAAACGGCCAGCAATTTATGAGTTGAAAGGTGATGTTCCTCACTGCAGTGCAATCGCTACCCGATCAATAGTTCAGAAGAAGGCTGACCCCGGTGCTTTTACTATTCCTTGCACTGTTGGATCTTTGAATTTTGCCAAAGCATTATGTGATTTAGGAGCCAGCATCAATTTGATGCCACTATCTATCTATAAAAAGTTGGGGTTGGGTGATCCTACTCCAACCAATATGAGGCTCGTAATGGCGGATAGGTCGGTAAAAAGACCTGTTGGTATTCTATGTGATGTATTGGTAAAGGTTTCTTCATTCATCTTTCCGGCAGACTTCGTTATTTTGGATTGTGAGGCAGACTTAGAAGTTCCCATAATCTTGGGGCGCCCTTTCCTTGCTATGGGAAGTGTGCTTATTGATTTGAGAGCTAATGAGCTTTCATTCTGAATAAATGACGAAGTAGTTCGCTTTGATGTTTGCAAATCAATAAAGCAACCCAAAGAGCTGAATGTATTCTCGGTGGCTAATGTTTACTTTGATGATGAGAAAGAGTTACTTGAAGAAGAGCAAATTATTGATGACCCATTGACGATTGTGCTCATGAATGGAGAGAGTAAGGATTCTGAAAATTGCGAAGAAGCTATTTATGCTCTATCAGGATTAGGGACATATAGCCATGCTTCCAAGAAGCTGGACCTTGATCTCAAAAATTGACCCACACCACCAGCTAAGCCATCTATTGAAGAGCCACCCACTTTAGAATTGAAGGAGCTGCCAAGTCATTTAAAGTATGCATTCTTAGGAAGCGGAAACACACTTCCAGTCATTGTGGCAGCAGATTTAGGTGAGCAACAAGTTGCAGCTCTCATTGCTATTCTAAGGAAGTATATTAGAGCCATTGGATGGACCATTGCGGATATTATTGGTATTCCACCTGGGATTTGTACACACAAGATTCAGCTTAAAGAGAATTGCACACCCACCATTGAGCATCAAAGGCGTCTAAACCCACCTATGCAAGAAGTGGTGAAGAAAGAAATCATCAAGTGGTTAGACGCAGGAGTTGTGTATCCAATCTCTGATAGTACATAGGTAAGCCCGGTACAATGTGTTCCCAAGAAAGGAGGCATGACGGTGGTCGCGAATGCGAAGAATGAGCTTCTTCCACTCAGAACCATCACTGGATGGAGAGTATGCATGGACTACCGAAAGCTGAATTCTTGGACGCTTAAAGATCACTTTCCAATGCCATTCATGGACCAAATGCTAGATTGATTAGCAGGGAAAGGATGGTTCTGTTTCTTAGATGGTTATTCAGGCTATAATCAGATTTGTATTGCTCCCGAAGACCAAGAGAAAACAACGTTTACATGCCCATATGGTACGTTTTCCTTCAAACGTATGCCATTCGGGTTATGTAACGCACCAGCCACCTTTCAGCGCTGTATGATGTCCATTTTTTCTGATATGGTTGAAGAAAGTTTGGAGGTATTTGTGGATGATTTTTCAGTTGTTGGTGAGTCCTTTGAAGCATTCTTGGCAAACCTAAGCATGGCGTTGGAAAGATGTGTAGAATTCAACCTAGTGCTGAATTGGGAGAAGTGCCACTTTATGGTCAAAGAAGGTATCGTTCTTGGGCATAAAATCTCCGAAAGAGGAATTGAGGTTGATCAAGCAAAAATTGAAGTTATTGAGAAGCTACCACCCCCAATCTCGGTGAAGGGTGTTCATAGTTTCCTCGGTCATGCAGGTTTCTATAGACGATTTATCAAAGACTTCTCCAAAATTGCTAGTCCATTGTGCAAACTCTTGGAGAAAGATGCAAAGTTTGACTTCAATGAAGATTGTATGAAGGAATTCGAATGCCTCAAAGGAAAACTAATTGAAGCCCCTATCATAGTAGCACCAGATTGGTCTCTCCCGTTCGAAGTAATGTGTGATGCTAGTGGTGTAGCCGTTGGTGCTGTACTTGGACAAAGAATGGAGAAGCTATTTCATCCTATCTACTATGCGAGTAAGGTCCTAAATGAAGCCCAAAAGAACTACACTGTCACAGAACAAGAGCTACTAGCGGTTGTGTATGCGTTTGAGAAGTTTTGTGCTTATTTGTTGGGTACTGAAGTGATCGTCCATACAGACCATGCAGCTCTAAGGTATCTAATGACAAAGAAGGATGCAAAACCAAGAATAATTCGATGGGTTTTGCTGCTGCAAGAATTTGATTTCGCGGTTAAGAATAGAAGAGGTTGTGAGAACCAAGTCGCTGATCATCTATCTAGACTCGAGAATGAGCATGCAGCACAATCTGAAATCGAGATTGATGATGCATTCCCTGATGAGGAGATCTTATCGACGACAACGGAAAGATTACCATGGTATTCCGACTTTGCAAATTTTGTGGTGAGTAATGTGGTACCTGCAAACTTATCTTACCATCAAAAGAGGAAGTTTATGCATGATGTACAACACTATTATTGGGATGAGCCATATTTGTTTCGACGATGTGCGGATGGTGTTATACGACGATGTATATCCCATGTAGAGGTGCATAATATATTGGAAGCATGCCACACTTCCCAAGTAGGTGGAAATCACGCAGGTAATCGGACAGCAAGAAAGGTATTGCAAAGTGGGTATTATTGGCCTTCAATATTTAGAGATGCCTACGACTTTGTTAGAAGATGCGACAAATGCCAGTGCCAAGGCGCTATTTCGAAACACCATGAGATGCCTATGTCGAAAATTCTTGAGGTAGAGTTATTTGATGTATGGGGTATTGATTTCATAGGTCCATTCGTAAATTCGTTTGGAATGAAGTACATCCTAGTTGCTGTAGATTATGTCTCAAAATGGGTTGAAGCTGTAGCGTTGGCCGACAATGAGGGAAAGCGTGTTGTAGCATTCTTAAAGAGAAATATCTTCTCTCGCTTTGGAGTACCACGTACTATTATAAGCGATGGAGGATCTCACTTTTGCAACAAGCTATTCAAATCCGTGTTGGCAAAATATGGTGTCAAGCAACATAAGGTAGCCACGCCTTATCACCCACAAACTAGTGGCAAGGTAGAGGTTTCCAATCAGGAGATCAAGCAAATCCTTGCGAAGATGGTAAATTCTAACAGGAAGGATTGGTCTCGAAAGTTGGACGATGCACTATGGGCCTATAGGACTGTATTGAAAACACCAATTGGCATGTCCCCTTATCAACTAGTTTATGGGAAGGCTTGTCACTTACCCATTAAGCTCGAGCATAAGGCATTGTGGGCATTGAAGCAACTCAATTTGAATTGGGATGATGCAATGAATCTGAGATTGGAGCAGCTGAACGAGTTGGATGAATTCCGTCTTCATGCTTATGAAAGATCAGACCTATACAAGGAGCGGATGAAGAAGTATCATGATCAGCGGATTGTTCGACGAAACTTTCAAAAGAATGATATGGTACTCCTTTTCAATTTCAGGTTGAAGTTATTCCCAGATAAGTTAAAGTCCAAGTGGTCTGGTCCATACAAAGTTATCCAAGTCTACTCATCTGGGGTAGTTGAGTTGGAAGATAATAATGGTGTTGTCTTCAAAGTGAATGGCCAACGAGTAAAACCCTATATCGGTCCTCTTGATTCGATAAGTTATATGGCCATCACCTATCTCGACGAAGTCTAAGTACTCGAGGTAACCATGTCGTGCCACAACAATAAATAAGGCGCTAGATGGGAGGCAACCCATCATTTATCGTTTATCGTTTATCATTTATCGTTTTACATTTTTTTTTGTTTTCATTCTAGTACGTATTTTGCTTTTGATAAATAAAAATCCAAAAATAAGAGTCGTGCCATGACCAAAACTAAGGCGCTAGATGGGAGGCAACCCATCGTTCTAATCGTTTTTGTTGGTTTTGAGCAAATGTAGGTGCAAGAGGTATAAAACGATGTGATCGATTTCAAATTGCGATTTGGACGTATTGCATGGTAAAGGTGGTAAGTTAGTAATGAAGATGCAAAAGGCTATGGATTGAGCATTGCTCATGAAAATATAGGCATCAAACAAGGCTAGGCCTAGGTAAAACCAGGCCACGAACATGGAAAGGCCTATACTATGGCCTAAGGTGTCGGAATCTAGTGTGCCATAGCATAGGCGCCGCCCATGCTAAAGAATGCTATAGCATAGGCGCCGCCTATGCTAAAGCCTTTTGTCTCGGAATCTCATATGCCATGCTAAAGGCACTGCCTATGGTCACTAAAGGCTTTGCACTAGGCGCCGCCTATGCTCACTAAAGGCTTTGCACTAGGCGCCGCCTATGCCAAGAATAGTCAAAGCTAAAGGCGCCGCCTATGGTCACTTTTTGTCTCCAAATCCGATTTTAAATGGGTCAAAACCCGACCCATTCTTTTCCTATATATAGGAGACTTAGTCTTGAAATACAAACACATTGAAAACTTGACCTAGGCGCCGCACATACTCTCCAAATCATCTCAAAACTTTTCTTTTTTTTTTTTTGCTCTACCACTTCACAAGAACATCTCCAAAGGCTTCAACCACGTAAGTACTCTTTTGTTCGTCATTTATTTTTCATAAAGTACTACGTTGCTATGTCTATTATGAATTGCTAAATCATGAAGAAATATTGGTGATGTGAATGTGTTTGAATTGTTGATACACAACCAAGTGAGTGAACATATACGTTAGGATAATCTTAACTTGTTTCCAACTTGAATTTGATTTTGATGCATTGTCATACTTTTGTGGAATTGAACTGGTCCCAAATATTGCATACTCTTGTCACTTGAATACCTACATGTTGGAATGACTTGTTCATCGGAATAAGACTTATAGTTGCCGACCAACATAGGAGGTCGTGATTATTGATATGTACTATACCCTGATTTACTCCCTATGTAGTAAGCTTGATATATCCAACATGAATGTATTGCCAAGATTATAAGAAGTGTGACTGCTCTGATTCTATTGTTGGAATATAGCACCTAAATTGTATGTCGATGAAGTCTAAGTAATCGACCACTTTCACTTCACTAATTTGTATCAACAAACTAAGTGTGGGGTGGTACCATTGTATCCATTGAGATGATGCTAACATGAACACTGTGAGTCTCAGGTACAATGGCACCCAAAGCAAGACAAGGCAAAGATAAGGCTACCACTTCCCAAAAAGGCAAGAAAAGAGGCCGCAAAGAGCAAGGAGAATCATCCTCGATGCAATTACCACGCCGCATGTTTGGAATAAAATGGGTTCTTAAGGAGGAAGCGAAGGAATGGTATAGGAACAACAAGGAAAGAAAATATGTTCATGTCGACTTGATAAACAAGGAAAGCTTAGCGAAGAAGGAGCCGCGCATGTTGGCAAAGATCATGGAATTACATCTTGATTTCATATTCCGAGACATGGGAGAATGCAATCTCGATTTGACAAGAGAATTTTATGCCAACTGGTCGCTGAAAACCACAGGCAGCGAGGTCAAGATTCGGGGCCAAGTTTTACAACTCAATACGGAATTCTTCAACTCCTTTCTTGGCTTGCCTTCAGTCGATCCAGTACCATTCAAAGAGCTGTACAGTAGACCTCCATATAGAGCAATTCGACACACACTTTGTGGAAGTAGATCCATGGCAAGGTGGAGCAGACATAAAGACACCGGACGACACAACACCTTCCCCTATGCTCCTCTGAATAAGGAAGCAAGGATATGGTTGCGTATTGTCAACTCTTGCCTCATACCAGGGACCCAGTACACCAAGATAACAAGAGATAGAGTGTGTTTGGTATACGCACTGATGACGAATGTCCCTATCAACTTTGGGGCAATTATTCGATCCACAATGCGGAAAGCCAGGCTACACAAGTGGTCCCATTTCAGCTTCGGCAACTTGTTGACTGCAATCTTGAGGAAGGAAGATATCGAAGAGGAACCGGCTGATCATAGACTCCCATAAAATCCAAAGAAGGTTGACCTCACAAAGGTCAAAGATGATGAAACCACACATGGCGTCAACCTTACTACAGCAGAGAGACATGCTCGGGATGAGAGTTTCTTTCGCCATCTTTATGGCATGACTCGGTTCACAATGATGAGCGGAGGACGTGTGCCAACTGCTGCAGAGCTCCAACAGCTGGACCATGACTTTCCAATGAATGTGGATGCAAGGGATATGTGTGGAGTAGGTACATACTTTGAGGAACCTCTTGATGACGATGTCCCGAACGATGATGATTGACGAATGCCGGACTCCGACGTGGAGGAGAATTCTGATGACGACGACCTCTATGATGATTCCGACGAAGGGGGTATGACCCCCGACATAGAGGAGGAGTCCGACTGACCAGGTTCTTCGTATTTATTTTCCACTGAGGGCAGTGTCTCGTTTAAGTGTGGGGTAGGAGGTATTTGCATGCTTTATTTACTTCTTTATCCGCATTTGCATTTATGTTTGTTTGCTTAGTTTTTTTTTTGTTTTTTCCATTTTTTTAAGTAGTTAAATGTTTTATTAATGTAGCTTCGCATGAAATTATTCTAATAGGCAGCATGAGATTATAACAAGAGTTTGTGCTAAAATCATGACTATTGAGATGTTTAGGCTCTAATTGTGACTCACTATGTGATATTGTGTGGTTCAATTCCTTCATCTGTTGGGGCAAGAGTCTATACTACTCCCAATAAAATCGACCATGTGCCTTGTGTATATTGTGTGTGTGAGATAATAGTATATTCGATGCTTGTGGCTGATGCTAGAACTTTCCTGGTATGTATGTAAAGCGAAAATAAAGAGTGCAAGTTTAGGAGATGATTTACGCATTTCTTTGGCAACCCGTAATTGTTTACCTTCATTCTAACCTACCCATGGACATCATCCTAGTTAACCCCTTTTGATCCTTTAGACTATTTTCTTTGACAAACCTCATATGTAAGCTTAATCCATTTTTTCAAGACCATAATTTGATCCAAATTCCTAAGTGCTTTAAAGTGTAAAGTCATGTGACAAAATAAGAGGAAGTTGGGTAAATATGATGCTTTAGAATGCATTGGTGCTTGAATTTGTTATGAAAAAGAATTGCTATTGTTACACCCCAAATCCCATTGGAGCGGACTGGCACCCGTAGCCGAGGAGGCCCGGGAGAACCCGTTCATAACCTATACTTTCACATTTACATTACTTATGAAAATTAGAAATTTGGGCAGCACTTCGTTGTAAATAGAAGAAAACAGTACCTGTATCAACCCAGCAGACACTTATAAATATATATATATGAACAGTAATTGGCCGTCAGAGCCATCACGTCTATCAACCAAACACTCCTATGGCTGTACAATATGTCTACAAAAGCCTCTACATAGATACACAACTGAGTTGGGGTCGGGACGAACTCCCGCCCACAAAAGACTTTTATACAAATACCAAAGGTACATATAGAGACGACTTGGGATGCCCCGAAATAACTGGAGCTCACCACTAACAATAGAATGTCCTGGCTCTTACTGCGGAGGTGTACGACCTGAAGTACCTGTTCCTGCAGGCATGAATGCAGGTCCCCCGTGAGGGACGTCAGTACGAAAATATGTACTGAGTATGTAAGGCAGGGAGTATCAACATGAGATACAAAAGATCAACAGAACCCAGATACCAGTGAATAAACAGTATGAGTAGACCATACTTAAAAGAACTGATGGGATACCTGCACATTACTTTCATATCATTACTTCCCATAATCCTTATCAATACATAACATATGTCATACAATGGCCAACTGATCAGTGGTACTAATACAATACATCAGGGACCACCCCTGGAATAGCATATATACATAATCTTTATAATACAATGGCCAACTGATCAGTGGTACTAATACATTACATCATATCATCAATTTAAAATACAGACATTCCATTTCTTAATTCAATTAATCTTTGAGATTGGTTACTTTGTGGTCACACTTTATGGAACTTGAAACCATGATACCTCAATAGGAAAAACATGTAAATAGGTAATCAATATCATGAAGATGAAGTAGATAATCATGGATACCTCATTAAACCATTTCGGAGTCAACAATAGTATATGGACATTTTTTTGACTAGCCGGACATCTTAAAAGTGAAAACAAGTTCAATTGGTAGTGTCGAAGATCATATGATGTTATTATGTGTCATTTGTCGTAGGACAATGTTGGAAGCTTACTTGAGAGTGCCATGGGTCATTATTCATGCCAAAGAGTAGATAGAGTATGTCTTACATACCTTGATATAACCACTTCAATACAAGTGACTTCCCGTACTCTTCGAACACTTATCTACAATAAGTCATTTGTGGCAAACTAGCATTAGCAACCAAACCTTACCATTTAGGTATTAACTTCACCAATTAACGTCTAGGAAGTAATCCTTTAGCTCATCAATAAGAGTGCTACATACATCCTCTTATACTCTTATTACATTCACATATCATGCATTTTCATGAAATATCCCTCAACATCACTCTTAGCCTTTATTTCCCTTCTTAAAACCATCCAATACCAACATGATCACTAGACATACATAACCACTAATATAATGATATATCACCACAATTCATCCTTCATAATCCAATACAACAACTTCCATAATTTACTACTAACAATTTATACACAACAATTCATAACTATGTTTCTAGTTATCTTCCAACATCAAGACAATACTCATAATCCTTTATCAATACTTATTCATGGATAAGAATCAAGAATAAACAATATTCATACCTTAACAATGGACTCTTGTATTTGGAATCCTCCTTACATAACCATGGGGTGCTTCTCGAAGCTTTCGAGATGGTGAACACAACTACGGAACCAATTTGAATTTTCTACGGTTGAATCTTGAGTTATTTGGGATTTTTGTTTGGAACCTAAAAGGTGTTCTTGAGAGAATTTGAGAAAAAGGATTGTATTCTGCTGAATTGGGGCTAAATCTGGTGTTATAGACGGAATTGGGTGAAGTGAAATGACTAAAATGCCCCTAAGAAAACAAGAAAAGTCGAAACTATCCCTCAGTTGACAAACTGACAGGCTGACGTAAAACGCATATAACTTCTTACTGAGATGTTGGATTTGGATTAAACCAGTTGAAGTGGAAAGAGGACGCAAATCTCTTTCGTTTGATATATTATAGCTCACACAGTTCATTATATACAGGGAGTTATGATCGTTTGAAGTTGACCCTGAAATGCTGAAAAAAACTGGGCAACAGGCTGTGCGTTTTGCTACTGTTTTGAAATCCAAACGCAGCCTTATGCATTCCGAAAAATTCCAAAACTTATCCGAGATGTACTATGAGATTGTCCGATCGTAACGCAACTTGAAAATCTAAAATGAAGGTCGAGAAGGTCGAGAAGTTGTATCCCGAAGGTTGTCAGCTAAAATGACTCTAAGTTACACTTAGAAAAATTTTCAAGTTTTTAAGTCTAAGAGCACTCTATTAAAGGCTAATCCATGCACGACTTTTACGGGGTGTTACAGCTATCATAAGAGGTATGTTATGAAAAGAAAAGGAAAGGAAGACTAAAAAGTTAGTTATGTTCAAAATTGAAAAACAAAAGTGGAGAAAAAGGGTGGTAGAATAAAAGAACATAGAAAGGTTGTTTGAAAGAAAAGTGTTAATAATACAATGTGATGTATTAAAGTGCTTAGGAACATAGTCACTATTTCTGGCCAAAATAGTCCTACCCGTCCCTTATCCTACATTACAACCAACAAAAGACCTATTTGATCCTAAGCTTAGCGTTCTGACATTTAGTGGAGCATTACACTAAGGGCAAGCCTATGGTCATCAGTTGCTACATATGAATTCTTTGTGAGAGCGAGAGCAAGGATACTTTTATACCCATGTTTGAAAAATATGCTATACTTGTGAGTGATTATGGGTAATATATTGTGAGACACACATGGTTGATGAGTTTTGGGTAGTTGTGTATGATTCTTTATGCCTTAACTTTTGAATATGAGTTGACCACCATCACGAGTCTATGTTGGAGGTTGAATTGTTTCTACTAATGAGCAGAAAACTACTCTTTGTTAATGATTGCTATGCTTGTCTTGACGAATATTTTGTGTTGTTACTGTGAAACCCTAAGTTGATGTTTAGATGGACATGATATTTTGTTCGAGGACGAACAAAGCTTCAAGTGTGGGGTGTTGATGATAGGCGATATTACACGCCTATAGTGCTATATTTTGCCCATATTTTAGCAATGTTTTGAGAACAAATTATATATTTCATGCACTTTTAGTTCATTTTCCTGTAAGTGAGCTAACGAACATGATTAGCAAAGTTTCAGGTATAAATGATGCAGAATTCAGCATTTTATGGATAACTTGACGCCAAAGAAAGCTTCACGAAAGGAGAAAAGGGAGTCTTGGACGCCAAGGACCAAAAGTGGCGCATGGAAAATCTGTCCCGGGTTAAAATAGCAATTCTAAAGACTTTGGGGACTAGCAGTAATTTATTAGGATTAGGATAATGATACATTAACCTAGTACAATTGGGTTAAGTATTTCATTAGCTTAGTAGGATTTGGTTAAGTAATTCATTAGCTTAGTAGGAATAGGATATGGGTATTATAAATACCCTATCTTGCTAGAGATTTTTATTCATTCTACTTAACAACAATTCTCATTCTACTTCTAATTCATTCACTACTAATTTTAATTCTTCCATTAATTCTACTCTTCTTCTATTCATCTATTCAATTCTTAATTTCCACAACAAGAGAAACGTTACTACTGTAAGGGAAGTTCACGCCTAACGCCTACCACACTATTACTACACGAAATCTTTATTGTGGTATAATAACAATGTCTATTGTGATTTCCTTCGCACTCATGGGTAACTAAACTTCTCTGTTGGGGTTATGGAAGCCATATGAGATACTATCTATTGCTATGAGTTTGTGAGTTCATTACACGTATGCTGCTTATATCATTATTCTCTTCATCTTAATCTAAATTTTTTGTGGTTGCAAACGCAAGAATACGCCAGTATAGCATTAACTTGTTCAAAAGAAAAGTTATATGTCTGGAAAAGAGATAATGTCAAGGTAATAGGGTCCCATCCCTTATTAAAAAGTTAGTGCCGTAACTGGATTAACCTCTTGGAGAGTTTGTACCGTTAGATACGCTTTAAGCTCGAAAGAGTTAAAGTGAAATAGTCCTTGTTGAGGTCGAAAGACACTTGGATTTACCATCGAATACAATTCTCTATAAGCACATGCATGTCTGAATTCCGCATAACTCATAGCCAATAGAGACGTACAACTCAGAAGGTGGACATAACCCCAACTCCTCAATTCTCATTGTTTTATATCTTACTAAATATTCTTTATTTTTACTTTGCTATTTTCAGTTTTTACTTTAATATTTTGGTTACACATTACAATCCCCCCTTTTTACGAGACTTACACTAAAAGTATAGTAATCCTTGCCTACTTGTTGACCAAGATATTCCCTGAGGGATCGATACCCAACCCAGTTGGGTTCTATATTTGACTACGACCGCTTTACACTCCTACGAGAGCTATAGATTGAGCGTTATCAGGATCTTTTCCGCACAAGGCATAAATTTATTCTTTTTACCATTGACAAAGCCATGCCGCTCACTACACTTTGTACCAAATTTTCTAGCAATTGAATCGAATATGTACGATACGAGATACTCTCATTCAACCATCAAAATCGAGTTGAGCGACTTGGCGATGTTTGTGGTCATCACATCGTACCTATTATCCCGGAAGTGTGCTCTACTCTATTTTTCAAAGCCAAGCACAGTTTTAAGGACATGTGCTGCCCCGACACAATTATTCTTCTATTTTAAAAAATTATTGCTAAAATCATCAAAGGAATAAGCCTTTTCTGTGACATAGAATAGATAAAGATGTTCTCCACAGTGTTGATTTGCACGAAGATTTTCAGTGAGGTGCTTGATGCAAAGTACATGATGTGCACGACTGTATACACAGGGAGATGGTATTGGTGATGCTAATGTTTCTTTTGGAGATGACACATATATCTGGTTCATCTTCTACTATAGACTTCAACTTCTCAAAAAAAAAGGTCCAAGAAGCATCTTTCTCTTTTTCCACGACATAAAAGGTAATTGAAAAGATATGATTTTTGGTGTCCTGTGCAGTTTCACTCAGCAAAACACCCCGTACTTACCATACAAATGTGTGTCATTGACAGTTATTACTTTTGTCATATAGGTATATTCCCGTCAGCAAGCTTTGAATTCTAAAAATTAGTAAACGGACGATCCATCCATCCACTTTACTATGATAGAGTAAGAAGATACGGGATTCAGTAACTCCACTATATGGGGAAAAGCCAGCAAGTAAGCATATCTGTGCTCCGGTGTCCCTCAAATGATGTTCTTTGCAATTAAACATTCTTTCCAACACATCCAATAACTTGCTTGGCAATGCATCTCGTTAAACACAACCTTTGAATTTCTCTTATGCCTAGACCCTTATCATCCAAAAAATGATTTACGCATAGTGAAGAAATTAATTTGGATGAGATTCTCTTATGCTTGCGGGTGGTGTGTTCAACACCACACATGTGCAACCTGACATACTTGTATATCTAAAACCTATTCGAGGTTTCGTACTTCCTTGCCCGCAACAACCAGCCACATCCAGGAGATACACATTTTGCATTCAACAATTTAGTAAAGCTTTTCTCCATACGATAATCAAAATACTGTCTTATCACTTCTCCATCTAGTAGCATTTTGAGCTCTTTCTTATTGACAAATGTTTGATCATAATAGAAATGGGTTCCGTCGATGAAGGAATGTCCTGGTTGGGATCCCTTTCCACAGTCTTCTTCCGCATCTTACGAGTCCAGTGAAATGTCTTCCATATGCATAGAATCATCTTCCATATTAATTGGTTGATTGACATCGTTCTCATTATCATTCAAATCATCGTTGACTATCAGCGATGAGGTAGGAATGGTGATGAATTCATTGGTTTTTCGAAGGACCTCTCAACTACATTTATCCTTAAAATAGGCCTAAATCCATCTGCATTAACATCCATCATGTACATCAACACACGTGCATCAATATATATGATCATAGGATTCACCTTTTCCCTCGAATACATCAGATAACTAATCACCACATCGCTCGACGCACAATCTAGATCCTCACTCTGCATTATGCTTGCCACTAATTCGTCATATAAACTGTTGCGGCTAACAACAATGGGAAATGTTACCTTGGTAAAATATCTTTATTTTTAACATTTGGGAGTATCCACCCATGAAATCACCAGGAACCAGAACAAATTCTGCAATAGACATCCTAGAATTAAGCTTTGGTTGAGGGTAAATTATGCTGAGGGTCTATGTCAGGGTGTATGCATGGTCGATGACTGGGTAGATATTCATACAAAGATTAAAAATTGTACATATTGCTTCTAATCAATGATCGTTGGGTTTATGGAATAGAGAAATGAACTTGGAGTCGCCTGAGCTATTGTAATGTACTTTATATAGAGTTTTTGAGTAATATGAGTGACATAAAGCTTTTTAAAAATGGTGAAAAGTGTGTTTGAGAAGATAACAAATAAATGGGGTAACAATGGATGCAATGGACAAGCTTATGATATTTGTGGAGTGATTTAGAGTTGATCGCTGAAAAATAACGCCGAAAAAGACGCCGAAATCGAAGCTTTTTGGAGGAAAAGAACCACCTTCTATTTTTAGATTTTGAATTTTTTTAAATATTTTTAGAAACCTAGATATTTTTATATTATATAATAGTGGATGATAGAGTGGGTTAAAGTGCATTATTAAAAACTTGTGGATTAATTTGTTAAGTTGGAAATATTGGATTAAAGAGTAGTATTATAAAATTTGTGGGTGAATTTGTTGAGTTGAAAAAGTTTGTGTTGATGTGGATTAAATAGGGTATATGACAAATTATTAAAAACTTTTGTCTAAATGGCTAAATAGTTTTCAAAAGAGCCTTTTTGGCATACTTCCCCAACTAACTTCCCTACTTAGCAAATACTTTCTATCCCTCCCCCATCCCCCACCCCCACTCCAATGGAATCAAATGTCTAATATTTCTTTCCCTCCCTTTTCAAATCCCTCCAATTATCAAAATCCACTTCTCACTACATAACTTCCAACCAACTCTCCAAATTCCAAAATCTTTCAAATTTTTAGCAATAAAAGACAAATATTAAGTTACTTTCCAAAACAAAAAACCTATTTCTTCATTTCATTTTCTATATAAACCCCTTCTTATATGCTATTTTCCTCATCATTACAAAGACTTCCCTTGTCTTAAAAAGCCTTACAAAACTCATTCTTTACACCAAAAATCGTGATTATTTTTTCACAAAGAAAATATTGATGTCATTGAAAAACCAATCTTGATTTTATCCCAAAAAAAAGTATCTTGATTTTCAGCATTTTTTTGTTGCTTTTATTTCAATGGACAATAAAAAAACCCAACACAAATATGTTAATTCAGTTAATTCCTTCAAGGATTTGAATGGTGCGGATCGAAAAACAACTGATCAAATTCTAAAAGATGATGTTTTTTTTGGAAAAAGAAGATTCCAAAAATACAAAATCTTCTGATTCTGATCCTTGTATTGATAGTTCTAGTTCTTTTGATGATGATTCTTATACAATGGACTTAGAATGGTTTGCTGATGATGAGCCAATTGTTGCTAAGCCCATTGCATCAATTGAGCCCAAATATGATTTTGAGGTTAAGCCCATTGCTGAGTCCAAATATGATTTTGAGGTTAAGCCTATAAGATCACTTGAACCCAAATGTGATTTTGAAGTTAATCCCATTAGCTCAGTTGGGCCTTAATTTGATTTTGAAGCTAAGCCCATTGAGTTAGTTGGGCCCAAATAAGATTTTGAAGCAAAGCCCGCCAAGTTACTTGATCTCAAGTGTGATTTTGCAAGAGAAAATGAAGAAAATAAGCTTGTGTGGACATCTAATGTGTTGAAAAATTACAAGGTATGGATTTTTAACACTCTTATAATCAAGAAAAAAATTAATACCTTTAACCCTTTTAGCCTATACTTTTAGTTAATATATTGTTCTGGTATCTTAATTCACAGTGCTGTCTGGCCTAGCTTCATGCACCTCGACTAAATGTATGTATATTATGTATAACATTTCTGTTATATTTGTATCAGCCATATGTGTATATGTATGTATATATCAGTTGAGATTCTAAAATTTTTGTCATTTTTGTTGTTCTATTAGGGTGCTGGACTACTCAACTTAGGGAACACATGCTTTCTAAATGCGGTATTGAAATGTCTCATGCACACAGTACCACTGTTTGACCTCCTTCTGCATAACGCTCATATAGTGCCATGTGATTGTAAGTACATTTGTTCTCAAAGATATCTACTGTTTTGTTCTATTTTGAGTTATTATTGATATTCTATTTATTTCTTTTCTTTGCATAGTCATTGCAGGCTTTTGTTTAATCTGCGTTTTCAAAGAGCTTATTGGCCTTTCTTTGGTTTATGAGGCTTATGAGGGTCGTTCTGTCTAACCGCGGAGACTTGTTGAGAATTGTTGTATCCTTACTCGTGTCATTTATTTATTTTCCTTCCGAAGTTTACTTTTAACTTTACATGTTGCTACTGCAAGCATCAAAACAACATTCTCATCAATGATGATTGATGAATGGTTCTGTAGTTTGTGGTCCTTAATGTTGTGAAAATATCAGATTTTACATCTGGTTTCCATAAGTATGAGCAAGAAGATGCTCACGGATTCTTGCAATGCTTTCTCAATAGGCTTGAAAGACGATGCAGTGACATTGTCCAACAAGTTTTTTTGCGTCCGTCTTTTCAGCAAGGTAAGTATACAAGAATAATATCTTATTATCCACATGTATCTTCTATATATGAAGTTTGTAATCTTAATCTGTCTTTCTCAAATTGCAGCTTCGCTGTTGCAACTGTGGCCACTACTCCAACACTTACGAGCCTCTCATAGATGTGATTCTGGAGATCAAGGATGTCGACAACTTACATTCAGCGTTGGAGTCATCCACAAGAATTGAGAAACTTGATGATCCAGAGATCAAGTTTTCTTGTGAAAGATATAAGGTGCAAGCCTCAATTGAGAAGCAGTTGATGCTATACAATGTCCCTTCCATTGCTATCTTCCATGTGAAGAGGTTCCCGAACGATGGTTCTGTTGTGCGAAAGGTTGACAAGCATGTTTCATTTTCGCTGGAATTGGACTTGCTTCTTTACACCGATAACAACCAAACCAATAATGTGAGTATCTGTTAGTACATTTACTTTTTAAGAACTTTCGTCCCTTCGTTTCATCTTTTGTTAGTAGTAACATGAAGTTATTTTTCAATTCTTCCATGTCTCAACAGGAACAAATATATCTTAACAGGAAAGATATAGTGCATGCCAGGTCTACATCCACTTCGGGACACTATTACTGCTTCATTTGTGCCGAACCAAATGAATGGTACAAATTTTATGACTCGATGGTACGTTGAATAGTGCAATAATGTTCTTTGTTATATGTCACTGATAGTCTATTTGGCAAAGCTTCTTGAACGACAACTAACTTGATATTATGATCGATTGTCATAGACTTCTCGGGTTCACAAAGATCTTGTTTTGGCAGAGAAAGCATATATTATGTTCTATGCAAAGAGAGACACTCTGTGGTTTTTAAATTTTTTTGCACTGCAAATGCATAATGTGGAAACTATCCCCAAACTTTCTTTTCCACTCCCAAATCATCATGCTTCTGATGTCAGTGATTCCAATGCTGCTGCATTCGACACATCTTTGTCCACTCCAAGACCAATTGATTTTATCAACTCTTCATATTTTCATGAACTCATGAAGATTGTGGATAATGAATTGAAAAAGACTGTGCAAACGTCTACTCCAGGACCGCCTAGTGCTATTAACTCTTCAATAGAAAACAACGCGTCTCAGGATGTTGGTGTGATCGAAAGAATGGCACCTTTGTTGCCCAAGTCACCATCTAGATGTTAAAGTACACTAGGTAAACTCATCTTCAATTTCTATTTATTGGTGAGTCATGTCATTAGCTTACTACTCCTTCCGTTCACTTTTACTTGCAAATATATTTTAAGTACTGTGTACTTGTTTGAAGAGTGTTACACCTATCAACTGTTTTGTTTATAACATCGGCAAATCAGGTTTCTAGGAAAAATCAATGGCAGATGGATCCAGAGCAAGAAACAGAAATAATGCTGGCGTGTTCTATGATTAAGAAAAGAGTTTCGGGTCCAAGTGGTGAAGAACTCATGGCTGCATTACGCAGATTAGGAAGCCGCAAAAGTTCTCTGAATGCGAAAAGTCGAATTTCCATCTTTCTACTCAGAGAAACATCCATCTTTTGCCTTTTCTCATTCTGAGAACTTCCGCGGCTGCCTAATCTGCGTAATGCAGTCATGAGTTCTTCACCTCTTGGAACCGGAACTCTTTTATTAATCACAGAACACGCCATCATTAGTTACGTCTCTTGTTCTGGATCCATCGGCTATTGATTTTCGCTAGAAACCTGATCTGCCGATGTTATAAACAAAACAGTTGGTAGAGGTGTAATATTCTTCAAATAAGTACTCAGTACTTCAAATATATTTGCAAGTAAAAGTGAATGGAACGAGTAGTAAGCTAATGACATGACTCACCAATAAATAAAAATTGAAGATGAGTTTACCTAGTGTACTTTGAGGTCTAGATGGTGTCATAATCACACCAATGTCCTTAGATGCGTTGTTTTCTTTTAAAGATTTAACAGCACTAGGCGGTCCTGGAGTAAACGTTTGCGCAGTCTTCTTCAATTCATTATCCACAATCTTTATGAGTTCAGGAAAATATGAAGAGTTGATAGCACCAGCTGGTCTTGGAGCAGATGAAGATGTGTTGACTGGAATAACATTGGATTCCCTGACATCAGAAGCATGATGATTTGGGAGTGAAAAAGAAAGTTTCGGGATAGTGTCCACATTATGCATTTGCAATGCAACAAAATATGAAAATCACAGAGTGTCTCTCTTTGCATAAAACATAATATATACTTCCTCTGTCAAAACAAGATTCTTGTGAACCCGAGAAATATATGACAATCGAACATAATATAGAGTTAGTTGTCATTCAAGAATCTTGGCCAAATAGACTCTCAGCAACATGTAAGAAAGAATATGATTGCACTATTCCATGTACATTTGATTCATCAAATTTGTACCATTCATTTGGTTCAGCACAAATGAAGCAGTAATAGTGTCCCAAACTGGATGTAGACCCGGCGTGCACTATAACTGCATAAAGATCGTACTTCGTTTGTTTCTGTTAAGACGAGGAAGAATTGAAAAATAACTTCATGTTACTTCTAACAAAAGTTGAAACAAAGCAAAGGAAGTTATTAAAAAGTAAATGTACTAGCAGATACTCCTATTAATGGTTTGTTTATTATCAGTGTAAGGAAGCAAGTCCAATTCCAATGGAAATTAAACATGCTTGTCAACCTTGCGAACAACAGAACCGTCATTTTGGAATCGCTTTCAATAAAAGATAGCAACGGAAGGGGCATTATATAGCATGAGATACTTCTTAATTGAAACTTGTACCTTACATCTTTCACAAGTATACTTGATCTCTGGATCGTCAAGTTTCTCGACTCTTCTGAATGACTCCAACACTGAATGCAAGCTTTCAGCATCTTTGATCTCCAAACTCATGTCTATAAGAGGCTCGTAAGTTTTGGAGTAGTGTCCACAGTTGCAACAACAAAGCTGCAATTTGAGAAAGACAGATTAACATTACAAATTTCATATATAGAAGATACACATGGATAGTAAGATAGCATTCTTGTATGCTTACCTTCCTGACAAGCCGAATGCCAAAAACTTATTGGACAATGTCAATGCATCGGCTTTCAAGCCTATTGATAAAGCATTGCAAGAATTCATGAGCATCTTCTTGCTGATACTTATGGAAACCAGACAAAAAATTTGATATTTTCACAACATTAAGGACCACAAAATACAGAACCTTTTATCAATCATCATCGATGAGAATGTTGTTTCTATGCTTGCAGTAGCAACATGTAATATTAAAGTAAACTTCAGAAGGAAATAAACAAATGACATGAGTAAGGATACAACTAAAATTTGTTGGGTTAAATTTGTGTGAATAGAAAATGGAGAGACACAACCTTTTGAAGAAAAGACACATTGTTTTGGAAAAGGAGTGACTGTTTGGATAGCTGTGTCTGTTCAAAAATAAGACACAATATTTCTAATGAACAAATATGACTCTTCCAAAGGATGCAACCTTTCGGATGAACCAATGCCACCTTCCAACAGGGGCACTTTATGGCTATATAAACCTGCATTTTTTCCACAGATTTAGTATAAAAAATTCTGCATAAGAAAAATATTCTCTTGCTTATAAATACTCTGTGTGATCATTCCCTTTGAGTGAGTTAGAAGAAAACAAAAATGTTTGAGGTACCGTTACATTCTTATTGCAAAGCCATTTATCCTAGGAGGAAAATTCCACAACCTTGGGTATTTGAGGGGAAATATTTCCTTAAGGATACTCCATGAATTTTGAGGACTTGGCTTTTTTCTACTTCATCTATTTTTCTTTAAGAAACTGAAAACATATTTCTTTTATTCTTTGAAAGATCATTTTGATCTTGTGTTCAAGGTGTTAGCCAACTTTATAAGTGTTCTGGATTTATTCTTAAACTTGTGTTGAAGTAGTGTTGCGAAAATACAGATTTTGTGTACTCGAAAAGCCACAATCTTACGAAAATAATTTTGGAAAACAAAATTTTCTTTTCGCTTGTTTGGTGAAATTTTCTTTTCACTAAAGTTTTTTTCGAAATCTATATTGCTTGGTTATTGGAGATTAAAGCTTTTAGCTTTCTACTCCGTTTTAAATTACCTAGTGGTTTGAAGACATAAAATCTTCATCAAAAGTTAAAGATCACTCAGTTGACGATTGAAAGTCATAAAATCTTCATCATTAAACTAGAAACAAGAGGTGTTTAAAGTTACTGGAACTTTATTTATAGTATTTTGATATACTAAAGTTGCTGTCTTGTTGTAACAGGAAAATGACTATGGATAGTCAAGTGTATAATGCTGCAACGACTGTAGCAGAAACTAGTGTTGCCACAACGAGTCATACAAATGCTCTGCCGGCAATGGCACTAGCAGAGAAATCCAAAAAGTTCGCAGGTATTGAATTCAAAAGGTGACAACAGAAAATGTTTTTCTACCTAATAATTCTTTGTCTTCAAAGGTTAACATTTAAGGATGCTCTAAATATGCCCGAGGGAACCTCTGAACAAGATCGATTTGTGATTGTGGGGGCTTGGAAACACTCCGATTTCTTTTGCAGGAATTACATCTTGAGTGGTCTCCAAGATAATCTCTACAATGTGTATAGGAGAACAAAGACAACAAAAGAGTAGTGGGGAGAGCTGGAACAAAAGTACAAGACAAAGGATGCAGGAACTAAAATGTTCTTCATTCTAAGATTTCTAGAATATTAAATGATAGAAGCAAGTCGGTTGCCTCCCAAGGGCAGGAACTGCAAGTCATCATCTATGATCTCCTTGCGGAAGGTATGATTTTTAAAAATACATTTGTTGAATAGTTTAAAAATGTTAGTATTCACATAAACTTTCTTGTAGTTTGGATCGTGAATGAAGTGTTTCAAGTATCAGCAATAATAGAGAAGCTACCACCCATGTGGAAATACTTAAATAAATATGTCTATCGGATATCTAATCGTTAGGTTGCACATTGAAGAAGACAATAAGGTTGCAGAAAGAAGGTCGAGTGGAAATTCTACAATGGATGCAGAAAATACTGTAGAAGACAACCACAACTCAAAAAAGCGCAAGAAATCTGGACAGAAAAGCAATCAACCCAAGAAGAAATTCAAGGGAAAATTCTTTAACTATAGCAAGATCAGCCACAAGCCTACGGATTGTCGTGTCCCAAAGAAAGGAAAGAAAAAGGACCAAGCAAATATAACTGAGTCCAAGAAAGAAGTGGACGGTTGTGTGCTATGATTTCCGAATGCAACTTGGTGGGAAATCATCACAAATGGTGGATGGATTCCGGTGCCACCCGCCATGTTTGCGCTAATAAAGAGTTATTTGCTGAGTTTGCTCCATCTCAAGGGGAAGGAAAGATCTTCATGGCTAACTCTGCTACTGCAAGAGTAGAAGAAACAGGAAAAGTATACTTGAAAATAACTTCAGGCAAAGTGTTGACACTCAACAATGACCTGTATGTACCAGAGTTAAGAAAGAACTTGATTTCTATATCACTTTTAGGCAAGAACGGATTCAAATATGTATTTGTTTTCGGAAAAATTGTACTTTGTAGAGGATAAGTGTATGTAGGAAAATGCTACCTCAATGAGGGCCTATTCAAAATGAATGTAATGAATGTTGAAATGAATAATAGTTCAGTTTCTTCTCACATGCTTGAGTCTTATGATTTATGGCATGGATGATTAGGCCATGTTAACTACAAAATATTGCAAAAATTGATTAACTTAGAAGTTTTGCCAAACTTTGAGTGCAATAAATTAAAATGTCAAACATGTATGGAATCAAAGTATGCCAAGCATCCATATAAATCCGTTGAAAGGAATTCCAATCCCTTATACTTAATCCACACTGATATTTGTAATATGAAGTCAACACCATCTCGTGGTGGAAAAAAGTATTTTATAACTTTTATTGACGATTGCATTGGATATTGTTATGTATAGTTGTTAAATAGTAAGGTTGAAGCAATAGATTCATTTAGGCAACATAAAACTGAAGTTAAAAATCAGTTAGAGAAAAAGATCAAAATGATAAGAAGTGATAGGGGCGGAGAATATGAATCTCCCTTCGCGCAAATATATGTAGAGAATGGAATTGGTCATCATACTACAACCCCATATTCACCTTAATCTAATGGAATTGCAGAAAGAAAAGATTGAAACTTGAAGGAAATGATGAATGCCTTATTAATAAGTTCAGGTTTTACAAAAACTTGTGGGAGGAAGTTATCCTTATGGCTAACCGAATACTCAATAGAAATTCCCCATATTAAGATATAATCAATTCCATATGAAAAATGAAAAAGAAAGAAACCGAACTTAAAATATTTCAAAGTGTGGGGGTGTCTAGCGAAGGTCCAAGTACCTATGTAAAAAAGGATAAAGACAGGACCTAAGACAGTGGACTGCATGTTAATAGGATATGCTAAAAGTAGCAAAACATGTCAATTTTTTATTCATAAATCCGAACATCTGTATATCAATGAAAATACAGTAATTGAATCAGATAATACTGAATTCTTTGAAAATATTTATCTGTATAAAACTAGACATGAACAGTCTATTGGAGGGTCTAAACGACCTTGACATGAACCAAGTGAGAATGTACATACTGATGAAAATCCATGATGTGGTACACGTCAAAGAACATCAACTTTGTTTGGGTCAAATTTTGTAACATTTTTCTTAGAAAATGAGCCTCAAACTTTTAAAGAAGTGATGTCGACGTCAGACTCATCCTTTTGAAAAGAGGCAGTCAACAGTGAGATTGCTTCAATCTTAAGAAATCATACATGGGATTTGGTTGATCTTCCTCCGATAAATAAACATTTAGGTTCTAAATGGATTTTCAAAAGAAAAATAAAAGTGGATGGTACTATTGACAAATACAAGGCAAGACTTGTAGTAAAAGGCTTCAAACAGAAAGAAGGCCTTGATTACTTTGACACATACACACCAGTAACAAGCATAATGTTGATTTGAATGTTAATTCCCTTGACGACGGTATGTGGTCCTGAAATCCATCAAATGAATGTAAAAACTGCATTCTTGAATGGAGAATTGGAGGAAGAAATCTATATGGAACAACCCGAGGGTTTTGTGTAAACTTTTAAAGTCACTGTATGGACTAAAGCAAGTGCCTAAACAATGGCATATGAAGTTTGACCAAATCATGTTGGCAAACCGGTTCAATATAAATAAATATGATAAGTGTGTCTACATTAAAGACACTCCAAATCACCAAGTCATTATTTACTTATATGTAGATAATATGTTGATCATCAGTAGAGACATTTCTAACATAAAGTCCACAAAGCAAATGCTCGAGAGAAAGTTTGATATGAATGATCTTGGAGTTATAGATGTGATGTTAGTAAGAATCCATAGAACTCCACAAGAGTTGGCATTGTCACAGTCTCATTATATCCAAAAAGTACTTGACAAATTAAAGTATTTAGAATTTAGTAATTGCCAAGACTCCATTGGATGTGAGCTTTAACCTTCAAAGAATGAAGGCAAAAGTGACTCACAATTGGAGTATGTTAAGAGTATTGGGATTTTTAATATATATAATGAATTGTAAACGACTAGACATTGCATGCGTTATTAGTAAGTTGAGTTGGTACATGAGTAATCCCATCAAACCTCATTGGATGGGAATGAAAAGAGTTTTGGGGTATCTTAAATACACCTAAGACTATGCTTTGCATTATAATAAATATCCTACTGCACTTGAAGTATAGAGCATACTACTAGAAGCTAACACATGCACAAATTTTAAGGGGTGTTACATTATGCCGCCTTGGGATAATTCATCCCCGAATGATGGCATGGAACACAAGCAAGCACGATTTCAAGAAAACTAAGGCATAGAAAAATAAGATAGAAATTGTAACTTCTATTTCGTCATTCACTAGATCAAATAAGTTTGGGTATCTAGCTCGTATGTCATCTTCTGATTCCCAAGTAGCTTATTCATTTTTTCGGTTTCTCCACAATACTTTAACTGAGGCTATCGCTTTGCTTCTCAATTTTCTAACTTGGCGATCCAAGATTGCCATGGGCTCTTCTTCATAGGATAAGGAGTCTATCACTTTGATTTCTTCAACAGGCAACACCAATGAATGGTATCTAATGCATTTCTTCAACATGGATATGTGAAATACCAACTGAACAGAATCCAAACTTGCAGGCAACTCTAATTCATACGCAACTCCACCTATCCTTCTCAAAATCTAGTATGGCTCTATGTAGCAAGGACTCAGTTTATCTTTCTTCCCAAAATGCATGACTCCCTTCATAGGAGAAACTTTGAGAAACACCAAATCACCAACCTTTAAATTTAAATCTCTTCTCCTAACATCGGTGTAGGACTTTTGACGCCTCTGAGATATCTTGAGTTGTTTTCGAATGATTTTCACATCCTCCATCGCCTGATGAACAAGATCAGGCCCAAATAACCGTGTCTCACTAACTTTATACCACCCTATATACGACCTACATCTTCCATAAAATGCTTCAAAAAGATCCATTATAATATTGGCATGGTAGCTATTATTATATACAAACTCTATTAGTGACAAGTGATCCACCCAAATACCCTTGAAATCAATTACACAGGCTCTCAACATATCCTAAAGGGTCTGAATGGTGCGCTAAGCTTGCCCATCCGTCTAAGGGTGAAACGCAGTACTTAGGTTCACTTGGGTACCTAAACCCCTCTGAAAGAACCTCTGAAATTGTGAATAAAATTGCATACCTCAGTCAGATATGATGGATACCGGAGCCCCATATAAGCGAACTATCTCCTCAATGTACAACTTGGCATAATCATCTCCCAAATAGTTAGTTATAACAGGAAGAAAATGGGCTGACTTCGTCAGTCGATAAATAATCACCCAAATAGAATCATACTAGTTTTGGGACCTCGGAAGTCCCGTAATAAAGTCCATATTGATCATTTACCACTTTCACAAAGGCAAAGCTATCTCTTGAGAAGTACCACCGGGCCTTATATGTTCCACTTTAACTTTTTGACAATTCCAAGACTTTGAAACATAGTTAGCCACATCACGCTTCTTATTATTTCATCAATAAATAGATTTTAGATCATGATACATCTTGGTAGAGCCTAGGTGAACAACATACCTCGAAGTGTGAGCTTCATCAAGGATTCTCTTCTGCAGACCATCTATATCTGGCACACACAATCTACCCTGATATCTCAAAATACCATCACCACAAATTTTGAAGGACATAACCTTCTGTTGACCCACATCTTTCTTTATCTTCATCAAGATGGGATCTTCGATCTACTTCTCATTAACTTTAGCACAAAAGGATGATTTAGATATCTCATGAACAACTACTCCTCCATCTTCGAAATTAAAGAGTCGCACTCCAAGATTTGCAAGTCAGTGAATATCCTTCACTATCTCTCTTTTCCTTTTTTTTCAGCATAAGAAAGGCTACCCATAACCTGCTAAGGGCATCGGATACCATATTTTCCTTGCCCAAATGATAGTGCAGGCTCATGTCATAATCCTTTAGCAATTACATCCAGCGCCTTTTCCTGAGGTGTAATTCTTTCTGCGAGAAAACATACTGTAAACTCTTATGGTCAGTGAAAATATCAACATGCACCCCATAGAGATAATGCCTCTAGATTCTAAGCGCAAACACCATAGATGCTAACTTCAAGTCATGAGTAAGGTAATTGTGCTCATGCACTTTCAAATATATAGATGCATAAACCACCACCTTACCATGCTGCATAAGTACACACCCAACTCCAACACGGGATGTATAACAATACACAACAAATCCCTCTGTACCATCTAGATGAGTCAGAACAGGTGTCGTAGTCAATTTGTCTTTCAACTTCTCAAAACTATTCTCACAGGAGTCAGACCACACAAGTTTCACCTTTTTCTGTGTTAACTTAGTAAGCGGAGCAACTATGGAGGAAAAACTCTCTACAAACCTTCTGTAGTACCCTGCCAATCCTAAGAAGCTCCGAATGTCGGTTGGAGTAATGGGTCTCCATTTTCTCGCTGCCTCAACCTTTTAGGGATTCACCTTAATCCCGTCACTAGACACAATATGACTCAAGAAAGTAATAACACTTAGCCAAAATTCACCTTTGGAGAATTTTGCATACAACTTATGATCTCTGAGAGTCTAAAGGACAATTCAGAGGTGATTGACATGGTCCTCCTCACTCTTAGAATAAACTAAGATGTCATCAATGAAAACTATGATGAATAGGTATAGAAACAGATAGAAGACCCTATTCATTAGATCTATGAAAGCTGCAGAGGCGTTAGTCAACCCGAAGGACATGACTAAGAATTCATAATGGCCGTATCTGGTTTGGAAAGCTGTTTTGGGAATATCTGACCTCTAACCTTCAACCAATGGTATCCTGAATGAAGGTTTATCTTTGTAAAATACCTAGAACCCTGAAGCTGGTCAAAAAGATAATCAATTCTAGAAAGAGGATATTTATTTTTAATTGTGACCTTATTCAGCTAGCGATAATCAATGCACATACAAAGGGAACCATCATTCTTTTGCACGAAGAGTACTGGTTCACCCCAGGGAGAGAAACTAGGATGGATAAAACCCTAGTCTAAAAGGTCTGCTAGCTACTCTTTCAACTCTTTCAACTCTGCTGGAGCCATTTTATACGACAGAATAAAGATGAGAGGGGTGTCTGGCAATAAATCTATGCCAAAATCTATCTCCGTATTAGGTGGTATTCTCTGGAGATCATCTGGAAAGACTTCTGAAAACTTATTTACCACCTGGATAGACGAAAATGAAGGACTTTCAGTGTTAGAATCCTTAACCCGGATAAGATGGTACAAACAATCTTTTAAGATAAGTGTATGGGCTCTGAGATAAGATATAAAGTTCCCGCTATGTGCTGAAGAATGCCCCTCCCATTCTAAGAATGGTTCATTCGAAAAAAAAAAGTTACTCTTCGGGTCCTACAATTTAGTGTGGCACAACATGAATGAAGCCAGTCCATTCCTAATATAGCATCAAAGTCAACCGTCTCAAGCCCTAAGAGGCCTACCACATTATCTCAGCTATTATTATATATAACACAATCCCTATACACCCTTCTAGCTACAACAAAATTTGCCACCGGAGTGGAAATAGAGAAAGGTTTAGCAATCACATCGAGTTCAAACCAAAAACCAACAACCATATAAGGGATCATCAAGTAATACACAAACATCACGATAAAAGATTTTCAATGTACTGGTAACTACAACGGGTGAGGACTCTACCTCCTGGTGGTTGGTTCAGGCGAACAACCGGTTGTGGCCATCTGCGCCGACCGAAGTGGTACTCTTTTGAGGCGATGGTGGTACAGAATAATTCGCCTACAACTTGGCTCCTCCAACATTATCCCTTGCTTCCGGATAGTGTCTCTGGATATGGCCTGGCTGGCCGCACGAATAATATACCATATCTCTAAACTGGCATCTCCCTGGATGATTTCTCCTGCACCTTCCACAGTGAGGGTATTGCTAAGAGGTCTGACCTACACTTCCCTGTGACTGCGCACCCTGCATCCTCGGCCCCTAACTAGACTAAAAATTCTGGGTGCACTGCTCGACTGGGGTCTGGACACCGGAGCACTAGCTGCAGACTGTGCATTATCCTAATTTTTTCTCTTTTGCCATTTGTTATTCCAATAACTGCTCTACTGCTAACTGTAGCTCTAGTCTGCTATTTTGGCTCTCTTTGCTTATTATCCTTCTCTCTAGATTCGACGATTTTCTTTTTCTTCTCCTCAACTTATTGCATGTGAACTGATAGTCTGGAGAAGTCCATGTACCTATTCAACATTGCTCCCTGACATTCAAGTACCAAGTTATCTGATAGTCCAGATGCAAACTTCCTTATTCGGCCCTTATATTACCAGTCATCTTAGGAGTATAACACACCAGTTGGTTGAAATTCAGAGTGTACTCCTACACACTTATATTTCCTTGATTCAGGTTTATGAATTCTTCAGTTTTGGCTTCCATCTGCTCTAGAGGGAAGAACCAATCAAGGAAGGCCTCCACTAACTCACCCCAAACTATGGGCTCAACACTCTAACCCTTCATATCCTTCTACTTATTATACAATTGGTTTGCTACATCCTTAAGCTGGTATGCTTCTAATTCAACCCCTTCCACCTGGTCTATATGCTTTACCCTGAAAATCTTCTCCATTTTGTCCACAAACTCCTATGGATCCTCTTCTACCTTAGTGTCTGAAAATTTGGGCGAGTTTATTCTCATGAACTGACCCACCCTAGTAGTCTCTGATGTAGCAGATGCAGACCCAGTATCCTACGACCTCTGAGTTTGTGCAGCTACTAGCTGTGCAAGCATGTGAATGGACTGTCTGAATTTTGCATTAGATATATCCCTCTGAGAAGACTGGGGAAGGTTATCATTTATTCTTGGAGCTCAAGAAGGACTGGTCGGGACTGGAGGTACTCCCAGAGTAGGAATAGGTTCTAGGGTGTATGCTTTGTTATGGGTCCGCATCCCATGGGTGGGGTAGACTTTATCATACTGAGTATTCTGATTATTTGAGCGATGAGGAGGCGTGTCTGCTTTTTCTGAAATACAAAAGATCGCCTGATTAGGGAACAAATTATACTCCATAGCAATAACTAAATCACATATAGGGGAAACATTCCTAAACTCCTAGTAGCCTCCTGCTTATAAGTGTGGAACGCTACACACCCATAAACAAAACTCTACCAGATACAATTTTGTAGACACCCTAGAACCATGAACCATGCTCTAATACCAAGTTCGTCACAACCCAAACCAAGGCCCTTGCCATGACGAGCATCCCGAACTATAAAGGCCGGATGCCCCTCTCTATCTGGTAGTCATGCAGAATGTTCATATAATAAAAAAAGATGCGGAACAAAACATAATACGGAATCATATATTTATTCTGAATTCCAATAATAATGAAATTGCAATTTAATAACATCCAAATAATATCTGACCCAGTCTACGAAATCTCTACTGTATCTCAAAACACTACTATCTGAAAATCTAGGAAAAGGCCCCCAGTAGACTAAAAACCATAGAAATGATAAATAGCTGTAAGACATTAGGCCTTCTAGAATATTGAAGGCTCACCACTGAACTCTGCTCTGCTGTCCGAAATATCTACCACTTATCGGGACACCTAGACTGAGCCTCAAAACCTGAGAGGTATGGGAGGGGGGTCAATATAGATGTAATGGTACGCCGAGCAAATCCAAAATAATAGTTGATATTCAACATATATGAGAGAAATTTAAAATAATTCATAAACATATCATATAGTAAGAAATTACATGGGCATTTTAAAAGACTCTGTGAAATCATCTGAACTCCGAGACACTCTTTATGTTACTTCTGTGCGATGTGGTATACCCTACAATAATGTAATTCCACGGGATATATGTAATCTTCCATTAACTCGGCAGCCAAACCGCCAACACAAGTGTGCTGCAAGGGTCGGAGTCTCTGTCTCTACTATGCCATACGACCGTCGCCAGCGTACAATTATAATCTACCCGTATAGACAAATACGGTTTCAGGCTAAGAGTTACTTGAACCCAAGACATCTTCGGGTAACCACCTAACTCTCTTTATGCCCATTTTTAATTCTTTAAGCATGCATTCTCTGAAAACATACTCTGAAAGCTTTAACTTTTTTATGGCATTCACATAAATGGTATCGTCATACCATTGGCTTGCAAGTCACATTCTCTGAGCTATTTATAGCAAATTATATCTCTGTTCTCAAAACATGGAATTCAGGACCACCATATCAATGATTCTTTTCAAGAAACTCACTCTTTAAAACTTATGTAAAACCATGCAAGCAATTCTCTTTATCAATGATTTCAATAAGCAAAGGTGGTCAAATTAAAAGTCTCAATTTCATGCAATTCTTTCTCTTTAATACAAAACATAATTATATCAAGAAACACCCTCTCATCATCTCCAAATCATGTTCAAAATACTATGACATTGAGAAAACTGCTTTCAATCATAAAACATTTATTTCAACACTTTTCCGACAAAACCATAAACTTTAATTCAATGCAAGAGAGGGAGTTCATAATTTGTGCTCTCAAACAATCTTCAATCTCAATTTTCATACATATACATACATGTGTAAATAAATTTAGGGGAAAGGACCACAAGTTCAAAGCAACAATAACATTAAAACATTCGAAATACGTAATTTAAAACATAGATTCCAAAACCTCTTTAGAATTCATGCTTAAAAATCTTAAAAATAATGTTCTAGTGTTTTCAAGCCCATGTAGTTTTTAGGATTAACCCCACGTACCTCATTTTATCAATTTGATGGATGCTTCTTGAAGCTTATGGATTGGGGATTCCAAATATCCAATTATTTTCTAAAACCCACGGTAGAATATTGAGTTATTTGAAATTCTAGTATAGAACCCCAGAGAGTGTTCTTGTGGATTTTTGATGAAAATATCAGTAATATGCTGTTTTGGGATTGTAATCCCATGTTAAAGCTGATAAGGGGGTGGAAAATACCCTATATACCCTTAATGAGATGGGTTAAAGACTAAAATTTCTAGGCACGTGCAGCAGAGCATGCGTTTCATGCTCTAGTCCGCCGGACTGCATCACATGGTGCCAGGCATGGAATGGACCATGCGACGTATGCTAATCGCAAGATGCTACTGTTTTGGGCATTCAAACGTGCCCTAAACGAGGTCCAAAAATCCCAAAAGTCTCCCAATATGTGCTATCGATTTTCCCCATCAAGAATCATCAAAGAAATCAATAAACAAAGGTCGTAAAGGTCGTGAAAAAATTCATCAAAGATTTGGGAGCTCAAAATGAGACTAAGTCCCTGGACACTTAGAAAAATTTCTATTGTTTTTAAATCTTTGAGCATACTACTAGAAGATAGCACATGCACAAATTTTATGTGGTGTTACATGTCTAGTGCTAAGCATGGTTTTACAACCCACCTTACATATAATTCTTCATTGGAAACTATAAAATACAACATCAAGAAACTCTATCCCATTAGTACTTCTAAGAATCAATAATCGATCAAAAATCCTATGGCCTATCTTATCATAATCGATTAACACATCCTCTGTCACGACCTGAACCAAGACCCTGGTCGTAATGATCATTTTGAACCATGAAGGCCCAAACGCCATTCTCTATCTGGTAGTCATGCATAATATTCATATAATAAAAGAAGATGTGGAAATATAATTTAATATGGGATCATGGTCATACTCTGAATTCATTTCAACAATGAAGAATAAAATTCAACAACAACTAGACAACTTTTGAACCAACCCGGTGAAAACTGGTTGAATCTGGGACGAGTCTCCCAGTGGACCCAAAACAAAATAAATAACATAGTCTGAATAAAAAACCCTTATGGAATAAGGAACGCTCACCACTGCATAGTTCGCTTCTCCATAAAAACACTATTGCTTAGTGGGACCTCTAGATTGAGCCTCAGACCCTGAAAGGTAGGGGGTCAATACAATTGTACTGGTACGCAGAGCAAGTCTGAAATAATAATTTTTTTATTCAACATAAATGAGAGTAATTTAAGACAGGTCATAAATTTATCATATGGTAAGAATCACATGGGCATAATTAAAAGACTCTATAAAATAATCTGAACTCTGTGACATTCTTTGTTTTACTTCTGTTCTAGGTGGTATACCCAATAATTCTGAAATTTCATGGGCTATATGGAATCTTCCCTTAACTCGGCAGCTAAGCCCCCAACCCAAGTTTGCCACAAGGCTGTCGCCAGCGTATAGTAATAATATACCCGTATGGACAAAACACGGTTTTAGACTAAGAGTTACTTGAACTCAAGTCTTCTTCGGGCAATCACTTAACCCTCTTGAAGCCCATTTTTAGCTCTTAAAACATGGATTTTTTGAAATCAAACTCTATAAATTATAACTCTGTTATGGCATACATACATATTGTATCGTCATACCATTTGAATTACAAGTCACATCTATGAGCCATTATTAGCATATAATAATCTCTGTTTTCAAAACCTAAGTTTGGGAGCACCATATCAATAATTTAATTCAAAGAACGCTTTCTTAAAACTCTTGTAAATATATGCAAGAAAACTCTCATATTCAACATTTCAAATACCCAAGGTGGTCATATCAAAGCTTTCAATCACATGAAATTCTTTCTCTTTAATACAAAAACATAACTATATCAAGAAACTCCCTATCATCATTCTCTAAATCATGTTCAAATACTATGATATTGAGAAAACTACTTTTAAATTATAAAACAAGCATTTCAACTCTTTCCCAACAAGATCATAAACTTTAATTCATCACAAGAGAGGGATTTCATAATTTGTCTCTCAAGCAATCTTCGATCGCAATTTTTCATACATATACATATACGTATAAATCAATTGAATAGGGAAAAGTCCTAAAGGCCAAAACAACCAAAACAACAATATCACTAAACATTCATGATGCATAATAAAAATCTTGGATTCAGAAATTGCTTTATAAATTCATGCTTGATAAACTTTAAATTATATTTGAGTGTTTCAACAAGCCCATGTAGTTTTATGATAAACCCCACGCACCTTAGATTAATTAGTTTTGAAAGATCGAACCTAGATCTTGATCCATTTCTTGGAATTCTTGATCTTGAGGGAACTTAGATTGATCTTGTTCTTGAGGTAAAAACTGAGTAAAGGAGCAATTTCTGCTTCTAATGGCGGAAATAGCATGTTATAGACAGATTAGGGTGAGGGAAAATGACTAAAATGCCCCTAATGAAACAAAAAAGGCATAGCAGTGCCTCAGAAAAAATTAGTTGCGTTGGAAAGAAGACTCAAAGAACTTTCATTTGATATATAGCAGGCCACCCAGTACATTATATAACAGAAGTTATGATTGATGAAAGTTGACCCATGTTGTAGTGTCCACTAAAACTTAATCGATATAATTGTTTTCAACTTGTCTTAGAGTTAGGGGATTCTTGTGACCTAAATTCTTATTCAAAGGTTTTACCACACTATAGGAGTGATCACCACACATATATTAACAAGGAATAATTTAGTTCGGGTCTATACGCGTTGGAACGATGGTCTAAATTCTATCCCAAAAGTACGGGGTGTTACATTATCCCCCACTTTGGATCATTCATCCCCGAATGATGGGTAGGGACTTTTGAAGCTCTAAAAGTGTAGAATAAAGAACATAACATCGCATTGAACATTTTCCCTCAATAAAATATACGAAGGCAGTTAAAGATTCATGATAACCCTTTGGGATACATGTAAGCACGAAACATAAGATAACGAAACTTGAGGTCAACATGATCTTGGCATGTGTCTTGTTGCACATGATCACAAAATTGTAAGATATGAATTTTTATAAGAATCCTCAGCCTGATTAAGATTGGCACAAAGCATCAGATGAGATTCTCGTAGGACATAAGAATTGAAACATTCTCCATCTTACAAGATACAACAAAAAGACTTAAACATTAGATACACTACTCGTCTACACCACAAACAATAATTTACATGCTTCATCATTTCCAACTTACAATTCTCCCAACACATATCTAACCACGCGAGTTTGAGGCCCAGTGTATAATACTCTTATGTTGAAGCCTAACTCAGAGAAAAGAGGTGCTACCTTAAGCTATTGGACTCCATATTCTACATCCCTTTAAGAAGATTTACTTCACCTTATCATTAATGTCAAACACACTAAAGTTTTAAATCAAGGAGTACTAACCATACAACACATTGGTTTGTATTTTCAACAATCACAACATTCAAGCCTAATCATTACTACACCCACTACATGGATCTCCCCACTAAGACAAATTTTTTTTGATCATTTTCGTAAATATTTTCACCACCTTTCTCCTTCTTACCCATTCCACACAATAATAGTTCATTCTCCTTCTTCTCCATTTCACCTATAACCTTAGTTCGAGAATCACATTAAATTTTTTCACCTTCAAATATAACTAATCATTTTATCCCGTCAATGTGTACACACTGCTGCAGCATTGTTCTATTTCTTTCACCAAGATCTTTCAAACAGTTTCTCTATCCCTACTAATGTAGCATATTCATCTTCATTATCATCATTGAAATTAAAGATGCTATCACCGTTATCCTCTTCTTCTATCCCGGCCCCTGAACCTGCAGTCTGCACATAATAATCCTAAAAAAGTTTCTCCTTCAAGATTGACATCACAAAAAAATCTGCATTGACATGGAACACTTAGTAATCAGGGGGAGAAAGGTAGTAATGATGAACCGCCAACTGATATGAAGGCATAAAGACTTCCATGACACGTTCTTCTCTAAATTGATAATCATGACTAATTGAAGTATGTCACGTTGCAAGCACTCTTGCTTCACTAGTTGATGTTGAAGACTGTTCCAGTTCTAGCTTGTCATATGCAAGCATAACTCCAAACTCTTTCATCTTACAAGTTTTACTATAAGAAGGCAATGAAATATTAATCTGATCACTAGTTTGTAAATACTTTTGAAACTTCCAGTGGCATAAAAATGTCAACTTGTTATGCAATTCTGTCATGACCCAACCCAAGGTCCTGGCCGCGATGAGTATCCCAAACCATCAAGGCCCGAGACACCTCTCTAACTCCCCAAACCACTAGTGATATTGTCTGCTCTGGGCCTAGGCCCACACTGCTTTAAAATGCGTCACTAGGGAGTAAAGCTTTCTTACTTATATACCCTGCATCCCTCCTGTCTTTTGCCGATGTGGGACTCCTTCCTAAGTTGCGGTGTTACATACACCCCTCTTATGGACTCAACGTCCCCTGTGAGGTTTTCCCTACCGAAAGGGATTTGCCTATACTCAGGACTGAGGTTTACCTACACTCAATTTGAACTCTGGCCCATATTGACAGGGACGACAAAGGAGTGGCTTTGATAGCAATTATATGCGCACCCCCAAATTTACAGTCACAAAAAAAAATGAAATATACAAGGACTGGAATGTTCATAAAGGATTCAACTGAGCAGTCCTGTTATCTTGACATTAGGAAGTGAATCCACATTAAATGTCAACAACCTCTGTTCACTTTTCTTACTGAACCAACTTGGAACCTCATTTCCGCTACTTACATTAATAAATGAATAGGAACCAAACATATCTCCCGTAAGAAATATGATTTCTTATTAGGACCATCCATAATTTTCTTGTTAAAGAATTCGCTATTAGGGAACAAACTTATTTTCAGGTGCAATTGATATTGAACATTAAGAAGGTGCTTCTTGTGTCCTAGAATTATTAGCCACTCTAATAAGCTCCTCCCGAACTCAGCCTTCTTACAAATCTTGCTCTGAACCATAACAGGCAATTATTTCTCATCTCCGATGAGTATAGCATGGCGGAGACCAGAGAGTTGTAACAGAATAGTGGATTCACATTCTTTCAGCTGAGCAACTTCATCAATCACCACTATCTCTAGTGGTTTCATTCCTTCCGTGTGCAACTTTATCAAGCTAGAAGCCGTGCAGAAAATCAAGCACGCGCCTTTCAGACAAAAATTCTAAATTTGGTAGTCGTCAGTTAAATTTGGAATAGAGATACTCTCGTTAAGAAATTTCAACACTTTTATGTATTCCGTTTTACTTGCACGGATATTATAACATCTCATGTTACTTATAGTTTCATGACCCAAACCGAGTCCCTGGCCAAAAAAAGCATTCCAAACCATGAAGTCCCAGATGCCCCTCTCTATATCTGGTAGTGATGCACAACATTCATATAATAAAAGAAGATGTGGAACAAAACATAATACAGAATCATGGTCAATTTTGAATTCACAATAATAATGAAACTGTAATTCAGCAACTTCTAAATAACATCTGACTCAGTCTGCAAAATCTCTACTATATCTCAAAACAATACTGTCTAAAAATCTGGGAAAAGGCCCCTAGTAAACCAAAACCAAAAAGATGGTAAATAACTGTAAGACATTAGGCCTTCTGGAATAGAGAAGGCTTACCATTGAACTCTGCCCTGCTGTCCAAAATATCTACTGCTTATTAGGACCCCTACATTGAGCCTCAGAACCTGAGAGGTAGGGGAGGGGGGTCAATACAGATGTACTAGTACCCAGAGCAAATCTAAAATAATCATTTATATTCAACATATATGAGAGCAATTTAAAACAGTTCATAAATATATCATATAGTACAAAATCATATGGGCATTTTAAAAGACTCTGTGAAATCATCTGAACTATGTGACAATCTTTGTGTTACTTCTACGCTAGGTGGTATACCCTACAATCTGTAATACCACGGGCTATATGGGATCTGGCATTAACTCGGACGCCAAGTCCCCAACCCAAGTATGTCGCAAGGGTCGGAGTCTCTGTCTCTACTATGCCACACGGTCGTCGCTAGCGTACAATAATAATCTACCCGTATCGGTAAATACAGTTTCAGGCTAAGAGTTACTTGAACTCAAGCCCTCTTCGGGTTACCACCTAATCCACTTTAAGCCCATTTTTAACTCTTTTAAAATCATGCATTTTCTGAAAACATATTCTAAAATCATACTCTAGAATTCTTACTCTGTTATGACATATATTTATATGGTATCGTAATACCATTGACTTGCAAGTCATATTCTCTAAGCCATTTATAGCAATTTATATCTCAGTTTTCAAATCATAGAATTCAGGACCACCATATCAACAATTCTTTCAAGAAAACTCATTCTTTAAAACTCATGCAAAACCATGCAAGCAATTATCTTTTTGACTGATTCAATAAACAAAGGTGGTCATATCAAAATCTCAATCTCATGCAATTCTTTTTCTTTAACAAAAACATAGTTATATCAAGAACCACCCTCTCAACAATTCTAAATCATGTTCAAACACTATGACATTTAGAAAACTATTTTCCATCATGAAACAAGCATGTCAACTCTTTTTCCAATAAAACCATAACTTTAATTCAATACCAGAGAGGGAGTTCATAGTTTATGCTCTAAAAATCTTCAATCTCAAATTCCATGCATATACATATACATGTAAATGAATTTTAGGGGAAAAGCCTAAAGACCAAATCAACAATACAATTAAACATTCATAATGCATAATAAAGTTAAGTATTTCAAAACTCCACTTTAAAATTCATGCTTGATAACCTTTAAACCATGTTCTAGTGTTTAGAAGCCCATGTAGTTTTTAGGATAAACCCGACATACCTCTATTTCGGAAAATAATGAAAGATTCTTGAAGCTACGAATTGGGGATTCCAAATCTCTAATTAACTTCTAAAACCCACGGTTGAATCTTGAGGTATTTGGTTTTTTAGTTTGAAACACTTGTTAATATTCTTGGAGTAATTTGATGAAGATAGGTGTATTTTGATGTATTTGGGATTAAATCCTGTGTTTAGGATGATTGGAGAATTGTAAATACCCAAAATACCCTTCAAAATCTCAGAAAAAATGAAAAAATGGCTTGGGGCGATATGTAAGTATTCGCCCTGGGTTGAACACCGAAATAGCCTGGGGGTCACCTCGCCTATTGCTTTGCTCACTCCCAGGTGAGGCAATCAGCAAGGTACCGCGGGCTAATCGCCCCGGCTCACTGGTTCGTCACCCCAAACTTTCCCTTAAGCTCGTCCAAAAATTCCAAAACTCACCCAAGATGTACTCTTGAAATGCCCCATCGCGTGTCAACAAAAAAATCAAGAAGCAGATATCGAGAAGGTCAAAAATAAAATCTCCAATGATAGAGATTTAAAAATGAGACTAAGTCTCTTTAACACTTAGAAAAAATTTCTAGTCTTAACTCATTATGCATGCTACTAAGAGCTAATACAAGTGTGACTTTTTATGGGGTGTTTCCTTATCCCCCCCTTGGGATCATTCTCCCCGAATGACAACACGGAACATAGTAAAGCATGATCTCAAGCATACTAGGGCATAGGAAAATAAGACAAGGATTGTACCTTTCATTTCATCATTCGTTTGATCAAACAAGTTCAGGTATCTAGCTCGCATGTCATCCTCTGATTCCCAAGTGGCTTTTTAAATTTTCTGGTTTCTCCACAACACTTTAACTGAGGCTATCTCTTTGCTCCTTAATTTTCCAACTTCGCAATCCAAGATTGCGACAGGATCTTCTTTATAAGATAAGGAGTCGGTCACTTTGACCTCCTCCATAGGCAATACTAAGGAATGGTCCCCAATGCATTTCTTCAACATGGATATGTGAAATACCAGATGAACAGAACCTAAAATTGCAGGTAACTATAAATCAAAATAAACTCCACCTATCCTTGTCAAAATCTGGTATGGCCCTACGTAGCGAGGGCTTAGCTTACCATTCTTCCCGAAATGCATGACTCCCCTCATAGGGGAGACCTTTAGAAATACCCGATCACCAACCTCAAATTCTAACTCCCTTATCCTAACATCGACATAGGATTTCTGTCTACTCTGAGCTATCTTTAGTCATTCTCTAATGATTTTCACATCCTCCATTGCGTGGTGAACAAGATCAGGCCCAAATAATTGTATCTCACCAACTTCATACACCCTATAGGCGACCTACATCTTCTTCCATATAATGCTTCAAAAGGATCTATCTTAATACTGGCATGGTAGCTATTAGTATATGCAAACTCTATTAGTGGCAAGTGATCCAGCCAACTACCCTTGAACTCAATTACACAAGCTCTCAACATATCCTTAAACGTCTGAATGGTGCGCTGAGCTTGCCCATCTATCTGAGCGTGAAACACAGTACTTAGATTCACTTGGGTACCTAAAACCTTTTGAATAAACCTCCGAATTTTTGAAGAAAATTGCGTACCTTGTTCAGATATGATGGATACAGGTGTCCCATGTAAGAAAACAATTTCCTCAATGTACAGCTTGTTAGAATCATCTCCCGAATAATTAGTTCTAACAGGCAAAAACTGAGCTGACTTAGTCAGCCGGTCTACAATCAACCAAATGGAATCATACTGGTTTTCGAACCTCGGAAGTCCTGTAATGAAGTCCATATTAATTATCTCCCACTTTTACAAAGGCAAAGCTATCTCTTGGTAAGTACCACTAGGCCTCATATGCTCCACTTTAACTTGTTGGCAATTAAAACTCTTGTCAACAAAGTTTGCCACATGACGTTTCATATTATTCCACCAGTATATAGTTTTTAGATCATGATACATCTTAGTAGAGCCTAGGTGAACAACATACCTCAAAGTGTAAGCTTAGTCAAGGATTCTTTTTCGTAAATCATCTACATCTGGCACACAGTCTACCCTGCTTTCTCAAAATACCATCACCACCAATTTTGAAGGACATCACCTTCTGTTGACCCACATCTTTCTAGATATGCATCAAGATGAGATCTTCGATCTGGTTCTCTTTAACTTCAGCACAAAGGGATGATTAAGCTATCTCATGAACAACCACCCCTCCATCTTCGGAATCTAAGAGTCGTACTCTAACATTTTCAAGTTGGTGAATATCCTTCACCATCTCTCTTTTCCCTTCTTCAACATGAGAAAGGATTCCCATAGACAACCTTCTAAGGGCATCGGCAACCATATTTTCCTCGCCCGAATGATAGTGCAGGCTCATGTCATAATCGTTTAGCAATTCCATCCAGCGCCTTTGCCTGAGGTTAAATTCCTTCTACGAGAAAGTATACTGTAAAATCTTATGGTCAGTGAAAATATCAACATGTACCCCATAAAGATAATGCCGCCAGATCCTAAGTGCAAAAACCACATCTGCCAACTCTAAGTCATGGGTCGGGTAATTTCACTCATGCACCTTCAAATGCCTAGATGAATAAGCCATCACCTTACCGTGCTGCATAAGTACACACACCCAAGTCCCACACAGGATGCATCATAATACACAACAAATCCCTCTGTATATTCTGGAAGAGTTAGAATAGGTGCAGTAGTCAATTTGTCTTTCAACTTCTCAAAACTATTATCAAAGGAGTCAGACCACACAAACTTTACCTTTTTTTGAGTCAACTTAGTAAGTAGAGAAGCTATGCAAGAAAAAGTCTCTACGAATGTTCATTAATACCCAGTCAAACCCAAGAAGCTCCGAATGTCGATTGGAGTCGTGGGTCTGGGCCATTTTCTCACTGCCTGAAACTTCTCGGGATCCACCTTAATCCCGTCACTAGACACAATATGCCCCAAGAAAGCAATAGAACTTAGACATAATTCACATTTGGAGAGTTTTGCATGTAGCTTATGATCTCTGAGAGTCTGAAGGACGATTCGGAGGTGATTGGCATGGTTTTCCTCACTCTTAGAATAAACCAAGATGTCATCAATGAAAACTAAGAAGTGAAGGTTCAATTTAAGAAGTGTATCATCCAGCAAATGAAAATTGAAATCCCTGGACAAGAAAGTGTGTCTCCGAGGGATATAAGATGATTAATTTTTACCATGATTTAATCATCAAACCTATTCAGCAACATTGCTTGCTGCATTTGTAAAAGTGAGAAACAACAGGCCTTGATGTTTAGGCTTTTAAATCCTTGATTTGAAGGAAACATGTGTTCCTGTTTCATTCAAAGAAAGGTTTTGATTAAAAATATGGTGGCTGGTTTGTGGCTTTGGCTTTCATGGCAAACGCTCTTGTCGTCATCTTATTTAATGTTGTTTTCAACTCTTGTGAATGACTCCAACGCTGAATGCAAGCTGTCGGCATCCTTGATCTCCAAACTCACATCTATAAGAGGCACATAATTATTGGAGTAGTGGCCACAGTTACAACAATGAACCGGCAGTTTGAGAAAGACGGATTAACATTACAATGTACATATGAATAATAAGATAGAACTCTTGTATGCTTACCTTGCTGACAAATCGGCCGCCAAAAACAATGTCACTGCATCGGCTTTCAAGCCTATTGAGAAAGCATTGCAATAATTTGTGAGCATATTCTTATTGATACTTATGGAAACCAGATGAAAAATCTGATATTTTCACAACGTTAATGTCCACAAACTACACAACCATTCATCAATTATCATCGATGAGAATGTTGTTTCGATGCTTACAGTAGCAACATGTAAAATCAAATGTAAACTTCAGAAGGAAATAAACAAAATTGGCAGGAGTAACAATACAACTCAAATTATCAACAAGTCTCCACGGTGAGACAGAACAACCATCATAAGCCTCATGAGCCAATGAAAAGCTAATAAGCTCTTTGACAGCACAGATTAAACAGAAGCCTGAAACGACTATACAAAAATAAGAAATGATCAGAATATCAATAATAACTCAAAATGGAACAAAACAACAGATATCTTTAATAAAACAATTATCCTTACGATAACATGGCACTACATGAGTATGCAGAAGGAGGTCAAACAATGGCACCGTGTGCATGAAACATTGCAATACCGCATTCAAAACGCATGTGTTCCCGAAGTTGAGTAGTCCAGATCAACAAAAATGGTAAAAATATGAGAATCTTAGCTGATACATGCATACAAATATACACACAAATACACATACAGGTGATACAATTATAACAAGTTTAATATTTTGGATTGATTGACATGTTATACATAATATACATACATTTAGTTGTGGTGCACAAAGCTAGCCTAGACTAGAACAATTAACTAAAAGTAGTTGGCAGATGTATAGTATATTATAATTCATGTATAACTATTCTATAAGGGATGATAAATTGTTTACTTGATTATAATAAGAGTTTTAAAAGTCCATACCTAGTAAGCTTTTAACACATTAGGTTTCCACACAGCCTTATTTTTTTCATTTTCTCTTGCAAAATCAGACTTGGGCTCAAGTGATTCAATGGGATTGACTTCAAAATCACATTTGGGCCCAGTTGAGATAATGGGTTAAACCTCAAAATCTAATTTGGGCTCAATTGACCTTATGGGCTTAACTTCAAAATCATATTTGGACTCATTAATGCGCTTAACCTTAAAATCATATTTGGACTTAGTAATGGGCTTAACCTCAAAATCATATTTGGGCTCAGTAATGGGATTAACTTCAAAATCATATTTAGGCCTAGCATCAATTGGCCAATCATCAGCAAACCATTATGAGTCCAATGTATCTGAATCATCGTCAGCAGAACTAGAACTATTAATCCAAAGATCAGAATCAGAAGATTCAACACTTTTGGTGTCTTCATTTTCCAAAAGAACATCATTTTTCAAACCAATCAAATCTTTAAAAGAATCAACAGGTTTGTGTTGGTTTTTTTTTGTTATCCATGGAAAGAAAGGTAAAAAAAAAAATGAAGAAAATCAAGATTTTTTTTTAGGAAAAAAATCAAGATTGGTTTTTCAATTGAATTAATATTTTCTTTGGGAAAAAATAATCAAGATTTTTTGGTGTAAAGAATGGGATTTTATTTGTGTTTCACATGGTCTAAATGGGTTAACTGAATTTACGACATGAACTTTTTAAAATATCTAATTAATAAAGATTTTTTTATAAAAATATGTTTATGTTGTATTTTATGTTGAAGGAGTTACCCACGAAAAAATATGTACAAGTATTTCTTCTGGAAGACCAATAAATAAAATCAATTTAATTATGCTGATAGATATTTTAATGAATTATTAATTATCAAAATAGCATTTCTATCATGTAAAAATGTGACTAAGATCTATGTATATCTCGTTCTCGTCCTACTTTATTTATAAAATTATACTGAATAGAGGAAATTTATAAGGGATATTTGTGAAGCTCCAAAACGGATTCTTATTTTGTTCATACCCATGCATAGTCTTTTCTTTTCCAACAAATTAAAATAATGTTAACTATCATAATTTAACATTCATTTGAACAAAGTTATATTCAAATTAAATGACCATATATATATATATATATATATATATATATATATATATTTGTCAGAGTGTTGGTCATTGTAATGTCCATGTAATATGCATGCAAAGAAAGCTCTATTTTCATGGGATCAACTATATATATGCCAAGATCTTCAAGATGTCTGAATTTGATTAACATGTAATATGGAGGTAGAATTTTAATTAAAGAATTCAAAATAATAAAAAAAAAGTAAGCACACAAACTAGCCGAAGGGAGTTCATCGTCAACTATATATACATAAAAAATAATTTTAACCATGCATAAATAGTATTATATTTTCTGTCGAAGGAGGGATCGCCTAGCGATAAGGTGGCTCCGCCCCTGACAAGATGCTATGGAATTTTAGTAAGAAGGACATTTATTGATCCAATGGGTGTGGTCTTTCTTCCTTAGTCAGGTTTTGTTCCACTATTTTTCTGAAAAGATTTTTAACGAGGCAACAAGCAATACATATGTCAAGATATGTGTACTTTTTTTTTTCACTGAATTTTTTTTTCTTAATATCGTTTTAATGAAATAATTATCTTTGGATATCCAATGGGAAGTGTTATAAAATATATAATTATGATGGATGTCCGTAACTTCTAAGAATTAATCGCCCCATCAATATTCTTCATGATGTATAGTTAATCCTCCACTACTCCACACTACTATGAATATATCTCTCACACTATTTAACCTCTCCCTTAACGTTCTTGTTTAACGTTATGTTATGATGGTCTTTTATATGCATCTATAAAGACTATAAACAGAAAAATAGAATCTCATATAGGTCATACGTGATACTTGAAATAATAAGAAAACTCTACTTTTTTTATTTTTTTCACATTTCTTGTCTACTTACTTCATATAATATTGCTACTCTTTTAAGTTGATTTACGGCACACGTGACTTTAAAAAATTACTTCATTCTCTTTTTTTACCCCCACCAGACCTCGACTTATCTAAAGTAGTTAAGTTGTTTCATTAATATTGTTTTGAATTATCTTTCAAAATTTATTGAATTTCATGGTTGTCCAACACTACTTCCATATGGACTTTATTATATCATCCATCATAAATTTGATAAATTTGAATTTTGTTCAAATCAATAAATTCACATCAAGGTCAAGTTCTAATCGTGTATTCACAACATATGCAATAATAATGATATTTATATAAATTTTTGAACTGAAATGATACAAATTCAGAAAATACTTACCACAAGGAAGAATTTTAACTTTCTATTAAAAAACATAAAGAGTGTTTTAAAGGAGAATGAAATTAAAGAATCAATGCAAGAATAGCTTAACATTATATTTTAGAATCATTTTGTTTATAGTATGATGTATATGTAATCAAGCGATATTTGTGTCTTTTATTATCTTAGTGAGTTCTAGTACTATAAATAGAATAGGATAGAGTTTAATGATAGCTTAACATTATGTTTCATGGATTCAATCCCTTTATTTATTTGTTGGATCACTCTTGCATTATATTTTGGTAAATTATTCATCTACGAGTTTAATTCTCTTTTCTCTTAAAATTAATCATTTAATTAAATGCTCAAATTGAAGAATTACAAATATATATTTGTTGGTCTCTAATTTATTTCAGTTATTGAATTATTCTTTCTTTCTTCTCTATCTCCCTTCGATTTCTTGATTCTTTCTTTATCTTTTATCTATTTTTACATTAAGAAAACACGCGTAACACACATGTTCAAGACTAGTAGACTTATAATTATATCAAATAATTGACTTATATTTTTAATCTTAATAAATACCTGAAGAGAAAAAATTGAATTTCATATATGGGTGTGTATGTGTGTGAGAGAGAATTTAGCTCATCGTTTTATATATATGACGTGCAGGGAGATGGGGGGGGGGGGGGGGGAGGGAGAGAATACTATGTATGAGCCGAGAGTTTACTAAAAACAACCTACTAGAAATTAAATTTGTGTATTTTACGCTCTTTAAATTTCATTTGTAAGAATATACTAAGCATATTATTGTTACAACTCTAACGAAGAAATAAAGTTGCATGAAAATTTTTGATGAATAAAAATTTTATTTATTTCCAGTGAGAATAGAGTTAGGAATGAGATTATCTGGGGGAAGATGGGAATGACTTCGGTGAGGACAAGATGCGGGTGTAGACACCTAATTTTGTCCCTCCCAAATTCAATTTTATTCATTTTTAGCTCACATTACCACACACCCTCATCCATGTGATTTTATACCCCACAAAAATACAAAAAATAACAACCCTTAACATAATCCCTAACAAATTCTATCTTTTTTTAATCCTATCCTAACCAACATTACACCTCATCCTAACAACCTACCCCACCCCATACCCCTACCCTTACCCTTTAACCCCCCCCCCCCCCCCCCACATTTCTTTTCCACCAACAAAGGGGGAGTATATACACAATTCACTAACAGAATATACATGATCATCTTCATTCTCTAGGAATTAACACAGAATATTGGAGAGAGAACAAAGTTTCTCCATTCACCATTAATCTACATAAATAGCAACATACAAGAAAATCACATTCATCCTCACTAAGATACTCTCATCAACCTCACCATTAATCTTACATACATACACAAAAACTCACGGACGCATATACAGTGAACGGAAAGCTGATCGGAGTGAGCGAAACAGAGAGAGGAGGGAAATTCACATAATATACGTACACACACTGCTTCTTTTTTTGGATTGATACTCCCCTCACCACATGCACACACATCGATCAGAGAATACAGAGAGAGATAAATTGAAAGGGATATAGGGAAAAAATGCCACTGTTGTGGTGGAGAGAGAGAACTAGTCAGAGAGAGGAAAACCAGAGAGAAGAGGGAGATATTTGAGTGAGAGAGGAGAGAAAAGAGATTGGGGTTGACTGTTCCGGCGTTCTTGGCCAAAAATTGTATCCGCTCACCAAGAAAACATTGCTGTCGTCTCTTTCTGCTTGTTTCGGTCACCATTAGAGCTCACCGCAGTTTCGACGGGGCAGTAACTGTGGATTTTGACCCTGACCGACTCGAATCAGTCGAGTTGACCAATTTTTGGTCTAATTCCGGTGAGGTTCAATCTGGTTCTGGCAAGATTTAGTTTAATCCCAACAAAATTCCTTCTACTAGTCTCGATTTTGTTCGTATTTTTGTTTTGGGTGTTTCGCGTTGTCATGGTTTTTTAAGTTTGAATCGGATTCTGGAGTTATCCATGTTGTATTTGGATCATAGTTGAGATTTGGTGCCCGTTGAGGCTCTCGGGATAACTCTTATTTCTCTTCTTAAGTCAATCGAAGGTTTTTGAGGTCCAATTCTCAACTCTACTCTTTTATTATCATTGTGATTGGTGGTTATGATTAGATATTTCTATTGATGTTTTATATTGTTTATCCATGAGTAATTAATTATGGACTGAATTTGATGTTGGCATGTGTTTGGAATACCGTTTTGTGTGAAAATTTATCGCAAAAAAAAAGAATTTGGGGTTGGATGGTAGAAATTGATAAAAATGAATATTGTTTAGTGTTGATTTACTGTCGTTGGTTGTTTTGGAGTAAATACAAATGCTACACGTGATAGTATTATGATAGGATGAAATTGGTAGGCAAACGGTAGGCTGGGTAGCAAAATTTAGGAATAATGATCTGTTGAGTGTTTGAATATGTTTGTGGAATGGTTTTGATTTATGCATTGGGATCTATTGTATTTATTCATCCGGGAAATGCCCGAGGGATTTGCATTTATTTATCCGAGGAATGCCCTGAAGTACCATGTACTTGAATATGACGCACGATCAAGGCCTGGAACGTTGGGTGGAGAAAGCAATAGAGTGTAGTTTAGAATTAACATATAATAGACTAGGTTTATATTCTCATATTTTTCTATTTTTGGATAGTAATAATTGGACTGGACACTATAATTTTGGATTTGTTTTGTTAGTTTGATTGATTGATTGTTTTGTGTGATTTTGTGTGGTTTATATATTTATAATGTCAAATTAGCCAATAAGCTCCACCAAGCGACAGTGGTCAAACCACAGGACCGAGAGGTGCCTTACACCTTCCCCTCGGCCAACAGAATTCCTTAACCAGAATCTTTGTTCGCAAACCAATTTTAAAGATTCAAAACCATTTTGAAAAGGATATCCAAAGAGGACTTGGCACACCCGATTTATGCCAAGTGGCGACTCTGAGTTAATTGCAAAACGAATCCTTTTCGAAACAAATCTCATTTTTTGTTACTTTAATAATAAGAACCTTTTCACACTTAAAATAAATATTTTAGGTTAAAAAAGGGGTGTGACATCTTTGGCGACTCTGCTGAGGAATTTTCAGAATTCGAGCTTATTTTGGAGTTGTATTGGCTTAGTTTGGCACTGTAGGTGTATAAACATTGTTTGTGTTATTGTTTGTGTTTGTTTTATCGCTGTTGTGTACCTACGTTCTCTTTGTTTAAAGTTTTATCTTATGTGTTGCCGCTATATATTTGATATCATGTGCATAACCCGAGTCATTCTTTCTGTAATAAGTCCGTAGTACACGTGTTGTACACGAACTCTAGTTGAGTCACCCTTATTTTAGGGGGGAGCCATTGGTGTTATGGAGTAGGTGGAAATCAAAGTAGCCACTATCGACCATATGCTCCCCTGAACAACCTCTTTAGTGAACCCCAACGTAGGTCAGCCTTTAGGTCATGATTATGTGCATCATATTGAAACCTAGCGAGGTCCATTTGGTCCTTTGTAGGAGACTCACCTCTAAAGCATCCCTACATGCTAAATGTTGCATCTCTGATGATAACATGGTTATTTGGTAGACTGATTTTGGGGAAATCATGTGCTAGAATTAAAGAAAGGTGTGCAGGCATGAAAAAATCGAAGAAAAAAAAAGAATGATGAAAGAAAAAGAATTTCGTAGTTTTTTTAGATTTCTTTATGGCTTTTATTTTTCACAATCAAAAAATTCAAAAATATTTTCTTACCTTTTTCACACATTTACTCAAAAACAAAAACCTCAACAAGATTTTCCCTTTGTCTCGTTTAGCATGCATTCACAATTCTATAACTTCCAAAATATTTTTCATTCATAAAGTTTTTATAAAAGAAAAATGCAAAAAAAAATTGTAGGAGTTTTGTATATTTCACGAAAATACCAAAAAGATTTTTCTTTCATAGTTCTTAGTGTAATTTTTATGTGAAGTGTCAAATTGAAAACTCTAAAATATTTTATTGATGTTTTGCATCTTCAATTAATTTTCCTATCTGGACAAACTACACATCCCTGATTCTCCTCTCCCAAGAGTGAGATACGTAGGTAGCCTATTGTTGGTTCAGGGATCTTATTTGAAAACATCCCTCAAGATTTTCATCACTCTTTATTTAGAGTAAGTGTTTCATGTACATCTTTAAAGGAAAACTATAAAAACAAATTTTTCCTTTAATAGGTTCAAGTTTCATTTTCATATGAAATTTAAAATCGAAAATCTAAAAAGATTTTTCTTTGGTAATCATAGGTTTCATTTTGTATAGGGAGTTTAAACTTGAAAAATGCAAAAAAAAAAATTCGTCAATTCTTTTGACAATTTGTTATTTCCTTTTCTTTTTAAAGTTTCAAGAAAAAGAAAAAAGAAAGAAAAAAGAATTAATTGGCCATTTTTGCAAGACTTCACAAACTATGAACACCTGATTCTCCCTTTTTAGGGGTGAGATACGTAGGCTCCTTCCTTGGGTTCAGTGATCTTTTATAAAAGAAAAAATAGGTTTTGAAGAAAAAATGTTGAACTCTAACATATTTGTTGCCTCTTGTTTAGTTAGTTTAAAGTGGTTGGTTTATGGCTTCCTGGTCCTCCACATCACACCAAATTCAAGGAAGGGTTTGTTATGTCCAACAAGGATATGGAGAGTGGCATCATGGATGAAACAAAGAGTCAGGAAATTGAGAGTTTGAAGGAAGAGAATTTGAGACTGAGAAAAAAATGATGGAAATGTACCGAGCTTGGGCTAGTGGGCTGCCTCCACGTCCGTTCCCTACTTTTGACCCTGCAAATACTGTGACTCTTCCACCAAAATTGCAGAGTCAGTTTTCTTCTATTGTTGATGCACCACAGCATGCCTCAGAATCCATTCCACATCAAATGCACCTCAATACTTCCACCACTCTTTCTTTAGCTCCTCAGTATAAGTCTACCACATTCATAGCACCACATACTGTCTATGCTTTTGTTGCTCAACCTTCTACTATTGTTTTTACTTTGACGATCAATCCAACGATTGTGCTTCCCCAGTCCACTAGTGAATCCACGTTTAATACTCTTGATGATCATTGTTATAATCTTGAGCCTTCCTTTGAATTAAGTGGATCGCCAAAATTTCTTACTAAGAATCATATCCTGCTAGAAGAGCCAGAGGAAATGGTTAGGAAAGTTAAGAGTTTAGAAAATGATATGAAAAGTTCCTTGGGACTTGTAGGCTATGAAAATGTTTCATACAAAAATTGGGGCATGTTGTCAAGTGTTAACCTTCCTCCAAGATTTAAGACATCAAAATTTGAGGAGCTTGGTGAACAGCATGATTCTGTGAAACATTTAGGACAATAGTGCAATCAATCAAGGGAAACTAAAGGAAAGAAGAAGGAAAACACACCTATTGTCATGCCAGGAGCAAAGCAGAGTTTAAGAGGTCCACCTCACCAATACTGCAACCTCAATCTCGAACTTACATGTCAAATCCACTTACTTATCTGCAACAAGGTTCCTCTTTTGAAGATCCAAGGAGTTTCATTCTACTTCCTCAATGTCCTTTGAACAATGGACAATTGTGTACATATCCGTCTTGTTATCTACAATGGCATGCATCTTTCCCTTAAAATCATCCTCGACCCCTACAAATTTACCAAGGAACCTCTAAATCCAAGTTTTATTCGAGGCCAGAGTTCGCAAGGAGGAAGAAGGAAAAGGATAATTTCACTCCTAATGGGGAATCCTATGCCAGGTTGTTCTAGAGATTGAGACGGGGGGGGGGAATGATTACTCCTCTCCTTGGGCACGCTCCTAATCGGTCTTTAAGAAATTTTGATCCTAATGCATGATGTGCGTATCATTCTGATGCTCATGGTCATAGTATTAAAGATTGTCGAGATTTGAAAAGATGATTCAAGACAGATCAATTATGGTGCATAACATTGATAGTGAGGGAAGCTCCAGTCATGTTGATAGGAAAACCAGTGGCTAAGATGTCTGGATGAGTAATTGAGAAGTCACCCCTCTCCCTACTAGGAAGAATTCTGGTAGTTTGTTTTCTTGTCTTTTTAATTTTTCGAAATATTTCAGGGTTGTAGTTCGGGGTTTAACTTGTTTTGTCCCTTTATCATTTATGTTCGAACCCTCTATCTTTTATTTCAATTAAATAGAGTGTCTCTTTTTCGCTTTGTGTTCAAATATATATTGTTTGTTTTCTTCACATAGTACATTTTATGTTGATTCTAGTGATATGACATGTTACCGGAATTTTCAGTCAGATCTTAAAATCCAATTTAACCATAAAACATTAAGTTAGAGGTTTAAGTTAGTAAAAGAGAACATCTGAGGTTAGTAAAAGAGAACATATGAGGAAATAGGTAGAGTGCTGAAACATTTGGTGACAAGTTGAAGCCTACTTTGAAAATTAAGGCACTTATTTTGAGAATCACAAGAATAAATTGTGGAGTCATTTAATGTGAGGGGTGTACGTGAACAAAACGTAAATCAGCTCCATGAAAGCACGAGTCATTCAATATGAGGGGTGTACAACAAAATGTGGAGTTGTATGTTTGACAAGTGTAGAAGAAGAGGGGGCAGACATGCACGGGGAAAGTTAGTGTTGTAAAACATGTCATAAGTGATATTGATCATGCACTTTCACATTCCATGAAATGTACTAGCATCTTCAAGGATTTATATGACGAAAGCATTTCATTCTGCTATCAAAATAATTTGTCATCTTTTGTTTACCCCATTTGAGCTTTACTTCTATTTCTTTCATACCCCTCTTTTGGAATCAAGATAGAGTCATCAAAGTAAAAAATGTGTCGAGTAAAAGATTAGAGTCAGAAAAGTTTTCAAAAAAAGAAGAAGAGAGAAAAAATGTGTCAAAAGAAAGAAAAGAGAATAATGTCAAGAAAAATAGAGTCAATAAAAGGGAAAACAAAGAAATCAGAATCAATCAAAAGAACAAGCTGTCAGAACTACGTATGACCTGATTCTCCGTTCCTGGGGTGAGATACATAGGCTGCCCTACTCTGGCCTCAGTCCAACCAAATAAATAATTTCAAATTGACCAGTCAAATGAAACTGGGCATGGGTTAATCCTCATTGTTTGAGTTGATTCTAAAAGTTGTAAGTCCTACCCTACTTCAAGTATCGTGTGGACCTCATGCCATCCTTTCTTCCTAACCCTATCCAAAAACAAAGTTACAACCAAAGAAAGACCTTTAGATCAAGCTTTGAGAATGTTAAGGCTAAGCATGCAAGGGATATGATGACGCATTTTGGGAACTACTTGTCTTCCTCAGCATAAGGAATCAGGAGAGAAGTAAAAATGAGAGAGTATTATTGGTGAAAACTATTACGGGCTCCATAAGGCGATGTTAAGTCAAGAAAGATAAAAATGACAGAGTCTTATTGGTGAAAACCCTCACGGGCACTGTAAGACGACTATGAGTTGAGGAAAATGAAAATAAGAGTCTCATTGGCAAAAAACCCTCACGGACACCATAGGAGAATAGTTAGCTGAGTGAATGAAAATAAGAGTCTCATTGGTAAAAAGCCCTCACGGACACCATAAGGCGATGGTGAGCTGAGAGAAAAATGAGAGAGGTTTGTTCACAAAAGCCCTTGAAGGTGTCACTATCCGAATAAGGTCTTAAATTCTATTTACCTAAGGAAGAAACTCAGTTTCAAGGACATTGACTCAACAACAATTGGTAGAAAGTTTGGATGGAAAGATTAGACAGCTTAATCCATAATGCATGGCATAATCATTATAGTTGACTGTCATTTCAAGATAAATTTTTTATATCTTTATTTCAAATGGGGAAATTCATTGTCATTTCTTCTTTTCTTTAATTTTATTTTATTTTCTTGAGTTAGTTGTCCAAATAAAAGTCATTGTCATTTTTTTCTTGTCTTTGAGTTAAGTCCATATCAAAACAAGTGAGAAAAGATTTCAAAACTGGCTACTAGCTTCTTCAATTGCACAAAGCAAGATAAAATGCCAACACATAAAAGAGACATGATTGTGAGCTAAAATAAGGCATGCTAAAAGTTTTGTCAGCACACACGTCTGGGAACTTATGGAAATATCAAGGTTCAAAAGGTTTATTTGAGAATCATGGCAAAGCAGAAATACTGTGTTTGTTTCAGAGTCACTCTTAATAATATGAGTTTGGATCAATGATGCAGCGAGTCAATGACACATGTTAATGGCTGAAATAAAGATTAAATGTGACAGGGGAAAGAGCAATTTCCACAAAAGCCAAAGCCACATACTAGCCACCATGTTTTTAAAACTCACAAGTTTTCTTTGTATGAAATAGGAATACATGTCATCTTCAAATCAAGGACTTTAGGGTCTAAATATCAAAGGTTGCAATGCCTCATTTCTGCAAATGCAAGAGGCAATATTTCTGCACAAATTTGGTAATCAAAACCATGGTAAAAGTCATAATCCAATATCTCAAGGAGACATATTTCCTTGTTTGGGTAATTCAAGCAGCATTTGTGAGGAGATGCAGTTCCTTGTTTGGGCAATTCAAGTGACATTTGTGAGAAGACGCACTTCCTTGTCTAGATAATTCAAGAAACATTTGTAAGGAGTCGTACTTCCTTGTTTGGGTAATTCAACCAGTATTTGAAAGGAGAAACACTTTCTTGTTTGGGTAATTCAACCAACATTTGTAAGGAGATGTACTTCCTTGTTTGGGTAATTCAAGAGACATTTGTTAGGAGATGCATTTCCTTATTTTTGAAATTCAAGTAGAATTGGTAAGGAGACGCACTTTCTTATTTTGGTATTTCAACTGGTATTTGTAAGGAGACACACTTTCTTGTTTGGGTAATTCAACCGACATTTGTAAGGAGACACACTTTCTTGTTTAGGTAATTCAAGCGACATTGGTAAGGAGACGCACTTTCTTATTTTTGTAAGTTAAGTGGTATTTTTAACGAGACATAATTCCTTGTTTGAACAATTCAAGTAACATTTGTAAGGAGACACACTTCCTTGTTTTGGTAATTCAATCAACATTTGTAAAGAAACACACTTCCTTGTTTGGTAATTCAAGTTGTATTTGTAAGGAGAGGCACTTTCTTATTTGGTAATTCAAGTAGTAATTGTAAGGAGATGTACTTCCTTATTTGGAAAATTGAAGCAACATCTGTAAGGAGACGTACTTCCTTGTTTGGGTAATTCATACAACATCTATAAGGAGATGAACTTCCTTGTTTGGGTAATTCAAGTGGCATTTGGAAGGAGACACACTTCCTTATTTTGATAACTCAAAAAACATTAGAGCCTTCCCGAAGAACAAGGCAAATGAATGGAAAGTCAAGAAACAAGGTGAAACAATTGAAATCCAAGCAACAAATTGAAAAATTGCAAGTCAGGAGCCCGCTTGAAGAATAGGGTGATGAAACTCAAGTCAGGTGTTCAAAAGAAGCTGCATAGATAAGACTTTTGTAATTTTATTTATCTTTTTAACTCTTGTAATTTTTTATTTTTTGATGTAATGATAGACCGCGACCGAAACCTTGATGGGACCTCACTCGACTCTCCAACTCAGTATAGTCCATCTCTTTCCAATCCTTTGAGATACCTGTCACTTGATTCCCTCATAACTTGGGTAGGTAGGATGTCTTAATTCAAGACTTGGTAAACATTCTGTCTCATTGTCTACTTCTTTGTCTGAAAACACTTCATGTTTACATTCAAAGGGGGCATGTTGTAGACACCTAATTTTGTTCCTCCCAAATCCAATTTTATTCATTTTTAGCTCACATTACCACACACCCTCATCCATTTGATTATATCCCACAAAAATACAAAAAATAACAACCCTTAACATAATCCCTAACAAATTCTATCTTGTTTTAATCCTATCCTAACCAACTTTACACCTCATCCTAACAACCTATCCCACCCTTAACCCCTCCACATTTCTTTTACACCAACAAAAGGGGAGTATATACACAATTCACCAACAGAATATACAAGATCATCTTCATTCTCTAGGAATTAACACAGAATATTGGAGAGATAACAAAATTTCTCCATTCACCATTAATCCACATAGATATCAACATACAAGAAAATCACATTCATCCTCACTAAGATACTATCATCGACCTCACCCTTAATCTTACATACATACAAAATTCACACATGCATATAAAATGAACGAAAAGTTGATCGAAGTGAGTGAAATAGAGAGAGGAGGGAAATTCACACGATATACGCACACACTTTGCTCCTTTTTCTAATTGACAGCCCCCTAACCATACGTACACACATAGATCAGAGAAGACAGAGAGAGATAAATTGAAAGGGATATAGGGGGAAAATGCCACTGTTGTGGTTGAGAGAGAAAACTAGTTGGAGAGAGGAAAAATGGAGAGAAGAGGAAGATATTTGAGCGAGAGAGGAAAGAAAAGAGACTGGGGTTTAATACTCTGGCGTTCTTGGCCGGAAATAGTATCCTGTGACCGGAAAAACATTGTTTTCGTCTCTTTCTACATGTTTCAGTCACCGTTGGAGCTCACCAGAGTTCCGATGGGGTGGTAACTGTGGATTTTGACCCTGAACCGACTTGAATCAATTGAGTTGACCAATTTCGGGTCTAATTCTGGTAAGGTTCTATCTGGTTCTGGCAAGATTCAGTTTAATCCTGGCAAAATTCCTTCTACTAGTCTTCATTTTGTTCGTATTTTTGTTTTGGGTGTTCACCGTTGTCGTGGTTTTTTGAGTTTGAATTGGATTCCAGAGTTATCCATGTTGGAGTTGGATCATATTCTAGATTTGGTACCCGTAGAGGATCTTGGGATGACTCTTATTTCTCTTCTTAAGTCAATCGAAGATTTTTGAGGTTCAATTCTCAACTCTACTCTTTTATTATCATTTTGATTAGCGGTAATGATTGGATATTTCTATTGATGTTTTCTATTGTTTATCTATGAGTAATTAATTATGGCATGAATTTGATGTTGACATGTGTTTGGAATACCATTTTGTGTGAAAACTTATCGCAAAAAAACAGAATTTGGGGTTGGATGGTAGCAATTGATAAGAATGAATATTTTTTAGTCTTGATTTATTGTCGTTGGTTGTTTTGGAGTAAATACAAATGCTAAACTTGATAGTATCATGATAGCATAAAATTGGTAGGCAAACGGTAGGCTGGGTAGGCAAATTTAGGAATAATGATTTGTTTAGTGTTTGAATATGTTTGTGGAATGGTTTTGATTTATGCATTGGGATCTATTGTATTTATTCGGCCGGGGAATGCCCCGAGGAATTTGTATTGAAGACGACGCACGATCAAGGGCTGGAATATCGGGTGGAGAAATCAATGGAGTGTAGTTTAGAATTAACATAGAATAGAGTAGGTTTATATTTTTGAATTTTTCTATTTCGGAATTGTAATAATCAGACTGGACACTATAATTTGAGATTTGTTTTGTTTGTTTGTTTGAATGATTGTTTTGTGTGATTTTCTGTGGTTTATATATTTATAATGTCAAATTAGCCGATACGGTCCCCCAAGAGACTGTGGTCAAACCACCGGACCGAGGGGTGCCTAACTCCTTCCCCTCGATCAACAAAATTACTTTACCGGAATCTCAATTCGCAAATCAGTTTTAAAGAGTCAAAATCATTTTGAAAAAGGATATCCAAAGGTGACTTGGTACACCCGATTTATGCCAAGTGGCGACTCTAAGTTAATTGCAAAACGAATCCTTTTCGAAACAAATCTCATTTTTTTTCACATTAATAATAAGAACCCTTTCAAACTTAAAATGAATCTTTTCGGTTAAAAAAGGGGTGTGACAGCGGGAAGTGAGGCTGAGATGGTTTGGGCATGTGATGAGGAGGTGCATGGATGCCCCAATTCGTAGGTGTGAGAGGCTAGCTCTGGATGATTTCAGGAGGTGCAGAGGTAGGCCGAAAAAATACTGAAGAGAGGTGATTAGACATGACATGGAGCAGTTACAGCGTACTTAGGACATGACCGTAGATAGGAAGGTGTGGAGGTCACAGATAAGGGTAGAAGACTAGTGTGTGTGGGTGATTCATTGCAAGTAGGTAGGAGAACTTTGGTGTATCAGGGTTAGTAATTTTTGGACTGTATCCATAGGTAGGAGCAGCTAGTTAGGAGAGTTTTGGTGTGGTAGGTGTTTTTGGTTTGTGAGTGTATGGTATTACTATGTGGGTGTCTTATTTATTATTGTTGTTATTCCATCCATTCTGGTTCATGTTTCATTACGAACGTGATTGCTATTCTTTATCTTGAGCCGGGGATCTATTGAAAATAGTCTCTCTACTTCTTCAGAGGTAGCGATATAGACTGCGTATATTTTTTCCTCCCCAGATCCCACTTGGTATGGATACACTGGATTTGTTGTTGTTCCAGTGAGAATTACAAACCAAGGGTATATCTAACAAAAACCATGTATTGGTTATCATAGCTACTATACTTGCTTTAACAAAGATGAAGCGCCACCCATATTTTACTTTCCCTCATAAAAATATTACCTTTTTTGAAAATAACGTATTTCAAATTTGTTATATTATGTTGAATCTCGCATCTGAAATAGAACTTTGAAAAAATATACTCAATTTAGTCTTCTTATATTCCTTTAAAGTAAGTTATGCAAGAAGCATCATCTACATATGATATTGTAATTCCTTTTTAAAAAAAGATCGTGCATTTTTATTCTGTAAAGTCACTTACTTTATAAATTGCTAGTATCTTTATTTGACATGATTAAATGTCAATAGTTGACTATATTGTAGAATTTAATAATAGAGAGTACTCTCACATATATAAATAAATTATTTGAAGAGGACTTCATGTAATACCCTGCATTTGTATAACCAATAAATCATGACAATATTTGTTAAGATAAATAAATTTATAGCTATAGTGTCTTTTGTAGTATGTGGCTAATCATGTTCAAATGTATCTATCATTTTCACAAGCCATTTATATCTAGCGATATCATAATGAATGAAATACTAAATATAAAATTACTCAATATTTAATTTTTTTTTTTTTTTATGTATTGTTCGACTGAAAGAACTCTCAATACATTCACCACAAGTGAATACATATGTATAAAATAATATGATAATTTTTGTGAAAGTATTTTAAGCTTCAAAGCACAAATCGTACTTTATATCTTATGATTTTACTTTTCGTTTTAATTTTTGCACAATAATTCATTTCTACTTCACTGACATAACACCTTGAGGTTTTTGAACCATACGTTTAAGGTTTTACTTTTTCAAGTGAAACAAAATACACTGGGATTATATATTTGATTTGGTCAATTATTTATCTGTTCACATTGTTTGAAAGATTTCAAATCAGGATCCTTATTATAACTTGTAATGGTGAGAGCTATATTATATCAAAGATGTCGCCGACAATAATTTTTGATATTGATTTCATACAATATCTTATCAAAATCTTTTCATTTTTATGACTTTCAGGTACCTAAACCTCTTTGAACCCAAAAATCTAAGTACATATAATTTAAATTGCTAATAAATATATAACACATCCTGAAGGTGGCCTTTTGCAGCATGTTTAAATGACAATTACTAGTAATTAGAAGTTCTTAATTTGCCGAAGAAAATAAAATGCAACATAAAAAATGGACTAGCATCAAAAGGATATAATAATTATTATATCATAAATCTTATATTCCATAAATATATTATATGAAGAGGTTGATAAATGATCCATTTATGAATATCCCAATTGAAGAGAAAAAATAACTCAATTTGGAGGCAATAGTAGAAACATATATAATAAGAAATGTGTGCTGATAATGCATTATAAAATAAACATAAAAGAGTATCAATATTAAATAAGAAAGTACATATACAAAAAATGTAGCAAGAAGACTAGTGAAAGCGTGACTTAATTCTTAGGAATTATGAACATTTACCATAATTATATTATTTTATATGTGTTTCAAAATTTTAATCAGTTGAAAGATTTTCTTAAAATTCAATTAGTATAAATTGTCGACAGAAAGAATAAATATACATCATTTGTTAATCGAAAAAATATATATCCACCATATTTTTCGAAGAGGGATATATATGTTATATTTACCTTTTTTTCCCCATTATAAGTCTATATTTACTATTTAAATGCATGCATAAACATTAATCTATGTAAGGTATGATAAACGGGATAATAAACCTCTATGGTAGAATATGATTTGTCATTAAGGTATTATCGAGAGTCGATTGGTATGTAAGATAAGAATAATAATTTCAGAATAAATTTTTGAGATTAATTTTATTTCACATTTGACTTAATTTAAAATATTAACTAATTCAGAGATTATTTTATCTCTCCATTTATACTAAAACAGTGAAATTACTATCCATATAAAAGATGAAATAAAATAATCCTATGAATATTTCAATCCATAAAATTCAAATTCAGTATAATTCTACAAAATGAGGTCTGAAGAAATAAAATATATGCAGACCTATACCTATACCTTAGAGATTGAGCGGTTATTTATCTAAATTCTTAAAATATTTTTATTTATCGTATTCGATGTATCAAATAACAAATGTTATTTTTATTGACGTCATTTTATGCAATTTTTGTTGATCGATGTATTCATTATTATTGGCTAAGATAATTTTGTGTCATATGTATATATATATATATATATATATATATATATATATATATATATATATATATATATATATATATATATATATATATATATATTCCCAACATTTATTGTTAATTTGGTGATGCTAATATCTTTTTTTTAATCAATAATTTTTAGTACTATTATCACTGTTGGATTTGATAAACTAAAATTATATATTACTTCTACTAAAATAATTCACCCACGCAAGAGCTTGGATTCGCTATCGCTTGTAATGGTCGACAGTATTCCTGTCATACCTATATTCCTATTATATAGAGCTAGAAGCCTTGCCAGAAGCAAGCAAGATGAGGCCGCTCTGCTTAAGGCTCGTTCCGTACTTTACTTACGAGCTCGTGTAGTACTCACCCCTATCTCTAAAGGGTCTGATGCATTCCACTCGCTGTATACTAAATGAGCGTTAGAGCGAGCGAGCGAATTTCCTCAATTTAGTGGCTTCCCTCAACCTCCTCTTTCATTTCTGCTTAAGCTTCCGTGCTTTGTGGGATTAGTTGATTGGATACCCGAGACCCATAATATTTCCAAGGAACAGCTTCTACGATGATCGGCATAAAGGTAAGATTAGTTTCACAAATCTAACCACACTGACCATAGTAAACTCCTTTCCATTGTACCAAAATAGAGGTCTGATTCAAACGACAAAAAACTATACATAGTACGTACTAGCTTTTATGTACGTATGTTGCATGAATATTCCTCATCAATTATTATAAAAATTACGCTGAAATGATAAATTATAATTGTATGTGGTCATCTAATTTTAAAATTCTTACTTTATACATTTATAGGATTTCATATTAAAAATCACTCTTTTCTTTTTCTTTACCGAGAAAACGGTTTGAAAATTACTATGATGTATGTCCTATGAATATATAGTAGCCAAATTAACTATTGGATAGCATAACAGTTTTTGTTTGTTTGGTTACTTTATGAAGATTCTTTTAACTATTTAATGTGCTCGATCTTTAATTTAGGCAGATCTTTATGTAATGTTAAAGTAATTTTAAGGGTTAAAAGAGAAAAATATGCCGTATCATATTAAAAGATAACAACAACGATTTAACTCATCGAAAATATTTGAAGTCATGTTGGCCCAATGCTCCCAAGCCCTAAGCGAAGTTCTACTGTTTTTTTTTTTTTGAAAAAAGACAGTTTGATGCACTAAAGCTCCCGCTATATAATAAATGTATAATTCATGTACAATCATATATAATCGATATACAGTAAATGCAAAACTAAAAAGAAAAAGTACAAGCAAGAGAAGTCGTGCTTTACTTTACTAACCTATTGAGGCATCACAAAACCCCGTCATATTAACATGCATGTAATGTGAAATTATTCTATGATCATCATAGAGTTTGTAACAAACCATATGCTGATATTACAAATGATAGTACTTAAGTAGTGAAAAATTAAAATACACCAAAATGTACAACCAGATCCATGTTTCGTTGAAAATATGAAATCTTCAAGATGATGTATTCCGATAAAAATCTGATTCTTCACGTTGTCTTCTTCTTCCAGCTACTCCAAAATCTCTTGATACTTCATCACCATCAAAAGCAACAATGACATTGAGAATTCAAGAAGCCAACTTGCTTGATATTGAGAAATAATGTTTGCAATATAGTAGAGTTTAGCAACTAAGTTTTATGAGGTAGAGTGCTGGGTCAATCAAAAAGTCACACGTCAATAAGATCAAAGTAGCGAAAATAGGATGCTGAGATAGATGTGTAGGCATACTAGGACAAACAAAATTAGGGACGAAGAGATTAAGGATAAGGTTGGAGTAGCCGCCGTGGTGGGAAAGATAAGAGAGATGCTGCTGAAATGGTTCGAACATGTGAAGAGAAGATACATATATATCCCAATGAAGAGGTGTGACAGGTTGTATATGGTGGGGTTAGCACTGGGAGGAGGTGACTAGATAATATGTAGATGATTTTGCAGCTTACCGAGGACATGACACTAGATAGAAAGATATGGTCAAACATTAAGGTAGAAGATAGTAGGTATAATTTCTCATCGTTACAACTCTATTCTCCCTTACCATATTTGTTTTGCATACTTGACTTTTGATATGTCCTACTTGCACTGGGAATCTACTAGAAATAGTCTCTCTACCTTTGTCAAGGTAAGAGTAGGTTGTGTTCATACTACCCTCCCGGAACCCTACTTATGGAAGTACACTGAGTGTATTGTTGTATAATAGAACAAATATGTTGGTATACCAGTATACATAAACGCCATTAGAATAATGTAGTAAATTATGGGTTCATACTATATGAAAGAAGTTTGAATGGAAAAATGGAGAGTAAAATGGTGGAGGGAAGGAGACACTAAAATGGAAAGTGTACTCCCAAATTACAAAGTTTACTCTTTCTCCCACATTGGTGGAAGAAGAGAACTTGGAAGTATTTATAATCAAGAACACTTACTGTACATGATAAGTGAGTAAAGAAATAAGAGATACCTCACGCTGTCGTCGTTGCTCGGTCGGCTCGGCTTTGGCTTCGGATCGATCGATGAGATCTATCCGTTTGGACAAACTTTATTTGACAAAATCTCATCAATGACAAAAACACAGGAAATTTTTTTTATGTGTTTAATACTCTATTTATATGCATGCAGTAACAGTCATAGATGCAATGTTTGAACTAAACTGATGTTTCAGAAAAGTTGCACTGTTTCGAAGTGATGCTTCAGAAGGATGCAATTCTTCAACGAAATGATACACTGATTCACGAAATGGCATGCCTGTTCTAACAGACACACTATTTGGACGAATGGACATGAATTTTTAGAAAAGGTTACACCTTTTGAATGAACCATAACCACTTCTCACAAGAGGCATCTTGTGTCTATATAAACCTACTTCATCCACAGCTTTTGGAACGAAAATTCTAGAATAGAAACACTTTTCTTTCCTTAAAAATATTCTGTGTGATCACTCAAAATGTTCAGTGAGTTCGAAGATATTCCAGTTGTTTGAGGTACTGCTACAATTAGTTTGTTTGGCCATTTTATCCTGGGAGGAAAATTCTGCAAACTCAGGTACAGTGAGGGGAATTAATTCCTTAAGGAAAGTCCATGAATTTGGGCGACTTGGCCATTTTTGTTTCATCTTGATTTCTGAAAATAAAGTACACTTCTAAGAAAGATCACTTTGATCTTGTGTTGAGGGTATTTTTTTTGTACTTCATTGAGTTCTTGTTTTAAACTTGAACTAGTTAAAGTTGTTGTTGCATATTCAGATTCTGCGTACCCTATAAGGATATAACAATCTTAATGAATAATCTATTATTACAGAATCTGTATTTCTTGTTTTTCAAGATTAAAGTTTTAACTTTCTACTCCGCCTGAACTTAATTAGTGATTTGAAGTCATAAAAACTTCATCACAAGTTAAAGATCATTCGGTTGGCAATTGGAAGTCATAAAACCTTCATTGTCAACTAGAAAAAATAAGAAAAATTTAAAGTTGCTTAACTTTATAAGTAGTATTCTAAAAATACTAAGTATTTTTTGTCTTGTTGTGATAGGGAAAATGACAAACGATAGTCAAATGCAAGATGTGGCAACTTCTGTAGGGGCAACTAATATTTCCACATCAAGTTGCACAAATTCTCCGCCTACAATGGCACTGGTGGAGAATCCCAATTTGCTGGCATTAACTTTAAACGATGGTATCAAAAGATGTTCTTTAACCTCACCACTTTGTGTTTGCAACGGTTCACTACTGAAGAAACTCCTGAGGTGCACGAGGGAACCTCCAACAAAGAGTGTTTCATAATTGTTGAGGCTTGGAATCATTCAAATTTCCTTTGCAGGAATTATATTCTGAGTGGTCTCCAAGACGACCTCTACAATGTTTATAGTTGAACTAAGACATCGAAGGAATTGTGGGGGGCACTTGAATGAAAATATAAAACAGAGGATGCTGGAATGAAGAAATTCCTTGTTGCATGGTTCTTGGACTTTAAAAGGAGAGATAGTAAATCGGTTGTCTCTTAAGTGCAGGAGTTGCAAGTCATCATACATGATCTCCTAGAAGAAGGTATATCTTTAAAAAATGCCTTAGTTGAATATATTAAAAAAGTTCTTAATACTCACACAAATTGTTTTGTAGGTTTGATTATGAATGATGCATTTCAAGTAGCAACGATAGTTGAGAAGCTACCACCTTTGTGGAAGGACTTCAAAAACTACTTGAAGCATAAATACAAGGAGATCACTGTCGAAGATCTTATTGTCCGACTGCATATTAAAGAGGACAGTAAAGCTGCCGAGAGAATGTCAAAAGGGAATTCTACAATTAATGGAGCACATATTGTAGAAGAGGACCAAAAAAATTCTAAGAAAAGAAAGAAATCTGAACAAGGAAGCCATCAACCCAAGAAGAAATTCAAGGAAAAATGCGTCAATTGTGGCAAAATTGGCCATAAGTCCACGGATTGTCATGCCCCTAAAAAAGGAATGAAAAAGCACCAAGCTAATATGGTTGAGTCCAGCAAAGAATGTGATGATATGTGTGTTATGTTCTCAGAATGCAACTTGGTGGGGAATCCTCATGAATGGTGGATGGATTTTGGTGCCACTAGCCATGTATGTGAACAAAGATTTATTTTCATCATTTTCTCCGGCTCAAGTAATCTACATGGATAACTTCTCTACTGCTAAGGTTGAAGGAACAGGGAAAGTGTGCTTGAAAATGAGTTTAGGCATGGTCTTGACACTTAACAATGTCTTGTATGTTCCAGAATTACGTAGGAACTTAATTTCTATTTCACTTATAGACAAGAACGGATTCAAATGTGTAATCGTTTCTGGAAAAATTGTAATTACCAAAGGAGAAATGTATGTAGGAAAAGGCTATCTCACCGAGGGCCTTTATAAGATGAATGTAATGACTGTTGAAATAAATAAAAGTTCAAATTATTCTTATTTGCTTGAGTCTTATGATTTATGGCATGAACATTTAGGCCATGTTAATTATAAAATGTTACGAAAACTGATTAACTTAGTTGTTTTGCGACACTTTGAGTGCAATAAATCAATGTGTCAAATGTCTGTAGAATCAATGTATGCAAAGCATCCTTATAAGTTCGTTGAAAGGAATTCCAATCCTTTAGACTTAGTACGCACTGATATTTATGATATGAAGTCAATACCATCACGTGGTGGGAAAAAGTATTTCATAACTTTTATTGATGGTTGCACGATATATTGTTATGTCTATTTGACAAATAGTAAGGATGAAGCAATAGATGCGTTTAGACAATATAAAACTAAAGTTGAAAATCAATTAGATAAAAAGACAAAAATGATAAGAAGTAATAGGGGTGGAGAATATGAATCTCCTTTCGCCGAAATATGTGTAGAGAATGGAATCGTCCATCAAACTGCAGCCTCGTATTTACCTTAATCTAACAGAATTGCGGAGAGGAAAAAACAAACTTTGAAGGAAATAATGAATGCCTTTCTTATGAGTTCCGATTTACCGCAAAACTTATTGGAGGAGGCTATCCTTACAGCCAATCGTATACTCAACAGAATTCCCCATAGTAAGACACAATCAATTCCTTATGAAAAAATGGAAAGGAAGCAAACCCAACTTGAAATATTTCAAAGTGTGGGGGTGTCTAGTAAAGGTCCAAATTCCTATGCCCAAAAGAATTAAGATAGGACCTAAGATGGTGGACTGTGTGTTTATAGGATATGTTAAATTTAGTAAAGCATGTCGATTTTTGGTTCATAGATCCGAACATTCGGATATTAATGAAAATACGATAATAGAATCAGACAATGCTGAATTCTTTGAAAACATTTACCTGTATAAAATTAGACATGAACAGTCTAGTGGAGGATCTAAACGACCTTGAGATGAATCAAGTAAGAATGTACAAAATGAATAAAATCCAAGACGTAGTATACGTCAAAGAATGTCTACTTCATTTGGATTGGATTTTGTAACATTTCTCTTAGAAAATGAGCCTCAAACATTTAAGGAAGCGATGGCATCTTCGGATTTATCCTTTTAGAAAGAGGCAGTCAATAGTGAGATTGATTCAATCTTAAGCAACCATACTTAGGAATTGGTTGATCTTCCTCCCTGAAATAAACCTTTAGGTTCTAAATGGATCTTCAAACGGAAGATGAAAGCGGATAGTACTATTGAAAAATACAAGGCAAGACTTGTAGTAAAAGGCTTCAAACAAAAAGAAGGTCTTGATTACTTCAATACATACTCACCAGTAACAAGGATAACATTGATTCGAATATTAATTGCTTTAGTTGCAGTATATGGTCTTGAAATCCATCAAATAGATGTGAAAACCACTTTTCTAAATGAAGAATTAGAGGAAGAAATTTACATAGAACAACCTGAGGGTTTTGTCATCCCAGGGAAGGAGAATAAGGTGTGTAGACTTATTAAGTCATTGTATGGACTAAAGAAAGCACCTAAACAATGGATCCGATGTTTGACCAAACCATGTTGGGAAATGGGTTCAATATAAATGAATGTGATAAATATGTTTACATTAAATACACTCCAAATCACCAAGTTATTGTTTTTTATATGTGGATGATATGTTGATCATCAGCAGAGACATTTTTGACATAAATGCAACCAAACGAATGCTCGAGAGAAAGTTCGATATGAAAGACCTTGGAGTTGCATATGTGATCTTAGGTATAAGAATCCATCGAACTCTACAAGGGTTAGCATTGTCACAGTCTCATTATATCGAAAAAGTACTTAACAAGTTCAAGTATATGGAATTCGGTATTGCCAAGACTTCATTGGATGTGAACTTTGCACTTCGAATGAATGAAGGTGAAACTGACTCACAATTGGAGTACGCAAGAGTATTTGGATGTTTAATGTATATAATCAATTGTACATGACCAGACATAGCATGTGCTATTAGTAAATTAAGTCGGTACACAAGTAATCCCAACAAAACTCATTAGATGCCAATGAAAAGAGTTTTGGGTATCTTAAATACACTTAAGATTATGCTTTGCATTATAATAAATATCCTGCGGTACTTGAAGGATATAATGATGCAAATTGGATCACCGGATCGAATGAAGTAAAATCCACAAGTGGATATGTATTTGCAATCGATGGAGGAGCAGTCTCTTGGAAATCATCCAAACAGACTTGTATTGCTCGCTCTACAATGAAATCATTTATCGCATTGGATAAAGCCGGTGAAGAGAAGAATGGCTCCAGAATTTCTTAGAAAATATTCCTTATTGGACCAAGCCAGTGGCACCAGTATGTATACACTGTGATAGCCAAATGGCAATAGGTAGGGCAGGGAGCATGATGTACAATGGTAAATCTTGTCACATATGAAGGAGACATAATATCATCAAGGAACTTCTCTCTAGTGGAATTATCATTGTTGACTATGTAAATTCAAAGGATAATGTGTTGGATCCACTTACAAAAGGCCTATCTAGAGTAGGAGTGGAAAGGACATCCAAGGGAATGGGTTTAAGGCCTAGGATAATTTAGCATGGCAGTAACTCTACCTAGCAGACTGGAGATCCCAAGAGCTAGGTTCAAGGAGATCAAAGAAAGTTGTGTCTGACAGGTTCAACATTGTCAATTACCCAACCCATTCTCATGCTGTAGACAATGTATTGTAAACAAGGATAAGACTTAAGGTAAAAAGTCTTTTAATGATTATCTAAATTTGGCAGATTTGACCAAATAGTTTTATCTATAGGATTGAATATTTAGAAATAACATATGTGAGGGCGAAGTGGAAGCCACTTCAAGGAGAATGTTAGTAAAGGCTATTCTCTAAGCTCTCATGAAATCGGGACGTGGTCATGGCTGAAAAGAACAAAACCATGAGAACTATAAACGTTAAATGGTTGGATGTATGACATGTATTGTCTAGGTGTACATGGATGTGTGACATGTATTGTCTAGCTGTACATTAAAGCTCGATGGTTCAAAGATATCAAATCTTCCGATTGACCAAGTGCATCCGATGCATGTTCACTACGGAATGTTTAATGGAAACCCACTTATCTAGATGTAATCAGTCTTTGCTTGATGATCACATACTTGTCCATAAAAAATTTATGAAAAATAGCCATTCCCCATTCATGTGGGGGATTGTTGGGTTCATACTATATAAAATAAGTGTGAATGGAAAAATGGAGAGTAAAACAATGGAGGGAAGAAGACACTAAAATGGAAAGTGTACTCCTAAATTAGAAAGTTTACTCTTTCTCCCACATTGGTGGAAGAAAAGAACTTTGAAGTGTTTATAATCAAGAACACTTACTCCACATGATAAGTGAGTCAAGAAATTAGAGATGCCTAGCGCCGTCGTCGTCGCTCTCTTGGATCGGCTTAGGCTTTGGCTTCGGCTTCGTCTTCGACTTCGGATTCAGATTTGAAAAATGATCGATCGATTAGATCTCATTTTTTGGACAAACTTTATTTGGCAAAATCTGATCAATGACAAAATGAAAGAATTTTTTTTCTGTGTGTTTAATACTCCATTTATATACATGCATTAAAAGTAACAGATGCAATGTTTGAATTGGACTGATGCTTCAGAAAAGTTGCACTGTTTCGAACTGATGCTTCAGAAGGATGCAATTCTTCAACGAAATGACACAATGATTCACAAAATGGCATTCCTGTTTGGAACAGACACACTGTTTTGGATGAATGGACATGAATTTTCACAAAGGTTACACCTTTTGAATGAACCATTGCCACTTTTCCGAAGAGGTATCTTGTGGCTATATAAACCTACTTTCATCCATAGGTTTTGGAATGAAAATTTCAGAATAAAAACACTCTTCTTTCCTTAAAAGTATTTTGTGTGATCACTCAAAATGTTCAGTGAGTTTGAAGATATTCCAATTGTTTGAGGTACCGCTACAATTGGTTTGTTTGGCCATTTTATCCTTGGAGGAAAATTCTGCAAACTCGGGTACAGTAAGGGGAATTATTTCCTTAAGGAAGGTCCGTGAATTCGGGCGACTTCGCCATTTCTATTTCATTTTGATTTCTGAAAATAAAATACACTTCTAAGAAAGTTCACTTTGATCTTGTGTTGAGGGTATTTTTTTTGTATTTCATTGAGTTCTTGTTTTATTCTTGAACTAGTTGGAGTTTTTGTATTACCCGTATTTCCTTATACGGGTACGTAAAATACAGATTATACGTACCCGTATAAGGAAATAATAGTATATAAGATTTATCGATACATAATAAATTAAACAACAGATGTACAAAACCTAAAAACTCAGTATTGCAAGTAAATACCTTATTTTATCCTCATGGCCAAATGTTAAAAAATAATAAATGTGCATAAATAACTTAACTAAAATACAATAAGATATCCTTTCTATCTCTAATCTATACACTTAAAATTTTAGATCCACCTATCAAGACCTGATATTGCTAGCCACCACAAAATGTAAACCTGTAGAACTAAATAATTTGAAGTACGGTGTCTCATTTCTAATGACTGGGGAAGTTTTTCTATTGATAAAATATTCAAAAGTATGTACTGCTTTTGGCCAAATCCTTTTGACATATTCGACGTAATCAACAAAGCCAATGTAGTTTCTAAAACATGTTGATTCTTTCTTTTCTACGACCCCATTTTGTTTTGGAGTATGAAGACAAGTGTGTTGGGCAATAATTCCTTTGTTTTTGAAAATATCAACCAGATTAGTCATAATTTACTCTACTGTTGAATCAAAACGAAAAACTTTTATAGTTTTTATGAAATTGTGAATGAACATACACAACAAAATTCATAATAAGAGTCGGAACCTCAGATTTATTTCAAATGAAAAATACCCAGGTATATCTGGATACATGATCAATAAATAACTCAAAGTAATTATATCCCATCCATGAAAAAATAGGAGGACCCCAAACATCAGTAGGTACTAAATCAAATTGAACCGAACAATTTGTACATGCCTAAAGGAGACTGGCATGGATGTGATGTGCTACAGGAGGACATGATTTAAGCATGTGATGCTGCTGAGAAGAATGAGGATGACCCATCCTATTATTCCAAAGAGTGAGCAATTTATTTGAACGAGTAACATCTGCTACAGAAACTGAATGAAAACAATGATGTAAGAGATGGTGCACCGACTCTAGTAGGAATATTCTACCAAATCTATGCCCCGTGGCCATGATCATCCCAATTTTTAGGTTCTGAACAACACAACCATTGGGTGAGAATTTGACAACATAATTTTGATCAACTAGTTGACCAACTGAAAGCAAATTAGCCTTCAAATTTGGAACATAAAGAACATTAGAAAGATTTCCAACAGAACCAATACCCGACATGGGTAATGTGTGTCCGTTTACTATATGAATAACATGTTTAGAAACATCACTAGAAAATGATGAGAATTGGAATAAATCACTTGTCATATGATTGGAAGCCCCTAAATCTAGATGCCAGGTAGATTTAATTGAATTACTTGTACCTGAAGAGGATGCCGATAGTGCACTTGAGATGGCTTCGGGAAGAGTAGCTGCAATAGAATCTCAGATTAGTTTTTCTAGATCGTGACCTATAGGGAAGGAACCAGATGATGTAGTGACATTTGACTGGTAAGCTTAATAAGTAGTTCGTGAACTATTTGGGTGGCGACGGCAATTTGAAATATGATGGCCAGTAATTTTGCAATAATTTTTCTTGGTAGGACAATTGGCTGAGATGTGACCAAAGTTTTGGCATTCATAGCATTGGACACTCCTATTAGTATTTCCTGTTGAAGCAACGGTTGTTGATTTTCCTACAAGTAATGTAGCAGAAGGGAATGTCGTAGATTCCATAGCAGCCTGAGTTCCAATTATTGTCTCTTCACGCAAGACGAATGCCAACACAACGTCAAGAGTAGGTGTGACTTCCATGTTCAATAAACTGCTATGAATCAACTCAAATTCAGGATAGAGTTTCATTAAGAATTTCACCACCCCTGTCTTCTTTCGTTCTTCTAACACCTCTTTGAGCCCTGCCTTAGAAATATTTTGCCTAAGAATTTGATCTTGTTATGACCAGAGCAACTGCAAGCCAGCATAAAAGGAGCGAACATTGTTGTCCCCCTGTATGTATTCTGCAATGTTGCATTCCAATTCTAACTCTCGTGTAAGGTTGCTATGTTGGTAGATTGTACGGAGGTGGGTCAACATCTCAGAAGCCAAACTGAAAGGGATAAGCTTCAGAGAAATATCAACATGTATCAAATTCAACATCCAAGCGATTACCTTCGCATTATTCAATTTCTAAAGATCCAACTCTTTTGCATCTGTTGGTGGATGAGCAGATCCATCTAAAACCCAAAAAAATCCCCTGCCTTGAACAAAGTTTCCAAGGTGGAATTCCCAAAGAGCAAAATTGGAACCATACAATTTTGTGGAAAGAAAATCGTGCAAAGAGGATTGACAATCCATTGATTGATTAATTACAATAGAGGGGGCGGGGGTGGGGGTGGGGGGGAAGCAGAGAAAACAAAAGGAACTCAAAAAGGTAGAAAAGTACCTGTGCATAGAAAACAGAAAGAACGAAAAAGAAATTAGATGGTGGCTCTTGATACCATGACAAAGAAACCAAGATTTTCTGAATAGCAACTTGCGTCATTCCATAATACATAATGAAATACTAATAGCTATACAACTGTAGGTTAGAGTTCTATTCTAGGAAAGAATATATTATTATAACTACACAATAAGTAATTAAATCCTATTCTAGGATAGAGAATTCTCTATCTATACAATTAAACTATTTCCTAACATTATGTACTATTGTGCCTTGGACTATTAGAGAATAACATCATTGTACATCATGCTTCACTAGAGAGTTTTTAAATTTATGAATTTTCCCTGGCTCTTTTTAATTGATGTTTAGCCATGTGTGGAATCTATGTGTTCACCATCTACTCCTACATAGAAAGGGAATTTGAAAAAAAACACCAAAGCTTCTCCCACATTGTATGTATCGATTTATTCCTTTTAGTGTCTGTGGTCAAGCTACTCCAAACACTGCTTCAAACAGGTAACTCTTCCTTTTATACCTCTCAAAATTAGAATCTTCTTTATGTTTTCTATTGTAGCTTTGATTTGGGTTTTGTTGAATTTAAGTTTTTTATAGATGAAATTTCTTAAATTTTCAATTTTTAGTTGTGATTTTTTGAGGTTCTTGATATTGTTTTATGGTTTAGGTTGTTGTTTTTGACTGGGTATATTGTTGTTGTTGATTAGCTTTTTGATTTTGATAGGGGTTTTACTTGATTGAAGTTATTGATGGTGAAAATCCATCAAAGTTGGGATGTTTAGCTGTGATTCCTCTATCTGTAGAATCCCTCAATTCTTGATTTCACAATTTACTTACTACAAATCTTCTAGCTGCAGTTAAGTTTGTTTTCCGTTATTTCAAAAATTTTGACATACATGACTATAATATTGTTTCAAAGTCAATCCTTAGGTGTGCCATTTTTTGTTTTGGATTTTGATTCTGTAAATTCGTAAGTATGGAGTAAAATGATCATTGCAAGGTTCAAGTTGGAGATGAGATTAACAAATTTTTCAATTTTCCTTGGTTTGCTTTAGTTCAAATCCCCCACATATGCAACTTGATAAAGTGAACAGATTAAAGCAAATAAACATGCCACAGTACATCCACTTCTCTATCTATAGAATTCCTCAATTCTTGATTTAACAATTTACTTGCTACAAATCTTCTATCAACAGTTATATTTATTTCCTACTTTGTCAAAATTTTTGACATGCATGACTATAATTTTGCTTTAACTGAATATTGTCATTTGAAAATAATCCTTAAATCAATTTTCCTCTATTTGTTTGAGTCCCATCTTTCCCTCTTGTATGTAACTATATCCACTCTTACCCTACTATTGTCTGGATGTTTAATACTTTTTGCACAAATTGTTGTGAGGCAAACTTTGTAGTACATATGACCCGGAAAATCAGCATCCATCAGATAACAACAACCACTCCTGACTGGACATATAAAGTTTAGATTGTCGACATTAGCCGAGAGAGAAAAAGTCCTGAGAAGCATATCTGATTTCAAAATCTCATTTCAGAGGTTGAACAGGTAAACTCTCCTATGTAGTCGCCATCTATAATATCCTACACATGGTTATATTGTTTACCTACATCTTCTGGAGGGGTACAATTTTGTAGGGCCTAGAAATTAGGGCGGTTGTGTATGGCTATGTGTAACGCCCTGAAATCTTATTTCCAGGATGCCACATGGTGCTCTGAACTACAAGTAGTCCTGAGCAAACCCCGTCTTCTCTGCAATACATCTGAACCTCAACATAAGGGAAATAGGAATATAAACCATGATAAACGTAAAAAAATAATCTGGAAAGTCTGAATATATCTGAAATATGCTAATCTCATTAATTTGATAAAACAATTACTGAACAATCTGAATACAACAACTGAAATCTAAATCTGAATCTAGTAGTCCGACAAGCCTTAAATGACTGAATCTAGAGAGTCACGGGGACAGGCCACAACTGACTCAACTTTCTAAAATAAATAATGATGATATCTACTAATGAAGCTAGAAATCTGAGAGGCTAAGTCCTCAAACTATGAGGGCTCAACAACTGTGGGGATATAGATGAGGTACTCAGAAATCACTGTCACTGCTGAGACTGAGCGCCTAAACCTACATGATGAGACAATATAGCACATGGACGTATAGGTGGATCAGTACTTTGAGTATGTACTAAGTATATGGGGGTGCATGCAATAAGTAAATAATATCATCATAGTTTATAAATCATGCATGCTAAATGTAAATGTCTCATAGCTCGAGTATATCTGAACTACCAAAATATGAAAATCATGAATAATAAAGCATATATTCTAAAATCTTGTGAGTCATTACACTTAGTTCTAAAAATCTGCATTCTCTCTTTATTCTCAAATCATGTAAGCTAGATGAAATCTGAAACTCATTCTGCATAGTAAATACTTTATCTCAAAAAGTATATTTAAGAGTGCGGGACATCTATTTGGGAGGTTCTTCTAACCAACATGTACACCATGTGAGCATCCATAGTTTCCCATGATTAGCCCCCGTAAGGTTAGGTCTGTTCTACCCTTGCCATCGAAATAGAACAAATCTCATCTCAGTGATCACAATCTCAATCATCCACATAGAAGTGGGAATAAATATCTGTACCTACGGTGATATGTAGTTCTGGGGTATGAAATCGTAGTAACGTACCCAACTCGGTGCTAAATACTACCCCCAACCTCATGCTCAAGATCTCCAGAAAATCCACTTTAAAAGTAATCTAATTATTTATAATGAAAACAATCTGTAAATCGGTAATCTCTGTAAAGTGGATTTTAAATCTATTCTGAGACCAAAAGGTCAAATCTTTCTCAATAATTTGAAAATAATCTAATCGTGGCATGCTTGATGCACAATAATTCTCAAAATCACAATCTTAAATAGGGATCAATGACCCATCGATCAATCTCTTAATAAAACATCTAACAATTCATGCTTGATAACATAAACATTCCTAAATCATCTTAAAATATGGAAATTTCAGAAATATACATAATAATATCAGCATGCTCATGTAATTCAACTTCTAAAACATTGAACAATCTCATAATCTCATGAATAGCAACATAGGGTATAAACCCAACTTCAATTTCATAGGAAAACATGCAAAATCAAGTATCTTTGTAATTAAAATCAATTTTTTGGCACAAAGATGAAAGAATTGTCCTTGTTCATTACCCCACATACCTTTTAGATAATGAACTAGAGGAATAACCTGCTTTTGAGACTCTAATTGCATTCTTGAATAGAGATTCTTGAAACTCTTGGTCTAGGAAGCTTGAATCTTGAATCAATTCAGAAAAGTAATGGTGGAATCTTGAAGATGCTTGATATTGGGTATTGAAGCTTAGGGTTTCTATTTGAGAGGATTTGATGAATAATGAGCATATGTTTCTCAATAATATGATAAATCTTTTGTTTTCAAGATTTGGGAATGTGGGCAAAAGACTACACTGCCCTTGGGTTTTAAAATAAGTAACAGGTATCCGATTAAGGCTTTATCGAGACGCGGTGATGGGTCCATCTCTATATCCACCGCAGTGCGGTCCGATCACGATGATTTATTGGTTTGTGACAATTGCAGATTTGGGGTTCACCGCGATGTGGTGCAATTCCGGTGATCCACTAGAAATTGCCAAATGCCAATTTGGCCTTCATCGCGGCGCGGTGTCATTCCCATCGCTATTATCACTATTATGCGGCCCTATTACGGTTAGTTACTATAATTGGAAGAATGCCAATTTGGCACTCACCGCGATGCGTTGGCCTGTCCACTGGGAGTACTGCTTACTAAAAATGCCCAAATTTCTTCACCGAGTGTCAATTTTGGGCAAATCTTATATCGATGGAAAGCTTATTCAATTTCTTACGTAATGGAAAGTTTAAATCTAAAGAATTCCATACAGAATAAATATCATTCATCTTAGAATCTAATACTTGATATTTTAAAGACGAAATTTAGCTTGGAAACTTTGAGGTATTAAACGATGACATCGGATACTATGCGGAAAACGTGAAAAATGGAAGTTTTAGCTTTCCCCTTTTCTCATTCAAAGAAGTTTCACTACCTAATCTACGTAATGCAGCCATGAGTTATTCAACTCTTGGACCCGAAACTCTTTTCTTAATCATAGAATACGCCAGCATTATTTTTGTCTCTTGCTATGGATCTATCTACCACTGATTTTCTCTAGAAACCTGATCTTCCGATGTTATAAACAAAATTGTTGGAAGGTGTAACACTTTTCAAACAAGTACACAGTACTTAAAATATTTTTGTAAGTAAAAGTGAACTGAATAGTAAGCTAATGACATGACTCACCAATGAATAAACACTAAAGATGAGTTTACCTAGTGTACTTTGAGATCTAGATGGTGACTTGGGCAACAAAGGTTCCATTCTTTCGATCAGACCAACGTCATGAGACCTGTTGTTTTCTTTTGAAGAGTTACTAGCACTAGGCGATCCTGGAGTAGACATTTGTACAGTCTTCTTCAATTCATTATCAATAATCTTCATGAGTTCATAAAAGAATGAAGAGTTGATAGAACCAGTTGGTCTTGGAGCAGACGACGATGTGTCCACTTTAGCAGCATTGGATTCACTGACATCAGAACTCAGAAGCATGATGATTTGGGAGTGAAAAAGAAAGTTTGGTGATTATGCATTTGCGGTGCAACAAAATCTGAAAACAACAGAGTGTCTCTCTTTGCATAAAACAAAATATATTCTTCTTCTGCCAATACAAGATCTTTGTGAACCCGAGAAATTTATGACAATCGAACATAATATCGAGTTAGTTCGGAAAAATTGGCAAAAGCATACTTTTGCAAAACTATTTTGCTATATACCCACTTTATTTTTGTTATTTAATTTTTATGGTTAGGTTAAAAAAAGTGGGTAAAAGTTGAAAAAGTGGCGCCCACACGTGGGTCAAGGGGCCATTTCATCATTTTTACAACTTTACAAATTTACTATAATACATCTAATACCCTCCACTTATTCCAATATGAAAAAAAACTCTCTCCTCTTCATCTGTCCCAACTCCTGCTTTCAAGAATGTTGCTCCCAAAATGCCATTTTCATTTCTCCTTCTTCTCCAGCTACTAAGGGCTTATTTTTGCTTAATAAGGTTAGTTAAAATCAAGTTTTGATCATTTGTAGATCCATTTAAACGGGTTTCTTTGATAATCGATTCGTCGTGATGTTGGAAATTCATTTTTTTTCTAATTTGGTTGATAAAGTAGTTAAAATATGTGAATTTTATAGGTAATGAGTTTGATTTTGAAGTAATGGTTGAGGTTTTATTCAGCATTTTTGATAGATTTATTCATCGATCACAGTGTTGAATATTGAAATTTTTGTTAAGGAGTTTTGGTTTAGTTCTATTTTGTTTATAGCAATGAAGTGTTGAATGGTGGGATAATTGTTATTTTTAGAGTTATTTTGACAATTTGATTCAAAGAGTGACCTGTTTCTTTCTGTAGACCCGTGATCTATGAAATTAAAATGCTCTAGATTGAAATCAATTTTCAGACGTATAAAATTCTTTTAAAATATGATTGCTGAAATAGTGATAATTAAAATATTAATAGCTAATTAGTTTGATTTGTCGCACTAGTTTGATTTTCAACAATAGTTGAGTTTCAATACTGCATGTTGAATTTTGTCTCAGTTATTGTATTTTTATGTAGTGAACTACTTAATGGTGAGGTATTTCATAGTTTTTTGGGCCTTTTCATTTGAGCATGTAGTAATTTCTATTCGTAGACTTGTGGTCTATGATCTAAAAATGACAGATTTGTTCGGTAGGTGTGATTCTTTTAAAAATAGCTAAAAAAAAGACCCATTGCTAAACGCAAAGTCAGTACCGCATCTAATTCTGCTAAAAATGTCTCAAAAAGAAAAAAAATCGAAGAGGCAGTGTCTGAATCAGATTCAGAGTTAAAGGAGATAAGAGGATACGACGATTCTAGTGAAGATGTTTCCAAGCATAGTGCTAGTGGTGTTAGTGAAGAGAGCGAGGGAAGTGGAAGAAATAGTGTTGATGGGGATAATGATTCCTTTTCTGTGCCATCTTTTTCAAGGTTCATTTTCGTGGAGCGGTATGCCCTTCGAACGATAATAGAAAAGGTTGGATCTTTCCCGTTAAAGATATCAGTCAAATCAAGAATGGCTGCTTATCGAGAATTTACACAATTTCTTATCGACCATGAGTTGAAGAAAAGATTCAAGCGGTCCTATTTTGGACACCTGAAAAAAACTTGCCAAAACATCTCAAATTCAATGGGCAGTTGGTCCATTATTTGTTGTTGCAACACATCAAGAATGATAAGATGCTGCAAGACCCCGTAAAATCCTTAGCTTAACTTAGCCTTTTTAAAGCTTGTTGAGGGGTCTCAGACTTAGAAAATTTTAGCTAAGTATCCAGACTTAGTGTTATTGTAGCCTTCATAAATTGGAAAATCCATTCCACAGCTTCTATGGATTTAAAATGTTAATCTTTGGGTTGAATCATTATCAGGAATATCAGTAGGATTTCCCGAAAAAGTTTTGGATTTTTTGGACCACGTTTGGGAACCCAAAGCATTGTATCAATGCGATCTCGATGTGCTGCATCGACCATCGCATCGATTAATGTTTTGGATGACTCCTAGTGACAAAATCTAGTAAACCAATGCAGACTCAGGGTCAGGGAATGTGACATCCTAAAAACAACCTTAAGAACTTGCAATGTTCACTTCGAATTCTTAGTCATGTCCTTTGGACTTAGCAATTCCCTAGCAACTTTCATGGACTTGATGAATCGCGTGTTCAAGTAGTACTTGGACATGTTCATCATAGTCTTCATAGATGACATTCCTGACTATTCTCGCAGTGAGCATAATCATGCAGACCATCTCAGTATAGTGCTACAGACTCTCAAAAACCATCAGCTGTTCGCCAAATTCAGTAAGTGCAAATTTTGGCTAAGGTTAGTACTTTTCCTTGGCCATATAGTTTCCAGTGATGGCATTAGAGTTGATCCCCAAAAGACAGAAGCAGTGAGAAACTGTCCCAGACCCATCTCACTATCAGACATTAGAAGTTTCTTGGGCATGGTCAGCTATTACCGGCAGTTTGTTGAGGGATTTTCACCTATTGCATCTCCTATGTCCAGATTAACTCAGAAGAAAATAAAATTACAGTGTTCAAATTCTTGTGAAAAGAGTTTTCAGAAGTTGAAGACTCGACTCACTACAACTCCAGTTTTTACCCTACAAGATGTTTCAGATGGATTTGTGGTATATTGTGATGCCTCTAGAGTTAGTTAGGGGTCTGTTTTGATGTAGAGAGGTAAGGTCATAGCCTACGCCTCTAGACAACTTAAGCCCCATGAACAGAACTATCCTACTCATGATCTTGAGTTAGCAGTGGTAGTTGTTTCCTTAAAGATTTGGAGGTACTCTTTGTATGGGGTTGTCACGACCCGAACCAGGGCCCTGGCCATGACGGACTTCCCGAACCATGAAGGCCCGAGAGCCCTTCTAAATTGTAATCATATACACCATTCATATATAAACAAGAAAGGCGAAAATAAAATCTGCTATGGAAACATGGTCATAATCTAAATTTAGTTTAACAATGAGGAATAAAATCCCATATCAACTAAACGCCGTCTGAAAACCATCTGCAAAATCTCTACTACATGATCAAATAACAACTGTCGGAAAACTGGGACAAAGACCCCAGTAGACCAAAACTATAATAAATAATAACTGTCTAAAAGAAACTAGGCCTTCTGAAATATAAAAGGCTCACCAACTGGTGCTTTTCACTCTTGTCTGATGAAATCTACTGCTAATCAGGACCCCTAGACTATGCCTCAGAACCTGGAGGGAGGGGGGTCAATACAGATGTACTGGTACGCAGAGTAATCCAAAAAAAAGTTTTATATAAATAAAATAATTTTCAAAACACATGGGCATTCTTAAAAAAACATAAAAATCTCTGTCAAAAGCAGTTTCTGATCTTTGTATTACTTCTGAGTAAGGTGGTACTCCCCTACAATTCTGATATTCCACGGGAGGTATGGAATCCGCCATTGACTCGACGAGAAATCCTCTACCCCGAGTGTGCCGCAGGGGTTGGAGTTTCTGATTCTGATGCGCCACACGGCACTAGGCCATCGTAATATAATATACCCGAATCGGCAAATCACAATTTCGGGCAACGAGTTGTCTGAACTCATGCCTTCTTTGGGAACCACCTAACATCTCTTTATGCCCAATTTTATCCTATTCTAAATCATGCATTATTCTAGTTTAAACATCAAAAAATTCTAACTTCAAACATGCATTCTATTCTGTTATGAATTACCATGGCATAATCTGAATTGGTGTCATCACACCCAAACTTGCAAGTCCTCTTTTCCGAGCCATAATATATTATGCATAATTCTTTTATTAAAACACAGTTCAGACCACCAAAACATGTAAACAATATAAAAGATTTCATGTTCCAAAAACACGAGTCAAAATTATATTGAGATTATTCAAACATATGGTGGTCATGTGTTCTTTTGGAAAAATATGCTACTATCTGTTACATGCATATTCAATATTTATCAACATCCATAACCCTCTCTTTTTATTTCGAAATCATATTCAAGTCATAGAATAAATAAAGACATTTCATATCATGCTTTAAAGATGCAATTTAGAACAATTTATATCATATGGAAGATGGAAAAAATCATAACAAGAGAGGGGTTCATTATAATTTATGCTCTCAATTGAATATTCAGCCTTAAGCACATTCATACATACATACATACATATATATATATATATATATATATATATATATATATATGTAATTTTTCAATCAATTTGGGGGAAGGTCTAAAGACCATAACCATACAGTCAAAAATTCTAAAACATGATTATATTCATAAATACAAAATCCTTTTCTTAAAACTTGTTTTCTATACCTATGAGATTTTTAGGAAAACCCCACATGCCTTAGATTTTGAGCTTTGGATGAACACTTGCTTTTGGGACTCTATTTGAACTTTTGATGGATGATTCATGAAGATCTTAGTTTGGGGATTCTAATTCTTGAATAATTTAATGGTGAAATTTTAAGGGATATTGAATCTTAGGTTGATGCCCTAGGGTTTGGTTCTTGAGAGTATTTGAGAGAAAGGAGTATATTTTAGTGAATTTGGGGCTTAATCTTATATTTATGGAGCTATGGGGTGAAGGGCAAATACCAAAATACCCCTCCAAAACCATTTGGAAAATACGGAGTTTATCAACTGACGACATTAGGCTGATGTCATCACATATGTGATAAGACGTCAGCTCATGTTGTTACAAAATGTTGGAATTTATGACTTTTTTCTTAAGTCTGACGACATTTTCTGATAGTCATCAGAAATGTCATAAGAAATGTGATAAGTAGTCAGAAATGTTGTCAGACAGTTGCCAGGTTGATATGATAGAGTAAAATGGGCATAACGTTTTTCTCCGATATCAGATTTTGGAAAAATTGGTGGCATTAGAAAAAGAACTCAAAGACCTTTCATTTGATATATAGTAGTCCACCCATTTCGGTATAAATGAGGAGTTATGATCAATTGAAGTTGACCCAAGTTTTGACACTAACTAAAACTTGAACGATAGGAAAGCTTTCAACTAGTCCTTGAGTTAGGGGACCTCTATGATCTCGAATCATGCTCAAATATATTTCCATACTACATTATTTATTCAAAAAAAAAATTTCATAGGATTTATGGCTCTTGGATTATTTACGCATAGAAATGACGGTTTTTCATTCTAGCTCGAATTGCGGGGTGTTACATTATCTTCCCCTTGGGGTCATTCGTCCCCGAATGATGGGTAGGGATTATGAAGCTTAATGGAATCGAATAATGCAGACGCGATGTGCCTTCTAAGAAATTACATAGATGATCTGAAACATTTAAACTTCTATCATGAAACTGAATTCTGAGTTCACTTGACTTTACTTGCTTCAAGGAGTTGATTCATTCTGAGAGTTTAGGATTTCCTTGGAGTGTTCATGATCGAATCATAAAAATTGAATTGAGAATTGATAACTTATGAAAGTACGAGTCATGAGGAAGCATGACTTAAATCATACTAGGGTACTGTACTGCCTGAGCTAAAATACTTGGAAGTATTTGAAATTATACTTTAAACTCTTATGAGCTGAGTCATGACTAAGTAGCTAAATCTGAAACACTATGCTTGGATTGAACTGAATTCCCAATTTACAAGAATAGAATATATTATCCCTTGGGAAGGTCATACGCATGAGACTTCAGATAGTAGGACTGGGTGAAAAGGTAAAACACCACAATAACTTGCCTGCCCGACTATTAAACTATATTGCTGGTTATACGGGCGGAATCATACAAGAAACTTATACTTAACTGGATTATCTCTTCAACACTCTTTCTAAATAAGTTGTAGTAGTATTAGGGAGAAAAGAATCCTGTAAATGAGTTACACAAGACATCCAACTAAGGAATCACAAAAATAACACTACTCCGTAGCATGAAATATAGACATATAACTCATAAACTAGGATATAATTTTCAGGCCTTCGGCAATGCCACTTCTTACTTTCAGTATTAGCACACTCCTCGAATATCCCTTAACTATACTACTCTCTTTAAATACCATACTCATTGATTCAAATTATAATCCACATATGGACATTGATAAATCTTTCTACTAATGTCTGAAGTAGCTTAAATCATTTCACTGTGATCAAGCCTAATTCTAAATCACAAAATACAAGATGCCACACCACAATACTAATCTAAACCATATGATTCAACCTTCTATATATTTTTAAGGATCACACCCTAAGCATGACGTGCCTTACCACTTCAATGACTAACTCTAAACTTTTATTATGGATTTACTAGCGCATAATGCGTTCCTCCACATAAATGCCAACATGTCATTCAAGCCTATCTTTATAACCACATATGAACTTCAAGGCAAACACCCGTAAATACATACTCCACATAGTCTCTAAACCATTGTCAATATAACTCCCACACACTACTATCACGACCTGAACGAGGGCCTAGCCGTGATAGACATCCTAAACCATGAAGGCTCGAAACACCCTTCTTTATCTGGTAATCATGCACAACATTAATATAATAAAAGAAGATGCGAAAACATGATCTGTAATGGAAACATGGTCAATTCTGAATTCAACACAAGTATGGAAACTGTAAATTAACTACATCTAAATAACATCTAACTCGGTCTGCGAAATCTCTACTAGATGAAAATCTGACAACTGTCTGAATTATGGGACAAGGCCCCCAGTAGACCAAAATTGAAATAAGTGACATAATTTGAAAAGATAGGATTTCTGAAATAGACAAGGCTCACCACTGCACAATCTGATTAGCTATCTAAATTATCTACTGCTTATCTGGACCCCTAGATTGAGTCTCAGAACCTGAGAGGTAAGGGGAGGGGGGGTCAATACAGATGTACTGGCATGCAGAGCATATCCAAAATAATCATTTATTATTCAACATATATGAGAGAAATTTAAAATAGTTCATAAGTAAATCATATAGTAAGAATTCACATGGGCACTTTAAAGATTCTATAAAAATCATATCAACTCTAAGAAATCTGAGTTATTTCTGTGCTAGGTGATATACCCTATAAATATGAAAAATTCCATAGGCTATATGGAAACTACCATTAACTCAGCAGCAAAGGCCCTAACCAAAGTGTGCCGCAAGTATCAAAGTCTTTGAATCTACTATGCCACATGGTCGTCGCCAGCGTATAATAATAATCTACCCGTATCGGCAAATATGGTTTCAGGCTAAGAGTTTCTTGAACTTGCGCCTTCTTCGGGTAACAACCTTACCCTCTTTAATCCCCCTTTTAAAACTATATCAAAATTTACAGTCTCTGAAAACATAATCTATTATGGCATACATTTATATGGCATCGTCATACAATTCACTTGCAAGCCACATCTCTGAGACATTATTAGTTTATCGTAGACCTCTATTTTTAAAACACAAGTTTTGGGACCACCATTTCAATAATTCAGTTCAAAGAAACTCTTTCTCAAAGCTCATGTAAACAGATGCAAGGGACTCATCTTTGTCAAGCATTTCAGTAGTACAGTACAAGGTGGTCATGTCAAAGTTCTCAATTTACATGCAATTCTTTCTTTTAAACACAAGAACACAATTATATCAATAAACACCCTCTCAAAAATTTCAAATCATGCTCAAATGCTATAATATTGTGAAAACATCTTTCAAATCACAAAAACATAATCTGTAATTCAATACACAAGAGGGAGTTCATAATTTATGCTCTCAACGATCATAAATATCAAATTCCATACATATACGTATACATGTAAATCAATTTAGGGGATAGCACCACAAGGTCAAAACAATAGTAATATTAAAACATTCGGTGTACGTAATTTAGAACATAGATTCCAAAACCCCTTTGAAATTCTTGCATAAAAATCTAAAAATCATCTCTAATGGTTTTAAGCCCATGTAGTTTTTTTAAGAACAAACCCCACTTACCTCTATATAGAAATTTAAAGGATGCTTCTTGATGCCCACAGCTTGGGGATTCCAAATCTTCAATTTGTTTTGAAAATCCACGGTTGAATTTTGATTTATTTGGATTATCCATATAGAACCCTAGAGTGTGTTCTTGAATATTTTTGTTGAATGTATGAGTAATATGCTCAATTGGGGTTGAAATCTCGTGTTTGGACTGAGAAGGGTGTGGGAAAATACCCAATATAACCTTAATGGGACCGGTATTAAAATATAACTGGGAGCCCAATTTCATAGGCCACCGCAACGTGCCACAATCGCGGTGGCTCACTGGAAATTGACAAATGTGAATTTGGCCCACTCCGTGATGTGCCACCATCGAAGAGTCCCATTGGAAATTAACCAAGTCATTTACACCCTCTCCACGATGCACCAAGGATAGGAATGACGGTGTTTTACGACTAGGACTTAAATTAACCATAACTCCTTCACCGAGTGTCCATTTTTGATGCATCTTATGTCGACGGAAAACTTATTCAATCATCTACGAAATGAAAAGTCAGAATCTAAGGGATTTCACTGGAAAAAGAATATAAATCATTCTAGAAGCCAATGCTTGATATTTTAGGGACAAATATTTAGCTAAGAAAAACTTTGGGGCATTACAATATCCCCCCATGGGAATATTCGTCCCAGAATGTTGACGCGGGATACAGAAAAGTATAATTTCAAGCATACTAAGGCATAGAAATAATAAGGCAAGGATTGTACCTTCCATTTCGTCATCCATTGGATAAAAAATGTTTGGGTATCTAGCTCTCAATTCCACGCCTGATTCCCAAGTCACTTCTTCAATTTTCTGGTTTCTCCACAACACTTTAACTAACACTATCTTTGTTCCTCAATCTTCTAACTTGGCGATCCAAAATATTTACAGGATCTTCTTCATAGGTTAAGGAGCCTGTAACTTTGATTTCTTCAATAGGCAATACTAAAGAATGGTCTCCTATATACTTCTTCAACATAGATATATGAAATACCGAATGAACCGAACCCAAACTAGCTGGCGATTCTAACTCATACGCAACTCCACCTATCCTTCTTACAATCAGATATGGTCCTATATAGTGAGGACTCAGCTTACCTTTCTTTCGGAATAACATGACTCCCTTCATAGGAGAAACCTTGAGAAACACCCAATCTCCAACCTCAAACTCTAGATTTCTTCTCCTAACATTGGTGCAGGAATTCTGTTGACTCTGAGCTATCTTAAGTTATTCTATAATGACTTTTATATCCTGTATTACCTGATGAAAAAAACTAGGCCTAAATATCTGTGTCTCACCTACTTCATACCATTCTATCGGGGACCTACATCTTCTCCCATACAATGCCTCAAAAGGTGCCATCTTAATATTGAAATGAAAACTATTATTATATACGAACTCTATCAATGGCAGGTGCTCTACCCAACTACCTTTTAAAAAATTCATGCAGGCCCTCAACATATCTTTAAGGGCCTGGATGGTGCGCTCAGCTTGCCAATCTGTCTGAGGGTGGAAATCCGTACTCAAATTCACTTGGGTACCTAAGTCCTTTTGAAACGATCTTTAAAATTGTGTACCTCTATCAAATATGATAGACACAGGTGCCCTATACAAATGAACTATTTCTACAATGAACAGCTTGGCATAATTCTCTCCCGAATAATTTGTCCTGATAGGTAGAAAGTGAGCTGACTTGGTCAACCTATCTACAATCACCCAAATGGAATTATACTAGTTTTGAGACCTTGGAAGTTCTGTAATGAAGTACATATTAATCATCTCCCACTTCCACAAAGGCAAAGCTATCTGTAACACCTCAATTTTTCTAAACCGGAATGCTACACGGTGCTCATGACCCTGAAGGACCAAAAGATAACCCATGACTAATATTTGTACCTGTATACTGCATAATATATCATAAAATGTGGAAACATGAACATGAAAGGCCATAAGTTTTGAACTGAATAAATGTCTGATAATAAAATGTCTGAAAAAGGTATAAGAATACCAAAACAAGTCATAAATACTAAAAATAATGAGATCTGAATATCTACTCTAACATCTAGTCTGAAAGCCTCTAACTGAACTGATTAAGGAGTTGAAGGAACATGTCTCCAACTAGCTCTATCTAGAAACTAAATAGTAAATATTGCAATAATCATATCATCCTCAAATAAGAAGGACTCACTACAAACTTTGAACACTAGAATACTACTGCTGATCTGGAGCTCGCTCCTCTTAACCTATTTTGTAACATAAGAGAAAGCACCATAGCGTAAATGCGTTAGTATATATAAATGTAAAGATTATACAAGTGAGGTAGGCTAAATGAAAAGGGTTATATGCATGAACAATGCTGACTAATATGAACGTGAGAATACATACTTGCATACAAAACTATAACTGAACTCGTGGAGATACTGACTATTGAGTCTGAATACTGACAACATGAGTGTATTGATACTAAGATACTTAATAGATGAACGACTATTTTTGATAGTTCAAATTATGAAGAACTGGTTTGGTTGACTGTATTTGACAGTCCTGAAGTTGAATACTGATATCATGAATTCTAATAACTAATATGACTGATACATAAGTTCAAAAAACTGATATAACTGTGATGATCTTCCTAAACGATGTAACTGATACTGAGCAACTGTATCTAACAGTCTAAGTTCTGATGGAAATATCTGAGTTCTATTTTATATGGAGTAACTAATTTGAGATCGGTATTATATAATGGGTGATCTTTAAATATAATGATTCTGATACTGATTAATCATATTTGAGATCAGTCCTATCTAATGGGTGATCTTGAAGTCTATTTATTATGATAAGGATTGATTGTCTCTGACAGTACTGAATATGTACTACTTAACTGAGTTGACTGTATCTGACAGTCCTGAATCTGTAACTGAAATTGTGGGATGTGTTCATCTAACCAACATTCCCTAAGCTAAGCTGATTGGGGTCCAATCTCTGCTCTGACTGGAAGGGTGTCGGTACCGCACCACTAGTAGAGACATCTATAATGGAGTTCGTCCTAATATAGTGGGTGACTCCTGGGATCAGTCCTATACATATAAATATGCTAACGGGTGACCCCTGAGTATTCCAATCCTATTAAACGGGTAACACCTCGTACCTACACTGGCAACATAGTTCTGGAACTTAGGGATTGCTTCTAGGGATCTCAATCCTATTCTAGCAGGTGAGCCCCCATCCCTAGGTTCACTCAGTGCTGAATCCTACTCCTATCTGAAAGATACTAAACTGAATAACTGGTCTGAACTAAATAACTTAACTGAAGTGAATTACTAAATTGATACAGATTAACTGAACTAAAAATAGTAGTATTGTTTAGCGGAGCTAAAACTGAGTTTATTGGATTCTGATGGTGGATGGAATATAATGAGTTCTGAGGAATGATTAAGAGTACTGAAGTTACTTAGATTTACTATGATTACTGAGGTTACTGAGCACTGAGATTACTGAGAATACTGAGTTTTCCTGAGGTACATGACTGACTGATTTCTGTAGATCATGGCTTGACTGAGAGTATCGTGAAAACATGACATGTCTCTAGGCACACAACTATATTTTTTGGGTACAAATACCCGCAAGACTCAATGGAATGAAACTTATTCACACATGACACTACTTGATCACAAGATCGGAGTCCGCAATTCACAATATCGTAAATAGGGGATATTAGAATTCATGTATTAATTCAACATCTTAAACAGGGTAGGGGAAAACACGTATATATTTGATGTACATAATTCATATCTCCATTATCATACATGATTCATACCACAACAATAACAACACATAAATAGCATGGAAATCCATATTGAAGTGTATATCTAACATGGACTTGTCATTTAGATATCATGGAATCATATAAATATGAATTTGTAGCATCCTAGACATTTTATGAAACTCCTTGCATGCATTATTTAAGGCATAGGTGGATTTAATACTTGTATCAAATCAAACCACCCAAACTTCATGTTTTTAAACTAACAACCACATATATTCCATGAAAACACCTTTAGATATCACCTTGAAACTTAAACAACAATCATCAACAAGTACATGCTCATATCACCACAAAAAGTTTACAAAATAACATTTAAAGGCATGATTCTTGAGTTGTATGACCGAATTGAATCCATAGATGAACACTGCGCATACCTTAAAGCTTGATCTTGAAAGAGATCTAATGTTTCTGAAGGTTCCTGAAGAAATCCTTAGGCTTGCCCTTGATTTTTCTTGACTAGGGTTTAACCCACTTTGGGAAAAAATGTTCTTGCTCCTGAAGTGATGATCTTTGGAGGAAAGCCTAATCTTGTGGTTGAAAGTATATGAGAGAGCATTTTGAGATGTTTTAACTAAAGAGAATGGAAGATAATACGATCCTTGAGCATTATAAGTCGTGGGAAGTGAAGGGAAAAGACCAGAATACCCTTATGAAATAAATTCCCAGTTGCTGAAAATAATAGCTGACGACATTTTTGACAAGGCATCAAAAATATGACAAGCCATCAAAAATGTCATTTCACAGGATCTGGAATTGATGGTTTCTACCTAAGTCTGACGACATTTAAACAAGGCGTCAAAAATGTGATAGGCCATCAAAAATGTCGTTACACAAAAGCTGGATTCTACCTAAGGCTGATGATATTTTTGACAAGGCGTCACAAATATGGTAAGCTACCACTTATGTCGTCACATAGGAGTTGGTTTCTGCCTAAGGATGATGACCTTCGTGATAGGGCATCACAAATGTGGTAAGCTACCACGAATGTCTTCACTTAGGAGCAAATTTGTGCCTAAGGCTGAAGACCTTCGTGATAGGGTGTCACAAATATGGTAAGCTACCACGAATGCCATCACTTAGGAGCTGGTTTCTGCCTAAGGATGGCGACCTTTGTGGTAGGGCATCACAAATGTGGTAAGCTACCATGAATGTCGTCACACTGTTTCCAGCCTAACATGCTAGAGTAAAATAGGAATAACTCTTTTCTCTGATATCGAATTTAGGCAAAATTGGTATCATTGGAAAGATAATTCCATTATCTATCTGTTGATAGGTCATGAACTCAGAAATTATAAGTATAATGAGAGATATTCCCGTTTGAAGTTGACTATACCAATATCCTTCTGAAGAATTCACTCGGTAAGGAATGTTTTGATTTGTCTGATAGCTGGGAGTTATTTGAAGTCTTAATATACATCTAAATTACTCTTAAAACTATAAAAAAACCATGATGTACTATGCATGAGCTTGGTACAAGGCTCTAATATTGGTTTGGATTTTTTTGGGTATTATAATATCTCTCCCTTGGAAACATTCATCCTTGAAAGATGACTGCTTGAGAGGGGAGAAAAGATAAAATGATGCATATATAGCATGAATGACTGATCATGATTTCAGGGCTGACATGACTGAAAACTAAGCATATCATACTGTACATGCATATCTGATGCATGGGTAGCTGATTTATGAATGTAAGACTGACTGTTCCTATAAACTGAGTTTCTCAAATTGAGAATACATATCAAATGCTTAAATGATAAGTTGAATCCATTCATATATGATGCATGATTATATGACTGACATGATTCGTGAATTCATGACTAAAAGTACTGATAAGCTGACCACGCATATCTGATAAGTGAATACATGACTGAACTGACCCACAAACATATGACTGAACATGAAATGATAAAGGCACTAATATTGAACCAAAGCATGACAACATGACTGATTTTTCTACGTGACATATGGATTGAACATCATAAACTGAACTGAACCTCTGAATACTTAACTTACAGCTGAGTTCTAACTTGAGTGTCAATGTATGAGTACCCTTTATTCTAGACTGAATTCGTTATGCAAGGAGAAACTAAAATATCTAAGACATGAGAGTGTTAAGACAAGGTGGGGTATCTCCCCCTTGGGATGCTATGTCCTTCTGAGGATATACTGGGTGATGCACAGGGCATCTACGAACTAGATTATAACTAAACTTCAGGAGTATAAAACTAATGCATGATGCATGAGATGAACTGAGGATTTACATGACATAGTCTTGATTTATCTGATCAGTGAAGGTGTGGCATGAGTCATGGAAACTGAGTATGCTCGGGAGCATGATATATGTACATGAGTTATAAGTTGCATGACCTGATTCTGGAATGTCTGAGTTCATGGAATATGATTTGTAACACTGAGTGATCTAGGACTAAATTCCCTATACTGGGAACTAAAAGTACACATGATTCTATGGAATGCGTGTGAATGTAAGCAGTATTTAAGGAATCTGAGACATGAAGCATACATAGGCATTTTTTCAACTAAAGTATGAAGCTTTACGCTGAGATAAGGATGGGTTGGAATTGTCTTCCCTAACTGCTTTTCTATACATACTGGCACTACTACTAGAATCTAAGAACCTAACTTGAGTACTTGATCTACCATCCCCGCTTGGATTTAAGCCATCATCATAATTCTATGAGCACTAAACTAAACTCTGAACTGAACGAAAATCATCATCACATACTTACACTGTGATTAACACATGCTTGCCTTACTAAACACATCATCTGCCACTGTTTCCCTCACATAATACTAGAATCACATTTACACCTTCCTGCTTAATTTTGAGTCAATAAACTTAAATTTCTAACTCACACTGTTCAAGCCTATTGATATATTCTGGCATAACTATCCCTATGAATACATAGTCAATTCAATCTGTATATCATTATCTCAACTCTACTAATGCTAAACTCCTAGGTTCATGCTTCTAACTATAGTTATATGCTATCATAGGATATTGAGAAGTGATCTGCTGGCATATCTAAATCTGGGTTCGAGAATGAGTTCTCATGATCATGAACAAGCTTTAGGACATAACTGAACTGATGGAATACTATTGAGCATGAGAGAAATCCCATAGCTATTTGTAGGGACTATTTAAGACTTGAGCTTTACTACTTATGTTACCTTGAAAGTAAGGTAATATTGACATGACCAAAGCATGATGAGAATCTACATGAGTTTTCTTAGACAACCTTTCTATAGGACGATCTGAGACATGAAAGAAGGGAAACTATTCCTAAAACATCTCATAGCCTCCTGTACATAAGTTTAGTGCACAACACACATATGTACAAGACTCCACTAGATGTGGCTTTCAGACTCCCTAGGACTCTATTGGACCTTAGGCTCTAATACAAAGTTTGTAACACCCTGATTTTTGTAAACCGGAATGCTACATAGTGTTCATGACCCCGAAGGACCACAAGATAACACTTGACTGATATCTATACCTGTATACTGCATAATATATCATAAAATCCAGAAACATTAACATGAAAGGCCATAAGGTTCGAACTGAATAACCATCTGATAATAAAATATCTGAAAAAGTATGACAATACCAAAACAAGTCATAAATATTGAAAATAATTAGATCTGAATATCTAATCTGACATCTAGTCTAAAAGCCTCTAACTGAACTGAATAAGGAGTTGAAGAAACATGTCTCCAACAAACTCCATCTAGCAACTGAATAGTAAATATAACAATAATCATATCATCCTCGAATGAGAAAGACTCACTGTAAACTCTTAATACTGGAATGCTACTGCTGATTTGGAGCTCGTGACTATGAACCTATGGTGTAACATAAGAGAAAGCACCATAGCACAAATGTGTTAGTACGTCTGAATATACTGAGTATACGAGTGAGGTAGGCTAAATGGAAAGGGTTATATGCATGAACAATGCTAACTAATATGAGAGTGAGAATACATACATGCATACATAACTATAACTGAACTCGTGGAGATACTGACTATTGAGTTTGAATCCTGACAACATGAGTGTACTGATACTGAGATACTTAATAGATGAACAACTATTTTTGATAGTTCAAATTATGAAAAACTTGTTTGGTTGACTGTGTCTGATAGTATTGAAGCTGAATACTGATATTATGAATTCTGATAATTGATCTGACTGATACATGAGTTCAAAAATTTGATATAACTGATATAACTGTGATGATCGACCTAACCGATATATCTGATACTAAGCGACTGTACTGACAGTCTATGTTCTTATGGAACAATTTGAGTTCTATTTTATATGGAGTAACTGAATTTGAGATTAGTACTATTTAGTGGATGAACTTTAAATCTGATGATTTTGATACTGATTAATCATAGTTGAGATCAGACCTATTTAATGGGTGATCTTGAAGTCGATTTATAATAATAAGGATTCTCTAACAGTACTGAATCGGTACTACTGAACTAAGTTGACTGTACCTGACAGTCCTGAATCTGTAACTAAAACTGTGGGATGTGTTCATCTATCCGACATTCCCCAAGATAAGCTCACTGGGGTCCAATCTCTGCCTTAACTGGAAGGGTTTCAGTACCGTGCCACCAGTAAAAACATCTGTTATGGAGTCAGTCCTAATCTAGTGGGTGAGTCCTGGGATAAGTCCTATACATATAAATATTCTAATGGGTGACCCCTGAGTATTCCAGTCTTATCTAACGGGTGACATATCGTACCTATGCTGGCAACATAGTTCTGGAACTTAGGGATTGCTTATAAGGATCTCAGTCCTATTCTAGCGGGTGAGCCCCTGTCCCTAGGTTCGCTCGGTGCTGAATCCTGCTCCCATCTGAAAGACACTGAACTGAATAACTGGACTAAACTAAATAACTTAACTGAACTAATTTGCTGAACTGATACTGATTAACTGAACTGAAAATGGTGGTATTATTTAGCGGAGCTAAAACTGAGTTTACTAGATTCTGATGACGGATGGAATATAATAAGTTTTGAGAAATGATTAAGAGTACTGAAGTTACTAAGATTTACTGTGATTGCTGAGGTTACTGAGCACTGAGATTACTGAGAATACTAAACTATTGAGATTAATGAGTTTTCCTGAGTTACATGACAGGCTGATTTCTGTAGATCATGGCTTGACTGAGAGTATTGTGAAAACATGACACGGCTCTAGGCACACAACTATATTTTTCGGGTACAAATACCCCCAGGACTCGATGGAATGAAAATGACTCACATATGACATGACTTGATCAAAAGATCGGAGTCCACAATTTACAATATCATAAGTAGGGGATATTGTACTTAATGTATTAATTCAACATCTCAAACACAGTAAGGGAAACCTCGAATATATTTCATGTACATAATTCATATCTCCATTATCATACATGCTTCGTACCACAACAATAACAGTACATAAATAGCATGGAAATCCATATTGAAGTGTATAGTTAACAAGGAATCGTCATTTAGATATCATGGAATCATGTAAATATGAATTTCTAGCATCCTAGGTATTTTATCAAACACCTTGCATGCATTCTTTAAGACATAGGTTGATTTCATACTTGCATCATATCAAACCATCCAAAGTTCGTGTTTTTCAACTAACAACCACATATATTCCATGGAAACACCTTTAGATATCCTTTTGAAACTTAAACAACAATCATCAACAAGTACATGCTCATATCACCACAAAAATTTTACAAAATAACATTTAAAAGCATGATTCTTGAGCTCTGTGAATGAATTGAATCCATAGATGAACACTACGCATACCTTAAAGCTTGATCTTGAATGAGATCTAATGTTTCTGAAGGTTCCTGAAAAAATCCTTAGGCTTGCCCTTGATTTTTCTTGACTAGGGTTTAACCCATTTGGGAAAGAATGTTCTTGTTCCTGAACAGATGATCTTGAGGGGAATCCCTAATATTGTGGTTGAAAGTGTATGAGGGAGCTTTTTGAGATGTTTTAACTAAAGATAATGGAGGATAATCATTCCTTGAGGGTTATAAGTCGTGGAAAGTGAAGGAAAAAGACCAAAATACCCTTATGAAATAAATTCCCAGTTGCAGAAAATAGTAGCTGACGACATTTATGACAAGACGTCAAAAATGTGACAAGCTATCCAAAATTTCATCACACAGGAGCTAGAATTGATTTTTTCTGCCTAAGTCTGACGACATTTATGACAAGGCATCAAAAATGTGACAGGCCATCAAAAATGTTGTCACACACAAGTTGGATTCTGCCTAAGGCTGACAAAATTTTTGACAAGGCATCATAAATGTGGTAAGATACCATGAATGTCGTCACTTTGGAACTGGTTTCTTCCTAAGGCTGACGACCTTCGTGGTAGGGCGTCACAAATGTGGTAAGCTACAACGAATGTCGTTACTTAGGAGTTGGTTTCTACCTAAGGCTAACGACCTTCGTGATAGGGTGTCACAAATGTGGTAAGATACCATGAATGTCGTCACTTAGGAGCTGGTTTTTGCCTAAGGCTTACGACCTTCGTGATAGGGTGTCACAAATGTGGTAAGCTACCACGAATGTCGTCACACTGTTTCCATCCTGACATGCTGGAGTAAAATAGGGATAACTCTTTGCTCCGATATTGGATTTAGGATAAATTGGTATCGTTGGAAAAATAATTCAATTATCTATCTGTTGATAGGTAATGAGCTCAAAAATTCTAAGTATAAGGAGAGATATGCTTGTTTGAAGTTGACTATACCAATATCCTTCTCAAGAATTCAATCGGTGAGAAATGTTTTGATTCGTCTGATAGCTAGTAGTTATTTGAAGCCTTAATATAAATATAACTTACTCATAAAAATATAAAATAACCATGATGTACTATGCATGATCTTGGTACATGGCTCTAATATTGGTTTGGATTTTTCGGGGTATTACACTATCTCTTGAGAAGAACCACCTGGCCTTAGATATTCCACTTTAACTTGTTGACAATTGAAATACTTGGCAACATAGTTAGCCACTTCACGTTTCATATTATTCCACCAATAAATGGTTTTAAAATCCCGATACATCTTAGTAGATCCAGGGTGAACAACATACCTCGACGTGTGAGCTTTATCAAGGATTTTGTTCCTCAGACCATATATATCTAGCACACACAAAATCTACCTTGGTATCTCAAAACACCATCACCACTAATTTCAAAAGACGATACCTTTTGTTGACCCACATTTTTCTTGATCTGCATCAAGATGGGATGTTCAGCTTCTCTCTAACTTCTGTACAAAGAGAAGATTTAGCTATCTCATGAGCAACCACTCCTCCATACTCGAAATCCAAAATTCGTATTCCTAGATTTGCAAGTAGGTGAATATCCTCCACCATCTCCCTCTTTTCTTTCCTCACATGAGAAAGACTGCCCATAGATAACCTACTGAGCGCATCGGCTACCATATTCGCCTTGCTCGAATGATAGTGCAGTCTCATGTCATAGTCTTTTAAAAGTTCCAACCACCGCCTCTGCCTGAGATTCATTTTTTCTACGAGAAAACATACTGTAAACTCATCTATTCAGTAAATATATCAACGTGTACCCCATAAAAATAGTGCCACCAGATATTAAGTCCAAAAACCGCTGCCGCTAGCTCCAAGTCATGAGTAGGGTAGTTCCGCTTATGTACCTTCAACTACCTAGATACATAAGCCACTACCTTACCGTTTTGTATAAGAATACACCCAAGTCCCACTCGGGATGCATCACAGTATACAACAAAACCTTCTGTACCCTCCGGAAGAGTCAGAACAGGAGCAGTAGCCAACTTGTCTTTCAACTTCTCAAAACTATTCTCATAAGAGTCAGATCACAAGAACTTCACCTTTTTCTGAGTCAACTTAGTAAGTGGTTCAGCTATGGAAGAAAAACTCTCAATGAATCTTCTGTAATAACCCACCAAATCCAAGAAGCTTCAAATTTTGATTGGAGTCGTAGGTCTAGCCCATTTTCTCACTGGCTAAATCTTTTGGGGATCAACCTTAATCCTTTCACTAGACACAATATGCACCAAGAATGCAATAGTATTCAACCATAATTCACACTTGGAAAATTTTGCATACAACTTATGATCTTTAAGGGTTTAAAGGATGATTCATAGGTGATTGGCCTGGTCCTCCACACTCTTAGAATATAAAAAAATGTCATCAATGAATACATTGACAAACAAATCCAAAAACTAACAGAAAACCCTATTCATTAGATCCATGAAAGATGCAAGGGTGTTAGTCAACTCAGAGGACATGACTAAGAATTCATAGTGGCTATATCTAGTTCGAAAAGATATTTTGCGAATATCTGACTCTCTAACTTTAAATTGGTGATATCCCGAACAAAGGTCTATCTTTGATAAAAATTTAGCACCCTGAAGTCGATCAAAAAGATCATTAATCCTAGGAAGGAGATATTTATTTTTAATCGTGACCTTATCTAACTGGCAGTAATCTATGCACATACGAAGGGAACCGTCTTTCTTTCACACAAAAAGTATAGGTGCACCCAAGGGAGACACACTGGGGTGGATAAAACCTTTATCTAGAAGATCCACTAGTTGTTCTTTCAACTCATTTAGCTCTATAGGAGCCATCCTATATGGTGGAATAGAAATAGGATAGGTATATGACAATAACTCAATACCAAAATCTATCTCCCTATTAGGTGGTATTCCTGGGAGATCATCTAGAAAGACTTCCAGAAATTTATTCACTACGGGGACAGACAGAAGAGGGAGACTTTCAGCAATAAAATCATTAACCCGGATAGGATGATACAAGCAACCTTTGGAAATAAGTTTACGGGCCCTGAGATAAGATATGAAGTACCTTCTAGGTGCTAGAGAATGTCTCTCCCATTCAATCACAGACTCATTCAAAAAATAAAAGGTGACTCTTTAGGTACTACAATTCAAGGTGGCATAGCGCGAATGGAGCCAATCCATCCCTAAGATGGCATCAAAATCAACCATATCAAGTTCTATGAGATCTGCCTCAGTATCCCGGATGAAAATAGACACAACACAATTTCTATACACCCTCCTAGACAGAACAGAATCTCCCAGTAGGGTGGAAATCAAAATAGGTCAGCAATCATATCAGGCTCAAACCAAAAACCAACAGCCACTTATGGGGTCACATAAGACAAGGTAGTCCTAGGATCAAGTAATACATACACATCACGAGAAAATATTTGCAACATACTGATGATTACATCTTGTGAGACCTCTATCTCCTGGTGGTTAGTTAAAGCATATAACCGGTTCTGACAATTTCCGGTGGCTGAAGTGGCACCCTTCTAAGGTGGTGGTGTAGTTAAATTTGCCTGCGACTTGGCTCCCTCAACATTACTCTTTGCTGCCAAATAGACTCTCTGGATATGGCCTGGCTGGCCGCATCAAACTGACATCTCCCTAGATGATTCATCCCACATCTCTCATAGCACGGATATGACTGAGAGGTCTGGGCTACACTTCGCTACGACTCCGTACCCTACATCCTCGACCCCTAACTAGACTGAAAATTTTGGGTGCGCTGCTCAGCTGTGGGACTGGACACTATAGCACTAGTTGCCGATTGTACATTACCCCAATTATTTTTCTTGTCATTTGCTGCCCCAATTACCGCTCTGATGCTCATTAAGACTCTAGTCTACCGCTATGGCTCTCTTCGCCTGCCTGTCCTCTTTCCTAGACTTGGCTTTCTTTTACTTCTTCTTCTCAACTTACTGCATGTGGACTGATAGTCTAGCAAAGTCCATATCCCTATTCAGTATAGCTCTTTGACACTAAAGCACCAAATCATCTGAAAGGCCGGAAGTAAACTTCCTCATTTGGTCCCTCATACTACTCGTCATCTCAAGAGCATAATGGGACAACTGGTTAAAATTTAAAGTATACTCCTAAACACTCATCTTAACCTGCTTAAGGTTCATGAACTCTTCTTTTTTAGCTTTCCTCAGCTCTTGAGGAAAGAATCAGTCAAGAAAAGCTTCAATGAACTCATCTCAAACTGTGGGCTCAGCACTATTACCCTTTGCATCTTCCCACTCGTTGTACCATTGGTTCGCTACATACTTTAACTGGTATTCTTCTAGCTCAACACCATCCACCTGATCAACATGTATTACTTTAAAAATCTTCTCCATTTCATCTACGAACCCCTGCAGGTCCTATTCTACCTTAGCGCCAGAGAACTTGGGCGGGTTCATTCTTATGAACTGGCCCACTCTAGTGACTTCAGAAGTAATAGATGCAGACCCAGTATCCTCAAACCTCTGAGTTTGTGCGGCTACCAGCTATGCCAACATTTGAATAGACTTTCTAAATTTAGTATTAGAAATGTCTCTTTCACGAGGCTTAGTGATATTGGCCCCCGTTTGGGGAGTTCTGGAAGGACTGGTCAGTACAGGGGTACTCTCGAAGTAGGAACAGGTTCTGGGGTATGAGCTCTGTTATGAGTCTGAAACCCATGGGTGAGATGGAATTCATCATCCTGAGCATTAACGTCGGTACGACGGGGAGGTATCGTTGGTTTTTCTAAAAAAGAATGAGGTCATTGATTAGGGGACAGATTAGACTCGAAAGCACAAACAAAAACACAAAGAAGAGAAACATTCTTAAATTCCTAGTAGCCTCCTGCTTATAAGTGTGGCAGGCTACAAACCCGTAAACAAGACTCTAAACAACGCGATTTCATAGAAACCCTGGGACTATGTACCCCTCTCTGATACCAAGTTTGTCATGACCCAAACAAGGGCCTAACCATGACGGACATCCCGAACCATGAAGGCCTGGAACGCCCTTCTCTATCTGGTAATCATGCATAACATTCATATAATGAAAGAAGATGCAGAAACATAATCTTCTACGGAAATATGGTCAATACTGAATTCAACAGAAATATGGAAACTGTAAATCAACTACATCTAAATAACATCTGACTCAGTCTGCAAAATCTCTACTACATAGAAATTTGGCAACTGTCTGAATTATGGGACAAGGCCCCCAATAGACCAAAACTGAAATGAGTGACATAATCTGAAAAGACAGGCCTTCTAGAATAGAGAAGGCTCACCACTGCACAATCTGACCAGCTGTTTAAATTATCTACTGCTTATCTGGACACCTAGACTGAGTCTTAGAACCTGAGAGGTAGGGGGAGGGATCAATACAGATGTACTGGTATGCAGAGCATATCCAAAATAATCATTTATTATTTAACATATATTAGAGTAATTTAAAACAGTTCATAAGAATATCATATAGTAAGAATTCACATAGGCATTTTAAAGACTGAAAAAATCATCTCAACTCTGAGAAATCTATGTTACTTCTGCGCTAGGTGGTATATCCTACATCTCTGAAAAATTCCATAGGCTATATGGAAACTGATATTAACTTAGCAGCGAAACCCCCAACCCAAGTGTCCCGTAAGGGTCAGAGTCTTTGAATCTACTACCACACACGGCTGTCGCCAGCGTACAATAATAATCTACCCGTATCAGCAAATATGATTTTAGGATAATAGTTGCTTAAACTCGTGCCATCTTCGGGTAACCACCTACCCCTCTTTAAGCCCCTTTTTAAAAATCTATCAAAACATACAGTCTCTGAAAACATAATCTGTTATGGAATAAATACATATGATATCGTCATACCATTGACTTGCAAGTCACATCTCTAAGCTAGTATTAGTCTATCGTAAATCTCTGTTTTCAAAACACAAGTTTTGGGACCACCATTTCAATAATTCAATTCAAAGAAACTCTTTCTCAAACCTCATGTGAACAGATGCAAGGGACTCATCATTGTCAAGCATTTCAGTAGTATAGTACAAGGTGGTCTTGTCAAAGTTCTCAATTCACATGCAATACTTTCTCTTAAACACAAGACCATATTTATATCAAGAAACACCCTCTCTACAATTTCAAATCATGCTCAAATGCAATAATATTGCGAAAACATCTTTCAAATCACAAAACCATATTCTTTAATTCAATACACGAGAGGGAGTTCAAAATTTATGCTATCAATGATCTTAAATATCAAATTCCATACACATACGTATACATGTAAATCAATTTAGGGGATAGGACCACAATGTTAAAATAATAGTAACATTAAAACATTCGGAGTACGTAATTTAGAACATAGATTCAACAACCCCTTTGAAATTCATACATAAAAATCTAAAAATCATGCTCTAATGGTTTTAAGCCCATGTAGTTTTCTTTTAGGATAAACCCCATGTACCTCTATCTAGAAATTTAAAGGATGCATCTTGATGACTACGGCTTCAGGATTCCAAATCTTCCATTTGTTTTGAAAACCCACAGTTGAATCTTGATTTATTTGGATTATCAATATGGAACCTTAGAGAGTGTTCTTGAATATTTTTGGTGAACGTATGAGTAATATGCTCAATTGGGGTTGAAATCTCCTGTTTGGACTGATAAGGGTGTGGAAAAATACACAATATACCCTTAATAAGACCGGTATTAAAATATAATTGGGAGCCCAATTTGCTGGGCCACCACGACGCGCCACTATCGCGGTGGCTCATTGGAAATTGACAAATGGGAATTTGGCCCACTCCGCAATGTGCCATCATCGCGGAGTCCCACTGGAAATTGACCATCCTCATTTACACCCTTTCCACGACACGCCAAGGATAGGAGTGCTGGTGTTTTACGACTAGGAATTAAATTATCCATAACTCCTTCACCGAGTGTCCGTTTTGGATGCATCTTATATCGACAGAAAACTTATTCAATCATCTACGAAATGGAAAGTTGAAATCTAAGGGATTCCATCGGGAAAAAGAATATAAATCACTCTATTGATAAGAAAAACTTTAGGGTGTTACAACTACCCCAAGACATACACATACAAATTTCCACTAACCATCACATATATCAAAGACTTGGCCCCAGATCTTACTTTACACTTATGAACTTATCTAAAACAAGCATACTATGATCTTCCATTAACAAGAAACATTTACTCATAACCACTATCATCATATAAGGAGGAGTCACTAAAAGGTTAGAACATAAGACCTTGAAGCATGGGAGGATATTATACGAGAATTAACACTTAACTGAGGCCGAAGAAATAGCAAATCAAAATCAGGGATTCATCAAAGTGATATGAATTGGGGCATACATGACTATAAGTTGAATCTCGTCAATCATAAAGAGTATAGCATGAATTATGGGAACTGAGCACACTAAAAAGTGTGAGTACATGAGTCATGAGCTGCATGACCTCAATTTGAAGTTCATAACATATAGAATTTTATTCCGACTACTGAATGAACTAGAACTCCTTATTTTTTAACAAGAAGAGCACGTGGTTCTCTATAATATACATGAACATGAACTATGATCATGGAATTGAAACATAAAACATGAGTAAGTATTGGAATACCTGAAAAATACTGAGATAAGTATGGGTTGAGCCTCACTTTCACTTCCTGATGTTCTATATCATACTAACATCACTACTAAAATCTGAGAGCCTGTCTTGGTCACTTATTTTATGATCTCCCCTTTAGCTTTAATCCATCATCTTAAGTTTGAGAGATTACTAGACTTTAAACTGAACTACACTAACTGCACTCTGGGGTCTGTAATACGACAATACATGCAATTAGAACTTAACCCAAATGGCTACACCATGAAAGGGGGAACCCACTGCTAATCCTACCTTCCAAGACACACTCTATCTGTATATAGACCAATATTCAATTACATAATACTTGAACACTTACTAACTTCGAATCCTTGTGAGTATTCCCATAGTCAGAGTACACATCCTATAGCACTTCAACTCTTATTTCTATCGGTTCAACCTTTAAAAATTCAAACTTAGATTATACCACTTAATCATGAATATCACCGAGCCTTTGATGAATCATACTACTAGTCTTTGTCCACCTAGAAACTTATCGGTACTACTATGTCAACTAGCCACATGCATCATGTAATAGTCTTAGAAAATGCCACAGCTCCTTATTACCTTGGGCATACTTCTACCTCATACATACAACTTCATACTTTGTTACTAATCAAATAAACTTAATCTATTGCATACACCATTCAAGCCTATTAGATCCCTTCCATATAACTAGTATCATTAACCAAGAAATCATCACACCCTCCTTTATGGACATCAACTATTCAAACTTAATGTCTAGTGCTAAGCATGGTTTACCACACAACTTAACACATAATTCTCACAAAACATGCATCATTAATCTTAAGCCACTATTCTTATATCCACATTCTACATTTAAACTCAAGTTTATAGTCTAGCATCAATCATCTACAAATAATGAAGAATGCAACATAATATACTAGTTCATCAAATTGGGATATTCTATCCAAATACCTCAAAAATCTACTGCATACCTTCTCACAAGTAGTACTAGTTTACAACTAACAATGAAAAGAAGGCCTAAGGGAGTAAAGTCACATAATTGACACAGTCTACCTTAATCTTATGTTATAACCCCATACAATCTTATCGCCGTATACGGCTTCCTCACATCACACTTACTTACCCAAGCGTACATTTAGACCACCTTCAAATTTCATAAATAACTATGAGTCTATAATTATAACTTACTGGCTCATCTAGCCATTTTCATACTTCAAGCAGACAAAAATTCACCTTAACTAATAAATCCTTCTCTACCTTCTACTAAACTAACACACAAGGACGTATCACTTCATTACTAGTCAATCTCATAAGAAAAGATTCGACTATACATATATTCAACCAACACAAGAATAACAAGTTGCTAGTGAATATAAATAGGCCTCATACGGCTTCACTAGACTTTGATTTTTGTGTTTTGAACAAGAAAATGAAATGAATAACAAAGAAACTATGCTACTGAATTGAAAGAGCCCCACACGACTTCACTAGACTTTGATTTTTTTCTTCAAAAACACTATGATAACAAGATTACATATTACAAGAGATAGAAAATTGACACACAATATTCAATGATCTAAGGATTTACTTCTTACTTTGTATAAATAAAAATCTAAGTCAAACACTTCCCCCACAGACTACCATACACTCCACATATGCTACTAGTAACCATACTAGTCTATCACTATAAAGTGGTAAATCATCCTCAAAAATCTATTATTCAACTAAAATATTCATTTACAAAAAAGTCACCCTCACTTTGACTTCTAACTTTGTGACTTCATATCACCTACCTCTTGGTCTAATCTCACTACCAATAGGTCATGACACCAACACTTTAACTTATATTACTAATCGGGTAGAAATTCAGTTCCAACATTCCGCTACACATCAGTTCCTCTAAAGCATAACATCTGCAGCATAAATTTTTTAAAAGAGATAGGAATATTCTTAATACCACAGGACAAAAAGCACGATTTCATTAGAATCAAAGTTCACACAAAAATCAATACACTATGAAGCACTAACGAACTTTTCTCAAGTTCTTGCAAAAATTTTAAACTCTTATATGGCTCAATCATAAAGGACCACAGCATTTAGACTCTAAACTTCTGCACTTGAATCACCCTAATAATGAGACATATCTGGGCGCATCAAAGTAAGAAAAGAATTGGGATAACCTTACTTTTGTATAGCCGACACCATAGGACGAATTAGAGTATGGAAGAGGAACATTCTGGCTCAATAGCACGACCTAAAACATGAAGAAATAGAAACATTCCTAAAAGTCTAATAGCCTCTTGCTTATAAGTGTGGCACGCTACACACCCATAAATAAGACTCTACCTGATGTGATTTATTAGACACCTTGGGATGATAAAACATGCGCTGATACCAAGTTTGTCATGACCCAAAATAGGGCCCTGGCCTTTACGGACATCCCAAACCATAAAGGCCCGAGAGCCTTTCTAACTTGTAATCATATACACTATTCATATATAAATAGGAAATGTGTAAATAAAATCTGCTACGGAAACATACTCATAATCTAAAGTTAGTTTAACAATGAGGAATAAAATCCCATATCAACTAAACATCGCCTGAAAACCATTTGTGAAATCTCTACTACATGATCAGATAACAGCTATCTAAAAACTGGTACAAGGCCCCCAGTAGACCAAAACTGTAATAAATAATAACTGTCTGAAAGAAACTAGGCCTTATAAAATATATAAGGCTCACCAACTGATACTCTTCACTCTTGTCTGATGAAATCTAATGCTTATTAGGACCCCTATACTATTCCTTAGAAACTGGACAGAGGGGGGGTCAATACAGATGTACTGGTACGTAGAGCAATCCAAAACAAAGCTTTTATATAAATAAAATAGTTGAGAGCTATTTGTAAACATCATGAAAGATATAAGTTTCAAAACAAAGGAGCGTTCTTGGAAAAAAAAACCTTTCTGTCAAAAGCAGTTTCTGATATTTGTATTGCTTTTGAGTTAGGTGGCACTCCCCTACAATTCTGATATTCCACGGGCGGTATGGAATCCGCCATTGACTCGGCAGGGAAGCCCCCAATCTGAGTGTGCCACAAGGGTTCGAGTTTCTGATTCTGATATGCCATACGACACTAGGCCATCGTAATATAATATATCCGGATTGGCAAATCAAGGTTTTGGGAAACGAGTTGTCTGAAGTTGTGCCTTCTTCGGGAACCACCAAATATATCTTTATGCCCAATTTTATCCTTTTCTAAATCATGTATTATTCTAATTTCAACATCTAAAAACTCTGACTTCAAACATGCATTCTATTCTGTTCTAAACTACCATGGCATAATCTGAATTGGTGTCATCACACCAAGACTTGCAAGTCTTCTTTTCTGAGCTATAATGTATCATGCATAATTCTTTCATTAAAACACAGTTTAGACCACCTAAACATGCAAACAATATAAAAAATTTTATGTTCCAAAAACATAAGTCAAAACTATGCTGAGATTATTCAAACATATGGTGGTCATGTGTTCTTTTGGCAAACCATGCTACTCTTTTTTACATGCATATTCAACATATATCAACATGCATAACGCTTTCTTTTTATTTCAAAACCATATTCAACTCATAGCATAAATCAATACATTTTATATCGTGCTTTCAAGATACAATTTAAAACAATTCATATCATATGGATGATGGGAAAAATCATAACAAGAGAGGGGTTCATTATAATTCATGATCTCAATTCAATATTAATCCTTAAATAAATTCATACATACATACATACATACATACATATATATATATATATATATATATATATATATATATATATATATATATATATATATAATTTTTCAATCAATTTGGGGGAAGGTCTAAAGACCAAAACCATACCGTCAAAACATCTAAAACATGATTATATTCATAAATCCAAAACCCTTTCTTAAAACATGATTTCTATACCCATGAGATGTTTAGGAAAACCCCGTGTACCTTAGATTATGAGCTTTGGATGAACACTTTCTTTTGGGACTCTATTTGAGCTTTTGATGGATGATTCTTGAAGATCTTAGTTTGGGAATTCTAATTCTTGAATCAATTTTGGAATTTGATGGTGAAATTTTGAGGGATCTTGAATCTTAGGTTGAGGCCCTAGGGTTTGGTTCTTGAGAGTATTTGAGAGAAAGGAGTATAGTTTGGTGAATTTGGGGCTTAATCTTATAGTTATGAAGCTATGAGGTGAAGGGAAATTACCAAAATACCCCTCTAAAACCATTTGGAAAATGCTGTATTTATCAGCTGACGACATTGGGATGATGTCGTCACATATGTGACAAGCTGTAATCTCATTTCGTCACAAAATGTTGGAATTTATGAATTTCTTCCTATGTCTGACGACATTTTCTGATAATTCATTATAAATGTCATCAGAAATGTGATATACCATCAAATATATTGTCAGACAGTTGCCAGGCTGATATGCTAGAGTAAAATGGGCATAACATTTTGCTCCGATATCAGATTTTGGAAAAATTGGTGGCGTTCGAAAGAGATCTCAAAGTTATTTCATTTGATATATTTTAGGCAACCCAGTTCATCATATATAAGGAGTTATGATCGATTGAAGTTGACCCAAGTTTTGACGCCCACTAAAACTTGAACGATAGGAAAGCTTTCAACTAGTCCTTGAGTTAGTGGACCTCTATGATCTCGAAACATGCTCAACTATATTACCACACTACATTATTGATTAACACATAAAGTTTTCATAGTATTTATGGCTCTTGGATCATTTATGCATAGAAATGATGTTTTTTCATTCTAGCCCGAATTGCGGGGTATTATAGGGGTGCACATTGATGTGTTCACTAACCAAAATAAAAAGACCTTAACCTCCATCAAATAAGGTGGTAAGAGTTATTGAAGGATTACGACATGTGCGTCCTGTATCATCCAGGTAAATCCAATGTAGTGGTTGATACTCTCAGTAGGATGTCTATGGATAGTGTTGCTCAGTATTCCCATATGGAAATGGGAAGAAGTAAACATGGACTTTGTGATGGGTTTGCCTCGTACTCGTTGCCAGCATGATTCAGTTTGGGTCATTATATACAAGATGACTAAATTAGCTCATTTCTTACCAGTCCATACCTCTTATTCAGCTGAGGATTACACCAAAATCTATATCAGGGAGTTGGTGACACGACCTGAACCAGGGCCTGGCCTTGACGAGCATTTCAAACCATGGAGGCCTGAAACAGCCCTATCTATCTGATAATCATGCACCTAATTCATATGATCAAAGTAATGCAGAGAAAACATAATAATTCAGAAACATGGTCATAAATATGAAAAGAAATAATAACGGGGAAATAGGTTCCCCCAACATCAATCAACCTCTAAACAACTATCTGCGAAAATCTCTAACAAATGACTGAGTCAAGTAACTGTATATAAACTGGGACAAGGCCCCCAGTAGACCCCAAAACTGAATAAATATAAAAGGAATGTAATACATAAGACCTTTCAAAACATAGAAGGCTCACCACTTGTCTCTGCAACTCTGTCTGAATGATCTACTGATTCTCTTGACCCCTAGACTGGACCTCTGAACCTGAGAGGTTGGAGTGGGGAGGTTGTCAGCACAAAAGTACAAGCACGCAGAGATATCAAAACAAAATATAATATTTTTACAAAATATAGTTGAGAACCATTATAAAGCAACTTCATATCAAATCATTTGAAAACACATTGGTGTAATGCAATAGTTTCTCAACAACAATGAAATGCAACTGATCTAGGTGGAATACCCTACATAATTTACACCAATTGTCTAACCTCGGTTGCCACCGAGATTAGAGTATAAGTGAGGGAGAGACACGCAAGACCACGAAGCATGGTGTCTCGACCCAATGGTAGTGCCCAAGATCACTTAGCCCGGGATCCTACCTATAATCCTAATTTGGGAATGACATAAAGTCAAATACTCAAGATCACTTAGCCTGTTACCAAATTTCTGTGTCGGCAAACACGTTTTCCCAGCGATGAGCCCTTACACTCAAATTCCTTCTTCGGGTATCCACCTATCTCATGTAAAATTGATGTATTCAAATTTCATCTGATTCAATCACATATCATATTTTGTAAGGTATCTTCATACCTGACTTACGAGTCCTCAATATCACTTCCACATATGCATAATCATATACAAACCAAGGTGCTTCATCATTTACAAATGGTGAACAATATTTATTTCAAATTCTTGCTCTCTTTTGTTGATCACAATATGATATGGGGTATCAAGACATTATCATGGGAATTTGAAAGCAATTTATCATTCATATTTATCAAACTTCCATGGAAAATCTCAAATCACATATGCATGGTTTCAACCATTGAAGTATATACACAAACAATTCTCATTATATAAAGTAAATAACTTAGAAATCATATTGAAAGCAAGTTATTAGAATTTTATTGAAGACCCCCATTTAAAAGAAGCATGTTCATAGAAACTACACCCATGAGATTTTTGGATAACCCCATGTACATCGATTACTATGAATATTAGATGCATCTCAAAGCCTACGTTGAGAGAATTCCAAATATGAAATTTGTTCCTAAAACCCCCGGTTGAATCTCGAGTTGTTTGGATTTTTATTTTGAAACCCTAAGCAGAATCTTTGAGCACTTTTGATGAATGAAGGTGTATTTTAGGGTCCTTGGAACTGAATTTCATGTTTTAGGGCTAAGTCAGGGTGGAAAAGGACCATTTTGCCCCAAAAACAGAGTGTTTAAGTCACTTGAATTCTTCACAGAGGCGCTGCTGTAATACCTCGAGAAATTTTTCATTGAAATTTTTTGCGTAAATGTGTTGGAATCTATCTTCTAGAATGAATTATAAATTTTTCATGTGGAATATCTTAGATTATGACCCACCATTACGTAGAGTATCGAATAATCTTTCCAACAATATGTGGGTCATCAAAAACGAACACCCGAGCGATGAGTTATGAACATTCCAATCGAACTGTGAATAGTAGTGAACAGTAAAATGTGCAGGAAAAGGTACTGAGGCCTGGCGTATTTTTGCTCCAACTTTAAACAATCATAACTCCTTGTACATAATGATCTGGGTGATCTACTATATAAAAATGGAAATATTTGCGAGTCCTCTTTCCAATGAAATTGGTTTCATCCAATTTGTCTGTCGGAGTAAAACGTTATGGTCGATCTACTTCAGCCTATCAAAAGTAAATTTTTGTATCAAGTTGAAACAATCATAACTCCTCATACACAATTATACTATATATAAACGGAAAGATATAAGAGTCCTCTTTCTAATGAAATTGGTTTCATCTAATTTGGATATCAGAGTAAAATGTTATGGTTGATCTACTTTAGACTATCAAAATAGTCCACCAAATGATAGATTCAAGAATTATTTGATTTTTAGGGGCATTTTGGTCATTCCCCCTCACCCAAATCCATCCAAACCCTATATTAAAGTCTATTAGAATAATTATATGTTATATTTCATAAAATTCCATCAAAAAGAAAACCCTAAGCTCCTACATCAAACTTTAAGAACCTCCAAAGTTCACCATTAATTCTGCAAATTTATTCAAGATTCCAAGTTCCTAGTTCAAGAACTCCAAGAATCATCATTCAAAGGCACGATTAACATCTCAAAAATGAGTATCGATCTAAAGTTCATAATTCAAGGTATGTGGGGTTTTTCAACAAGAACTCTCTTTCGTTCTTGTGCCCAAAAGTAATTTTCCTTACGAAGGCATGATTTTTATTTGATTTTTATGAATTTGAAGCTTGAACCTATATCTTATGATGATTATTATAAAATCTTGATATTTATGATTTTGAAAGCTGAATTTACATGTGTGGAGATATAAAGCATGAATCTTGAATGATATTTATCATGATTTTGATATTTGGGTCGTGAATCCCCATTGGAAATTGTGTTTTTCTTAAGAAAGTGTGTGTTATAAGTATGTTGATATTGAATATTTGAGATATTTTGAATGATTTGACCTTTTGGTCTTAATGGAGTTGTTTTGAACTCGAGTGTTATAGAAATCCACAACGTGGTTGATTTTGATAGATGGGAAGCATGATGGCTCCCGATGTATATTTATATACTACTGAAACTGTTTTGTTGTGGATTGTCTTTGAAATGATTTAAGCTAAGTACGGGAGAAATCTTTAGCACCGAGTGGGAGGTATAAATCAACCTTACTTCCCTAGAACTACGTGCCCCCATAGGAGTGAGCCTGAGGTGAATTTATATAGTGATCACTAGTTTGTGTGGATTTGATATCGATAGTCCTACTCCGATGGAAAGGATAGGACGACTCTCCCTAATGTGGGTTGTACGTTGGAATCCATGTAGCTCACATAGTTCATGTCGGTTATAGGATCCCCCAGTGTGTGTGTGTGTTTCCTTGTGTCTGTGGTGAATGGTGAAGTGATTTGTATGTGGAATTGTGAAAGTTATTCTTTTGAAAGATTTAAATGATATTTGCATTATGAGAATTGATATTCTTGATGAACTGAAAGTTATTGACAAATTATAAGATGACTCACATGTGTTATTGTACTTATTTCATCCTCTCATGATTATGATGATTTTCTCTGGGCTATGTGAGTCTTTCATACATCCTGCATATTTCTTATAAATATTTATGATGATGATGTTTATACAACTGTATACACCCCCATATACTCGATTCCTTTCCATGGTACTGAACCAGACCTTCAGATGTGGGTGCATTTTCTCAGAATGTAGGTTCGATTGCTTAGTTCCAGGTTCGACAGTGATTCTTTGGGCACAATGTTCTACATTCTCTATTGTGATGAGTCCTCATGTTCGGAGGACGTGATGTTTGATGTTGGTTTCACGGAATTGTTTTCATTTGATAACTGAGTATGAGTCTATTGGGGCATGTCTCAATGGCTCACTGGTTTTATTGATTTTCTTAGAGGCTTTTCAGACTAATATAGATGTTGGGAGTACTAATAAGTCGTATTTTATTTTCTTTCTGAAATTCTTTTATTCTTAGATGATGATTACTCTATTGATATTTGAGGGTTATTTATGGAAACCCCGTTGATTTGTGTTGAACTGAATGAAAATGGCTCAAAGGGTTAGCTTGGGGCTACTCGTAGCCTCAAGCACCGTGTGACGCTCCGGGACCCATTTTCTAGGGTGTTACAAGCTTGGTATCAAAGCCTAAGGTTTTAAGGTGTCCTAGCGAGTCTGACAAGCTGCGTTAAGTAGAGTCTTGATCATCGGTGTGCAGCATGCCATATCTATGAGCAAGAGGCTTCAAGACATTTTAGGAAAAAGTGTCATTCTTTCTTTCAGAAGTCTATCATTCTTAAAGTGTCTCTCTTTGCTATTGATTCATGCTCTCCTCTTTCAGAAATATAACTCCACGTCAAGCAAAAAGAAATAATGATGGTCAGCAACCTCAACTCGCTGACCCATTGAATGAAGCTGAATTTCTGGCATCCTTTCAGGTGCTGGCCCAAGATGTTACCGCAAATGTTTAGGCCAACTCGTCCCCATCTCCACAGCATCAGGGAGGTGATTCAGCTGCTGCCAGGATCTATGACTTTATGCGGATGAATTTGCCAGAATTCTATGGGTCCAAGTCTGATGAGGATCCACGGTTGTTTTTAGAGGAGGTGCAGAAGATTACTCTGGTGATGCATGTATCTTAGGAACATAGTGTGGAGTTGGCTGTGTATAGGTTGAAAGACCTTGATTATGACTGGTTTATTGCTTGGAGGAAAGGTAAAGGTGAGGGACTATCCCTACAACTTGGTAAGAGTTTCAGGATACATTCCTGAATAAGTTTTTCCCTTTGGAGATGAGAAAGGCGAAGGTGGAAGATTTTATGAACCTGCGACAGGGCTCTATTACTGTTAGGGAGTACTATCTAGAGTTCAATCAGTTGGCCAAGTATGATCCTGACTTAGTGGCTGATAATCGAGCTAGTATGAGTAAGTTTGTGACTGGAGTGTCTAGTTATGTGGTTAAGAAGTGTAGGTCTGCTATGCTGAATAGTGAGATGAATTTTTCTAGGCTAATGACTTATGCCCAATAGATTAAGACAGATAAGATTAAGGAGAGAGATACAATGAGAAGGAATAAGAGATCTAGGTCTGAGCAGCACGGACAGGGTCAGACTAGATCACAGGGAGTCGCCCTCAGTATCAGGATGGTTCTTCTATGCCAGCACCATCATCTACTAGTGCTTCCATTCCTAGAGGTAAGCAGGAGCAAGGTAGCAGGTCTTATGCATCCAGGTCCCAGTACAGTGCTAGTAGTATGCTAAATCATCCCCTGTGTCCTAAGTATGGTAGGGCTTATTCGGATGAGTATTGGGGTGAGAACAGGGGTTGTTTTTGGTGTGGTGACATGGGTCATAGAGTTAGAGATTATCCACAGGATGGAAAAGGGCATCGTGTCTATCGACCTCAGACCCAGACTCAGACTGTTAGTGCTCCAGTTCCAGCGACTCGCCCAGCCCCAGCTCAGGGTACCTCTTCTAGCAATGCTGCCGGGCAGCACTAGAATAGATGTTATGCTTTACCGTCCCACCAGGAATAGGAGGACTCTCTCGATGTTGTTATTGGTATGCTTCATATATTTCAGTTTGATAGGTATGCTTTGTTGGATCCTGGATCCAGTTTCTCATATGTTACACCTTTGATTGTTGTGAATTTTAAAATGAGCCCTGAGATTATTCCTGAGCCTATCCTAGTTTCTAACCCAGTGGGTGATTCAATTGTTGCCCATAAAGTGTATAAAAATGTCTTGTTACCGTTCTTCATAGAGTCTTATTGGCTGATCTAATTGAGTTAGACATGGTAGATTTTGATGTGATTCTATGTATGGACTGGCGGTATTCTTCTTATGCCTTTATTGATTGTCGGACCCGAGTGGTCAAGTTGCAGTTTTTGAGTGCATCCGTGTTTGAGTGGTCTGGAAATTCTATGTCACCCAAGAGTTATTTTATCTCTTACCTCAAAGCTAGAAAGCTTATTTCCAAGGGGTGTATTTACCATTTGGTTAGAGTCAAAGACACTAAGTTTGAGACTCCACCTATCCATTCTGTTAACGTAGTCAATGAGTTTTCTGATATCTTTTTGGATGATCTCCTAGGGATAACTCCTGATAGAGAGATAGAGTTAGGGATTGATCTTCTTCCTGATAAACAACCCATTTCTATTCCTCCTTACCGTATGGCCCCTGCAGAACTTAAGGAGTTGAAAGAGCAACTCAAAGATCTACTAGATAAGGGTTTCATAAGGCCCAGTGTTTCTCCTTGGGGTGCCCCTATGTTGTTTGTGAGAAAGAAATATGGCTCTTTGTGTATGTGCATTGATTACCGCCAACTAAATAAAGTCACCACCAAAAATAAGTACCCCCTTTCGAGAATAGATGATTTGTTTGACCAATTGCAAGGTGCAAGTTATTTCTCAAAGATAGACCTTTGTTCGGCTATCGTCAACTCAAAGTTAGGGAGTGTGACATCCCAAAAACCGCTTTCCGAACTTGTTATGGCCATTTTGAGTTTCTAATTATGTTTTTCGGGTTAACTAATGCCCCAGCAGCTTTCATAGACCTCATGAATCGAGTTTTCAGATCATATCTGGATATGTTTGTCATAGTGTTCATCGATGATATACTGGTGTACTCCCATAGTGAGGATGAACATTCTGATCATCTTTGAACTGTCTTGCAAACCCTTAGAGATCAAAAGTTGTTTGCCAAGTTTAGTAAGTGTGAGTTTTGGCTAAGGTCAGTTGCTTTTCTAGGTCATATCATTTCTTCCAAGGGAATTAGAGTTGATCCCCAAAATATTGAAGCTGTTAGAAATTGGCCTAGACCTATTTCTCCTATTGATATCCGAAGTTTCTTGGGTTTAGCTTGCTATTACCGCCGTTTTGTTGAGGGTTTCTCCTCTATATCGTCTCCTATGACTTGGCTGACCTAAAAGAAAGTAAAGTTCTTGTGGTCCGAATCTTGTGAGAAGTGTTTTCAGGAGTTGAAGACTCGACTCACTTCAGCCCCTGTTTTGACTTTTCCTGATGGTGTTGATGGTTTTGTGGTGTACTGTGATGCTTTGAGATTGGGTTGGGTTGTGCATTGATGCAGAAGGGTAAGGTGATAGCTTATGCTTCTAGGCAGTTGAAACCCTATGAGAAAAATTACCCCATCCATGTCCTTGAGTTGGTTGTTGTTGTGTTTGCTTTGAAAATTTGGAGACACTATTTGTATGGTGTCTATGTTGATGTTTTCACTTATCATAAGAGTCTGCATTATGCGTTTACCCAGAGAGAATTGAATCTTAGGCAGAGACGATGGTTAGAATTGTTAAAGGACTGTGATATAAGTGTGTTGTACCATCCAGGCAAGGCCAATGTTGTGGTGGATGCCCTAAGTAGAGTGTCCATGGGTAGTGTTTCGCATGTGGTAGAAGGTAAGAAAGATTTGGCTCGTGATGTACATCGTTTAGCTAGATTGGGGGTTAGGTTGTTTGACTCTGCTGAAGGTAGTATAGGGGTTCAGAGTGGTTCCGAATCCTCCTTTGTTTCGGAAGTAAAGGAAAAGCAATACTTAGATGCTAGTTTGGTCAGACTGAAGGAATCAGTCAAGGACCAAAAAGTAGAGGTTTTCTCCCAAGGGGGAGATGGTGTGTTGATATTGCAGGGTAGATTGTGTGTCCCGAATGTTGATGATCTGAGATAGAGGATTATGGTTGAAAAGCATGGGGCGCCATATTCTATTCATCCTGGTGCCACCAAGATGTACCGAGACTTGCAGGAAATCTATTGGTGGAGTGGCATGAAGAAAGATATAGCAGCGTTTGTAGCTAAGTGTGCAACATGCCAAAAGGTTAAGGTTGAACACCAAAGACCTGGTGGTATGATGCAAGAGTTTAGTATTCCCACCTGGAAGTGCGAAGAGATAAATATGAACTTCGTGATTAGTTTACCTCCTTCCCGATGCCATCATGATTCCATTTGGGTTGTGGTTGATAGGTTCACTAAGTCTGCTCATTTCTTGCCTGTTCATACTTCATATACTGTTGAGGATTATGCTAGATTGTATATCCGAGTGCTAGTCAGACTGCATGGAGTTCCCTTGTCTATCATTTCGAATAGGGGTACTCAGTTCACTTCGCAATTTTGGAAAGCTTTGCAGAAGGGTCTTAGTACCCAAGTGCTTTTGAGTTCTGATTTTCATCCGCAGATCGATGGTCAGGATAAGCGGACCATCCAGACCTTAGAGGATATGTTGAGAGCTTGTGCACTTGACTTTAAGGGAAGTTGGGATGATTACTTACCATTGATAGAGTTTGCTTACAATAATAGTTTCCACTCTAGTATTGCCATGGCTCCATTTGAAGCCTTATATGGGAGGAAGTATAGATCATCCATAGGTTGGTACGAGGTAGGTGAAGCGGCTGTGAGTGGTCCTAATTTGGTATTTGAGGCTATAGAAAAAGTTAAGTTGATTAGGGAAAGGTTGAAAACTGCACAGAGTCGTCAGAAGTCATATGCAGATGTTAGAAGGAGAGACCTTGAGTTTGAAGTTGGTGACCTAGTGTATCTGAAAATTTCACCCATGAAGGGGGTGAAGAGATTCGGAAATAAGGGGAAGCTTAGTCCCCGTTATGTTGGTCCTTACAAAATTCTCAGCCGTGTTGGTAAGGTAGCTTATGAGGTCGAGCTACCTTCTAAGTTGTCCTCTGTTCATCCAATATTCCATGTCTCCATGCTTAGAAAGCATATTAGCGATGTTGTGGTAGTGGATTCCTCGGTGAGTCCTGACATTCAAGAAAATCTTTCTTTTCATGAGAATTCTATTGAGATTCTTGATTTCAGTGTCCGAAGACTAAGGAACAAAGAAGTTCCCTTAGTCAAGGTGTTGTGGCGAAACCAATCTATTGAGCGTGCAACTTGGGAAGCTGAGGCGGATATGCGATCCAAGTACCCGCACCTATTTTCTGTGAACTATGATCAATCTGAAGGTACTGTTCTTTCCTAGATCATGCACTTTGGATAAAAGTTGCAGCAGTTCAGCTGTCATTTATTATTTGTTCAGCTGTAGTTTCTTGAATTTATCCATTTTATGTTGCATTCGGAGTGAGAAACGATGTGGTGATGAGTCTAACAAAAGGTTTTAGCTATATGCTGTATTCCCTGTCTAATATTGGCATGTCTAGCATCATTAGAGGATGAATGTTTCCAAGGGGGGGATGATATAATACCCCGGGAAATTTTTCGTTGAAATTTTGTGCGTAAACGTGTTGGGTTCTATCTTCTAGAATGAATTATAAATTTTCCATGTGGAAAGTCTTAGATTATGACCCAGAATTGAGTAGATTATCAAATAAGCTTTCCAATGATATGTTGGATCATCCAAAACGGACACCCGAGCGACGAGTTATGAACATTCCGATCGAACCTTTAATAGTAGTGAACAGTAAAACGTGCAGGAAAAAGTACTGAGGTCTGGCGTATTTTTGCTCCAACTTTAAACGATTATAACTCCTTGTACATAATGATCTGGGTGATCTACTATATATCAATAGAAATATTTGTGAGTCCACTTTCCAATGAAATTGGTTTCATCCAATTTGTCTATCGGAGCAAAACGTTATGGTCGATCTACTTCAGCCTATCAAAAGCGAATTTTGGGTCAACTTCAAATGATCATAACTCCTCGTACACAATGATTTGGGTGAGATACTATATATAAACGGAAATATATGAGAGTACTCTTTATAATGAAATTGGTTTCATCCAATTTGGACATCGGGGTAAAACTTTATGGTTGATCTACTTCAGACTATCAAAACAGTCCACCAAAGGACAGATTTGAGAATTATTTGATTTTGAGGGGCATTTTTGTCATTCCGCCTCACCCAAAATTCGTCCAAACCCTATATTAAAACCTATTAGAAGCATTATATGTTATATTTCATCAAATTTCCTCAAAAAGAAAACCCTAAGCTCCTACATCCAACTTCAAGAACCTCCAAAGTTCACCATTAATTCTGCAAATTTATTCAATATTCCAAGTTCCTAGTTCAAGAACTCCACGAACCATCATTCAAAGGCACTATTAACATCTCAAAAATAAGTATCGATCTAAAGTTCATCATTCAAGGCATGTGGGGTTTTTCAACAAGACCTCTCTTTCGTTCTTGTGCCCAAAAGTAATTTTCTTTACAAAGGCATGATTTTTATTTGATTTTTACGAATTTGAAGCATGAACCCATATCTTATGATAATTATTATGAAATCTTGATGTTTATGATTTTGAAAGATGAATTTACATGTGTGGAGATATAAAGCATGAATCTTGAACGATATTTATCATGATTTTGACATTTGGGTCGTGAATACCTATTGGAAATTGTGTTTTTTTAGAAACTGTGTGTTCTAAGCATGTTGATGTTCAATATTTGAGATATTTTGAATTATTTGACCTTTTGGTCTTAAAGGAGTTGTTTTGAACTCGAGTGTGAAAGAAATCCACAATGTGGTTGATTTTGATAGATGGGAAGCATGATGGCTCCCGATGTATCTTTATATATTACTGAAATTGTTTTGTTATGGATTGTCTTTGAAATGATCTGAGCTAAGTCCGAGAGAAATCTTTAGCACCGAGTGGGAGGTATAAAGCAACCTTACTTTCCTAGAACTACGTGCCCTCGTAGGAGTGAACCTGAGGCTGATTTATATAGTGGTCACTAGTTTGTGTGTATTTGATATCGATAGTCCCACTCCGATGGCAAGGATAGGACGGCTCTCCCCAACATGGGTTGTACGTTGGATTCCATGTAGCTCACATGGTTTATGTCGGTTATAGGATCTCCCAGTGTGTGTGCTTTTCCTTATATCTATGGTGAATAGTGAAGTGATTTGAATGTGGAATTGTGAAAGTTATTCTTTTGAAAGATTTAAATGATATTTACATTATGAGAATTGATATTCATGATGAACTGAAAGTTATTGACAAATTATATGATAACTCACATGTGTTATTGTACTTATTTCATCCTCTCATGATTATGATGATTTCTTCGGGCTATGTGAGTCTTTCATACATCCTACATATTTCTTATAAATATTTTTGATGATGATGTTTATACAACTGCATACACCCCCATACACTCGGTTCCTTTCCATGGTACTGACTCACACCTTCAGATGTGGGCTGCGTTTTCTCGGAATGTAGGTTCAGTCGCTTAGTTCCAAGTTCGACAGTGATTCTTTGGGCGCGCTGTTCTACATTCTCTATTGTACTGAGTCCTCATGTTTCGAGGACGTGATTTTTGATGTTGGTTTCATGGAATTGTTTACATTTGATAACTGAGTATGAGTCTGTTGGGGTATGTCTCAATGGCTCACTGGTTTTATTGATTTTCTTAGAGGCTTGTCAGACTAGTATAGATGTTGGGAGTTGAATAATAAGTCATATTTTGTTATCTTTCAGAAATTCTTTTTTCTCGGATGATGAATACTCTGTTGATATTTGAGGGTTATTTATGGAAACCCCGTTGATTTGTGTTGAACTGAATGAAAATGGCTCAAAGAGTTATCTTGGGGATACTCATAGCCTCAAGCACCATGTGACACTCTAGGACCCATTTTTCGGGGCGTTACAGCCACCTAGCCCATTGCCTATGTTTACATAGGCGCCGCCTAGGTTATTGCCTATGCTTTCCAGTGGCCATGGGCGATTGGTTAGGCGACGCATATCCCTTTGAAAGGCCATAAATTCTTGCTCGGGTGTCGGATTTTAGCAAAATTCATATCGTTGGAAAGCTAACTCAAAGACCTATAATTTGACACATAGTAGGATTCCTAATTCGACATATACAGAGAGTTATGGTCAATGGAAGCTGACACAATTTACAATATCCACTAAAACTTAGTCGATTAAAATAGTTTCAACTCATCCTTGAGTTAAAGGACCTCTATGGTATAAATTCAAGATTTAATGGATTCACATACTACACAATAAATTGACATGCCGTATTGGCATAGGATTTTATGGCTTCAGGATTTATCAAGACATCGGAATCATGGTCTATATTATAGCCCAAAATGCGGGGCATTATAGTTGGCCAGATTTCATAGTGTTCTATTGTCCATTATCTCAGATAGAGGTACCTATTTTACCTTTTGTTTTTGGAAGGCATTCTAAAAGGGTCTTGGCACCTGAGTTCACCTCAGTACAGCCTTTCATCCCTGGATAGATGGTCATGCAGAGAGGACCATCCAGAATTTAGAAGATATGTTGCGAGCATATTTGATAGACTTCAAGGGTAGTTAGGATGACAACTTGCCTTTGATTGTGTTCACATATAACAAAGCTATCATTCTAGCATTCAGATGGCTCTGTTTGAGGAGCTTTTTGAGATAAGGTGTAGATCTCCCTTTAGTTGGTTTAAAGTGGGTGAGGCCACCGTTGTAGGACCTGACTTGGTATTTCATACCTTAAAAAAGTTCCGTTGATCAAGGAAAATCTTAATAAAGCTCAAAGCAGATAGAAATCGTACGCAGATATGCGCACAAAGGATCTCGAGTTTGAGATTGGTGATTTTGTGTACTTGAAAATCTCTTCTATGAAAGGAGTACAGAGGTTTCAAAAAAAGGTAAAACTCAGTCCCCGAAATGTCAGCCCTTATCAGATTCTCAATTGCTTAGGAAAGGTAGCTCATGAGCTTGAGTTGCCTTCAGAGTTAGATTCAGTCCATTTAGTGTTTCATGTCTCCTTGCTAAGGAAATGCATAGGTGAACTAGGTCTTAGTCCCTATAGAGGTCATAGATATTCAGAACAAGCTCTCTTATGAGGAAATTCCAGTCGAATCCTTGATTTTTAGACCCGCAGACTGAGGAACAAAAAGGTCCTTCTAGTCAAAGTTCTTTGGCGGAATCAGTCCGTTGAGCGAGCTACTTAGGAGGTAGAATAAGATATGCAAACCAACTATTCCCACCCATTCTCTGCAAACTCAGACTCAGCCCAAGGTAATGATTCTCTCTAAACTTACTCAATTTCATGCCTAAATTTTACCTTATAAACTTGGTATCAGTAGCCATTCCATACCTAGTCATAAATTCTTGAGTCAACCCTGTCAGATATTCATGCATCAGATATGCATGTTTAGTAGAAGTGACTCAGCTTCTTGGTAATTTCAGTCATGAATTCATGAATCATGTTCAACTATGTACTCATGCATCAAATATGCATGTGTAGTTTAATAGTTCAGTATATTAGTATTCGGTCATGACATCATGATTAAGATGTGTATGTCCAGTGTCTAGATCCAGTCTATCAGTATTCTCAATCTAATCAGTCTTATTCGAGGATGAATGTTTCCAAGGGAGAGATATTATAAGACCCCGCAAAATTCTTCGCTTAACTCAGCCCTTTTAAAGCTTGTTGAGGGGTCCCAGACTTAGAAAAATTTAGCCAAGTATCTATACTTAGTGTTATTTTAGCCTTCATAAGTTGGAAACTTCGTTCAATGGCCTATATGGTCTTAAAATATCAATCTTTTGGTTGAATCATGATTAGAAATTTCAGTAGGAGTTTCCGGATGAGTTTTGAATTTTTCGAATCTCATTTGCATTTAGGAACCCAAAAATAGTGTGTCAATGCGATCTCGATGCACCACATTGACCATTACATATATTAATATTTTGGATGACTCCTAGTGGCCAATTTCAATGAACCGATGTGGCTTATTGGCCATTGCATCAATGCCTAAGATACGGTGCATCGGCATGTGCGTTGATGGTTTAATTTTTAGTCATTAAAATATCACGTCTTTAGAGGCAATTGGGTCTTTTCCCACCTTATGTCAGCTCCCAAAACATGAGATTCATCCTTCAAGAACACTCCATCATTCTTAAAAAATTTGAGTACTAAGGTATGTTAAGTGTTTGGGTCTCCTTCTATCCTTGGAGTTCAAGAAACCTTTTTGAAATACAAGTTAGTTGATTTGATGAAGTTCATGATTTAATTTTATTGTGTTCATGGTTATAATGACTAATTGGATTTCTGATCCATGTTTTATTACATGAACCACGTGGAATTATTTAACATATGTTGTATCATGTGAATTCATGTTGAAATTCTTGAATTTGTGAATGTGGAATTGAAATTTATGATACCTACTTGATGTTTAGTAGCATGTGTATAGTTTATGTCCCCCAAGTGTTTAATAAATTGCTCATATGGTTTAAATGGGGAAATTATGACATGTTTATCATATGTGCAAGCTTATATCTTCCAAGTTCTAGTTAAAATGCCTCTATAAATAAACTATGGTCAAGTATACATTGTTATGCTTTGCAAGATTATGTTATGCTCTATTTTCTATACTATCAAGTTCTGGGGGTATTTAATACCCAACAATTTAGTTGTTTACTCAGAGTCAGTCTCAGTTATAGAATAGTATCAATCCTATCACCATCAATAGTACCTTCAGTCACCTACAGGAATTCAGTTGTACCCAGTTAGTTAACAGAATTTAGTAGTGCTCCATCAGTAACGAAATCCAATGAACTCAGTTCACTTCAGTCTGATAGTGTGATCAGTAGAAATTTAGTCCAGCTTAGTACAACTTTGAATTTAATCCAGTGTCTATTCAGTTTGGAGTAGAATTCAGCACCGAGTGAACCCAAGGACAGGGACTCACATGTCAGTAGAGGGTGCGATCCCTAGAAGCAGTCCTTATGTTCCTGAACTATGTAGCCACCGTAACTTGAGACATCAACCTACCAGTTAAGGGTTGATGAGGTGTCCTATATACTAGTTGAGGGTACCACCATTCTCATTCAGAGCACCTGCCAGATGAGGGTGACACATCTTGTCTTTACCCGTGGCAAAGTACTGACACCCTTCTATATGGGTTATAGGTTGGACCCCAATCAGTTCAGAGAGGGGGCTATCAGTTAGATGATTACTTCCCACAGTCTCAGTTTTAGTTCCAGTCTCAGTATAGAACTCAGTTTAATTCTACAGAATATCAGGACTATCAGATATAGTCACTCAACACAGTACAAAACTCAACACAGTTCCACAGAATCAGGACTATAAGATATAGACACTCAGATATCAGTAAATCAGTATTCAGAACTCAGTAGTCGGTGTTATCATGATTTCAGTTATGGTATATGCATTTATGCATGTACTCTCATTCAGTTATATTCATGTCATTCAGTCACTATTATTCATGCATATGAACCCATGCATTTTAGCCTACCTCACTTAGTATACCAATACATTCAAAGTTCTGACGCATACTTTTCTTTGTGCTATGGTGTCTTATTTCATAGGTTCAGACGCACAGGCTCTCAAGCACCATTAGCAGTTCAGATCCTCAGCAGTTAGAGTTAGTGGTAATTCCTCATAGTTTGAGGACATGATTATTTCTTTTATTATTTGAATTTATCAGTATAGTTTTCAGTAGTTGGAGTTAGTGGGGGACTTGTCCCATCAACTCCATATTTCAGACAGTTTAGAGGCTTTTCAGTCTAGAGTATTTTCAGACAGATGTATCAGTTTTGGTATTACTATACCGTATTCAGTTTTATTTTAGTATTGAACCTTATGGCATGTTTTCACCTAATTTTGTCATATTTATAATGTTATTATTTAGTTATTGCAGCAGGTACCAGTCATGGGTTAGCTTGTGGTCCTTCAGGATTATGAGCACCGTTTAGCATCTGAGGTACAGACTCGGGACATTATAGTTGCTTCATGAGATGTGGTTCTGCATTAACAACAAGCTTGACTATTTTGTCTTGAAAGAGTTTTGTTTGATCACAGGGCTGAACTGCTCATCATACCCGAGTGAATCAAAAATGAAGAAGGTGTCAGCCAAGGGAAGCAGTTTTGCTTTAAGGTGACGAAAACAAAAAACATTACGACGACCAACTTGTTACACTTTATCAGAGGGAATAAGATGAATGAAGAGCAGAAGTCTTAAGTGTTGTTTAATGTGGTTCTTGCATATCATGTTTCTTGAAAAATATTCGACGAAGGTTGTTGATAACGCTCAATCTACAGCTCTCGTGGGAGTGTAAAGCGGTTGTTAGCAAATATAGAACCCAACCTGGGTTGGGTGTCGATCCCACAGGGAATAGCTTGGCCAACAAGTAAGTAAAATTACTAAACTTTTAGTGCGAGTCTCGTAAAAAGGGGGGATTGTAATGTGTAACCAAAACAATAAAGTAAAAGCTGAAAATAGCAAAGTAAAAAAAGGAAGAATGTTACGTAAGTTGTAAACAATGAGAATTGAGGCGTTGAGGTTATGTACACCTTCTGAGGTATACGTCTCTATTGGCTATGAGTGTGTAGAGTCTTGACATGCAATTGCTTATAGAGAATTGTAGTCGATGGTAAATCCAAGCGTCTCTCGACCTGAACAAGGACTATTTCACTTTAACTCTCTCGAGCTTAAAGCGTGTCTAACGGTACGAATTCTCCAAGAGGTTAGTCCAGTTACGGCACTAGCTTTTTAATAGGAAAGGGTGTCCTACTACCTTGACATTATCTCTTTTCCAGACAAATAACCTTTCTCTCGAACAAGTTAAATGTTAGACTGGCGTTATTCTATGTGTTTTCTTTTCTAGACAAATAACCTTTCTCTCGAACAGGTTAAATGTTAGAATGGCGTGTTCTTGAGTTTGCAACCGCAAAGAATGTAGATTTAAGATGAAGAGCGTAATGATATAAGCAATATACTTGTCTTGAACTCACAATCTCATAGCTTTAGATAGTAACTCATTAGGCTTCCATAACCCCAACTAAGAGGTTTAGTTACCCATGAATGCGAAGGATATCACGTTTTGCATGGTGAATGGCGTGTAAAAGAGGTGTTAGGCGTGTGGTTTTGGTGATTCCGTAGCAAGTAACGATTCTCTTGTTGTGGATTTTAAGACTAGAAGAGTAGATTAGAAGTGTTTGTAGTGGAAGATGAGAAGAATGGAGGAAAATTAATAGTTGAATGTATCTCTCCACTAAGGGAGGAGTTGCCTCTCCACTAAGGGAGGACTTGATTAAAATCTCTAGCATGATAGGGTATTTATAATACTCCTATCCTACTCCTACTATGCTAATGAAATAAATAACCAAATCCTACTAAACTAAGGAAATACTTAACCCATTTGTACTAGGTTAATGTAACATTCCCCTAATCCAAATAAACTAATGAAATACATAACCCAATTGTACTAGGTTAATGTATCATTGTCAAAATCCAGCTTTGTGTCTGTAAGTCCCCAAAGTCTTCAGAATTGCTGTTTTAGCCCGGGACAGATTTTCCATGCAGCAGTTTTGGTCCAGGTCCCCAAAGTCTTCAGAAATGCTGTTTTAGCCCGGGACAGAGTTTCCATGCAGCAGTTTTGGTCCTTAGGCGTGTAAACTCCCTTTCCTTCCTTTGTGAGCTTTCTTTTGCGTCAAGTAAGCCATAAAATGCTGTATTTTGCAACATTTATACCTGAAACTTTACTAATCATGTTTGTTAGCTCATTTATAGGAAAAAGGACTAAAAGTGCATGAAATATATAATTTGTTCTCAAAACTAGGCTAAAATATGGGCAAAATATATTGATATAGTCGTGTAAATTCGCCTATCATCAACACCCCACACTTAGAGCTTTGTTCGTCCTCGAACAACATATCATGTCCTTCTAAACATCAACTTAGGGTTTTTACAACAACAACACAAAACATTTATCAAGACAAGCACAACAATTATCAACAAAGGGTAGTTTTCCGATCATTAGTAGAAACCATTTAACCTCTAGCATAGACTCGTGATGGTGATCAACTCGCATGCAAACGTTAAGGTACATAGAATCATATACAACTATCCAAGGCTCATCAACCATGTGTGTCTCACAATATAGTACCCATAATTACTCATAAATATAGCATATTTTTCAAACATGGGTATCAAAATATCCTTGCACTCACTCTCACAAAGAATTCATATGTAGCAACTAATGACCATAAGCTTGCCCTTAATGTAGTACTCCACTAAATGTCAGAATGTTAAGATTAGGATCAAGTAGGTCTTTTGATGGTTGTAATGTAGGCTAAGGGACGGGTAGGATCAGCTATTTTGGCCAGAAATAGTGACTAAGTTCCTAAGCGCTTTAATACATCACTTTGTATCATTGACACTTTTTTCTTTCAACCTTTCTTCTTTCTTTTGTTCTACCACCCTTTTTCTCCTCTTTTGTTTTTCAGTTTTAAGAGCAACTCACTTTTCAGCTTTCTTTTCCTTTTTCTTTTCACAACATACCTCTTATGATAGCACTTTCTTTTTCATAACACATTCAAGCACCATTTACAATTTAAAGCATCATACTTACCCAATTTCCTCTTATGTTGTCACATGACTTTTTCACTTTAAAGCACTTAGGAATTTGGATCAAATTACGGTCTTGAAAAAAATGGATTAGGCTTACATACAAGGTTGTCAAAGAAATAGGCTAAAGGCTCAAAAAGGGTTAACTAGGATGATGTTCACAGGTAGGTAAAACTGAAGGTAAACAAATATAGGTTACCAAAGAAATGCCTAAATCATATCCTAAACTTACACTCCTTATTTTCGCTTTGCATACATACCAGGCAAGTTCTAGCATCAGCCACACACATAGAATATACTATTATCTCACACACACAAGGCACATGGTCGACTTGATTGGAAGTAATATAGACTCTTGACCCAACAAGTGAAGGAATTGAGTCACATAATATCACATAATGAGTCACAACTAGAGCCTAAACGTCTCAATAGTCACAATTGTAGCACATACTCTTGTTATAATCTCATGCTGCCTATCAAAATAATTTCATGCGAAGCTAGAAAAAAAATTTTACTACTAAAAAAAACACAATGAAACAAAAAAAATGAAACAAAAGCAAACAAACATAGATGCGAATAGAGAAGTATAGCATGCAATACCACCACCCCACACTTAGTCGGGACACTGTCCTCAGTGGAAAATAAATACGAGGAACCTGGTTGGTCGGACTTATTCTCTATGTCTGGGGTTATACCCCTTGCATTGGAATCATCATCAGAGTCGTCATCCTTAGAAGGTCCTCATAAGTATCCCACTTAATTCCAAGCGTGAGTCGGGGTATTTGCTGCGAGGAGGGTTCTCTTTGGTCCTTGCAACTTCTCTTTTTGCCCTTTTGGGAGGTGGTAGCCTTCTCCTTGCCTTGTCTCGCTTTAGGTGCCATTGTACCTGAGACTAGAAATAGTGTTAGTTGCAGCACAATCTCACTTGATACAATCTATAAGCAAGTACTAGGGGTACCACCCCACACTTAGTTTTGTTGCACAAATCAGCGAGGTGAACGTAGTCGATTTACTCAGATTTCGTCGACATACGTTTTAGGATTGTATTCCAACAAGAAAATCAGCATTGTATCACTTATTTGCAGCCATTGGACTACTTTCATGGTAGATATAGCAATACTACGACATAGGGGTTACCACATGGAATCGTTATTCTTACAACAAGCACAACCTCCTAAGTCGATAGGCACTATAATCTTATCCCGATGGCCGGGATAGTCTAACATGTAAGCATCCAAACAACACTCTTAAGAAATATTCATAGCCATATCTATTCAGCAAATATCATAACAATGCTATTGAAACCAAATTCAAGTCGGAAATAAGTCAAGAATTCCCTACGTATATGTTTACTCACATGATTATGTAACAACAATTCAAACACATGAACATCACCAACAATCTTATATGATTTAGCAATTTATAATAAGCATAGCAACGTAGTACTTACGATAAATAAATGAAGAATAAGAGAGTACTTACTTGCTTGAAGCTTGTGGAGACGGTGTTGTGAATTAGAAGAGCAAAAGAAGAAAATTTTGAGAAGATTTGGAAGGTTATGTGGTGCCTTTGGGGTGTTTTCTGATGTGGTTGTGTTGTAAAACTATGTCCCCTTTATATAGGAAGAGTATGGGTCGGGTTATGACCCATTTACAATCGGATTTGGGGACAAAATCACCACATATGCGGCGCATATCTCTTGGCATATCAATGGCATATGCGACGCATTGTCCATGGCATAATGGGACATATGCGCCGCATATCCTATGGCATTTCTAGACATATGCGCCGCATAGTCTATGGCATTTGGTCTCAGTATCTCAAATGCCATAGCATAGGCGGCGCATAGTCAAAAGCACACCTAGGAATAGGCGGCGCATTGTGTATAGCACACTAGATTCCGAGTCTTTAGGCTATAGAATAGGTTGTGCATCGTTCGTGGCCTATTTTTACCAAGGCCTAGCCTTTCTCGAGGCCTATTATGACGTGAGAAAGGCTCAATTCATAGCCTTATGCATCACCATTCCTAACTTACCGACTTTACCATACAATGCGACCAAATCGTCAATTGAAATCAATCTCCTCGTTGCATACTTCTTGCACCTATTTTTGCTCAAAACCAAATGAAAACGATTAGTACGATGGGTTGCCTCCCACCAAGCGCCTTAGTTTTGGTCGTGGCACGACTCTTATTTTTGGTTTTTTCATAAAACAAAACAAGTACTAGGATGAAAGGAAAAACGATAAACGATAAAACGATAAAACGATGGGTTGCCTCCCATCTAGCGCCTTATTTATTGTCGTGGCTCGACATAGTTACCTCGAGTACTTAGACTTCGTCGAGGTAAGTGTTGGATCGTTTTCTGAAAGGATTTAGACGACAATGAGGCTTACCTGTGGGCATGCGATCTTCTTCAAGATGGTTCATACGTTTCCCCGGAGAGTCTCTAATTATATCATCAATAGTCCAACCCATAGCTCTCTTGTATCTCTTCAGAGCAGAGATGAGAGCCTCTACGTGCTGTTCACTTAAATCATCTGCACTCTCCGGAAGTATATTTCTACTTTCCAAGAACACATACCTTAGATAATCGGGGAGCTCTTGTGATTCTAGCATTGGTGACTCATTAATAAAAGTCTTCGCTGTTGGTGACGGTTGATTCTTGGGATCACAATCTGGTTGCTTAGGAGTATACGGATCTATTTCTGTTAGAGCACCCATAAGTTTTTCATTATCCTCATGCTCAATTTTTAGTGGCGCAACAGATAATGGCTCAACAGTAGGCTGATTCTCTATAGATAATGCTTTCATATCCTCATAATGATCATCAGCTACAGATAACTCATTCATATCGCTGGGCTGCTTCATTGTTTTGCATATATCAAACCGTACCACTTCGTCATTAATTCGAAACAAAAGCTCATTATCTTTCATGTCAATAAGCACACTTCCAGTGGCAAGGAAGGGACGTCCCAAGATGATGGGAACTTCAGAATCCTCCTTGCAATCCAGAATAACGAAGTCGGCAGGAAATATGAATGAAGAAACCTTCACCAACACATCATTCAAGATACCCACAGGTCGTTTTACCGACCTATCAGCCATCACCAGCCTCATATTGGTTGGTGTAGGGTCTCCCAACCCCAACTTTCTGTAGATAGATAGTGGCATCAAATTGATGCTAGCTCCCAAATCGCACAATGCCTTAGCAAAATCCAACGATCCAATTATGCAAGGAATAGTGAAAGCTCCAGGATCTGCCTTCTTTTGAACTAGTGATCTTGTAGCGATTGCACTACAATGATGAACATTATCTGCCAAGTCATAACTTGCTGCCCGCTTCTTTGTCAAGAGATCCTTCATAAATTTTGCATACCCAGGCATTTGTTCAAGTGCCTCCACCAATGGAACATTAATGGTGAGCTGCTTTAACATATTCATGAATTTGCTGAACTTTGTGTCATCCGCCACCTTCTTCAATCTTTGGGGAAAACGTGGTGGTGGGTATGGAAGTGTTCTCTCCACGGTTTTCTTCTCCTCTTGCTTCCGTTTTTCCACTTTTTCAGGATGCACAGTGCTGGATGTGGCGTCTTTAACGTCAGGAGTAGTAGCTGGGGCATCTTCTCTTTTTGCGTTGTCATCTATGTCCGCAACTTCGTTAATCACTTTCTTGCCTTTTGCTGAAGTTTCCAGCACCTTACCACTTCTGGTAGTGATGGCCATGCATGACCCATCATTCCTTGGGTTTTGCACAGTATCGCTAGGTAAGGTGCCGGCTTTTCTTTGGTTGAGTGCTGCTGAAAGTTGACTGAATTGCTGCTCTAGTTGTCTTATAGAAGTGGAATGAGAATCAACTAATTGCTTCATGGAGGCTAAATCGTCGATTACCTCCTTAACTCCCGCGCTCGTTGCTTCTACTCCTTTCAATAACTTAGCCATCATGTCTTCCATAGAATTAGATGTGGTGGTATCACGTCTGCCAGGGGGAACGTACAAACCACTATTTTCATTATTTTTCTTCCAACTACCTTGGTCTTTACCTCCAGATTTGTCATAATAGTTCCGACCTTGGTTTCCTTGGGCATTCCCACGGAAACCCCCCTGATTGTTCAAGTAGTTGGCCTCCTCTTCCGAATCAGATTCGTCTCTTCCTTTTGACGCAATAGCTTTCACTTTTTCAGTCTTCCCTAATAGATGCTTTGTAAGAAGATCCATTTGGGTTTTCATGTGCGCCATATCTTGATCACGTTCTTCTTCTCTTCTTCTTTGGTCTGCAGACATGCCAATAGATAAAGTGGGGCTTGCTACCTCAGAATCCCTGGTATGCCAAGCTCTACTTTGTTTCGTCATACGATCTAGCATGTTGCTTGCTTGACCAAAGGTGAGGTCCATAAAAGAACCTCCAGCTGCGTTGTCCACCACTGGTTTAGTTACTGAATTCAAGGCTCTATACAAGATCTCCATGAGGTGAACATTAGTCATGTGATGGTTTGGGCATCTCGCTAGCTTTGTCTTGAACCTCTCCCATGTTTCGTGAAGAGCTTCAGAGGGAAGCTGACGAAAGTTGCTGATTTCATCTCTCAATTGAGCCCTCTTGGATGGCGGAAAGAATCTTTCTAGGAAAGCGTCTCTCAATTGCCTCCAATTTGTAATAGAATCAGGAGTCAGCCCATTCAACCATAATGTTGCCTCCCCAGACAGAGACAATGGAAATAGACGTAATCGAATAGCATTCTGACCAACACCAGGATTGTCAAAAGACTTGCATGTAGAGATAAAGTTGATGAGATGCATATTCGGATCATCGCCTGCTAGTCCACCAAATAATCCCTTGAGTTGCAATAACTGAATCATGGTGCTTGTGATATTGAATTTGGCTCCGGGCGCTAATGGTGGTGGAATTATAGCTCCAGTGGCTCCGGCACCATCAAGATCATCATCATCATCGTCGAAAGCTGGTTGCAAAGGTTGGCGATCATATCTATACCGAGCTTGTCGACCTCTTCGATTGGCAGGTGTTGCAATTTCAGTGCCATGCCTTGGGTTCATCAACTCGTCATCTCCTAAATCTTCATCGTCAGGATTTGTTGCTCGTCCAGGATTATCAATGTTTTGTTGTTGGACTTGAGCAGCGGCAAGAGCAGCTAATCTTGCTTGCTCGTGTTGAGCAGCCATCCTGTCGATTTCAGCTTGTGCTTCCATTCTTCTAATTCATTGCGGTTCAGGATTGATTGGTAATAACGGTTGACCAGAACTTCTAGTATGGGGCATGCACTAAAAGAAAAACCTGCAATAAACAAAAACAAAAACTAAACGTAAAAGTACAAGAATCTTTGACCAAAGGGTCTAGTAATTATCACGAACTTGATTGACACTCGTATTCCCCGGCAACGGCGCCAATTTTTGATAACGCTCAATCTACAGCTCTCGTGGGAGTGTAAAGCGGTCGTTAGCAAATATAGAACCCAACCTGGGTTGGGTGTCGATCCCACAGGGAATAGCTTGGCCAACAAGTAAGTAAAATTACTAAACTTTTAGTGCGAGTCTCGTAAAAAGGGGGGATTGTAATGTGTAACCAAAACAATAAAGTAAAAGCTGAAAATAGCAAAGTAAAAAGAGGAAGAATGTTACGTAAGTTGTAAACAATGAGAATTGAGGCGTTGAGGTTATGTCCACCTTCTGAGGTATACGTCTCTATTGGCTATGAGTGTGTAGAGTCTTGACATGCAATTGCTTATAGAGAATTGTAGTCGATGGTAAATCCAAGCGTCTCTCGACCTGAACAAGGACTATTTCACTTTAACTCTCTCGAGCTTAAAGCGTGTCTAACGGTACGAATTCTCCAAGAGGTTAGTCCAGTTACGGCACTAGCTTTTTAATAGGAAAGGGTGTCCTACTACCTTGACATTATCTCTTTTCCAGACAAATAACCTTTCTCTCGAACAAGTTAAATGTTAGACTGGCGTTATTCTATGTGTTTTCTTTTCTAGACAAATAACCTTTCTCTCGAACAGGTTAAATGTTAGAATGGCGTGTTCTTGAGTTTGCAACCGCAAAGAATGTAGATTTAAGATGAAGAGCGTAATGATATAAGCAATATACTTGTCTTGAACTCACAATCTCATAGCTTTAGATAGTAACTCATTAGGCTTCCATAACCCCAACTAAGAGGTTTAGTTACCCATGAATGCGAAGGATATCACGTTTTGCATGGTGAATGGCGTGTAAAAGAGGTGTTAGGCGTGTGGTTTTGGTGATTCCGTAGCAAGTAACGATTCTCTTGTTGTGGATTTTAAGACTAGAAGAGTAGATTAGAAGTGTTTGTAGTGGAAGATGAGAAGAATGGAGGAAAATTAATAGTTGAATGTATCTCTCCACTAAGGGAGGAGTTGCCTCTCCACTAAGGGAGGACTTGATTAAAATCTCTAGCATGATAGGGTATTTATAATACTCCTATCCTACTCCTACTATGCTAATGAAATAAATAACCAAATCCTACTAAACTAAGGAAATACTTAACCCATTTGTACTAGGTTAATGTAACATTCTCCTAATCCAAATAAACTAATGAAATACATAACCCAATTGTACTAGGTTAATGTATCATTGTCAAAATCCAGCTTTGTGTCTGTAAGTCCCCAAAGTCTTCAGAATTGCTGTTTTAGCCCGGGACAGATTTTCCATGCAGCAGTTTTGGTCCAGGTCCCCAAAGTCTTCAGAAATGCTGTTTTAGCCCGGGACAGAGTTTCCATGCAGCAGTTTTGGTCCTTAGGCGTGTAAACTCCCTTTCCTTCCTTTGTGAGCTTTCTTTTGCGTCAAGTAAGCCATAAAATGTTGTATTTTGCAACATTTATACCTGAAACTTTACTAATCATGTTTGTTAGCTCATTTATAGGAAAAAGGACTAAAAGTGCATGAAATATATAATTTGTTCTCAAAACTAGGCTAAAATATGGGCAAAATATATTGATATAGTCGTGTAAATTCGCCTATCATCAGTTGTCGACACAAAACAGATCCGAATAATCGATTTTTTGAGTTTCCTTGAGATTTATCTGTGGGGAAAACGACATTTCAACTGACCATGGATTATCTGAAGAATAAAAGTGACGTGAAGAAGTTGAGGGAAGTATTTGATGAGAAGACTATCGTAGACTCGTGTTTTAATTATAGTCTGCTATAGACTCTGAGTTATTTTTCACTATTGTACTGCTTGCAGATTTTGATCTATGAGGCCTTTTCGCATCTTGGAAAATTTACTGGAAAAACAATGGATGAGCCATTTCCCATTCCCTGCATCCTCAGATGGCACATTCCAAAAAGTGACAAATTAATCGAAAGCGACACATTCACATATAAAGGAAATGTTATCGAGGTATAAACTTATTTTTTTATGCTATAATACTACTGTTGTATCAAATTTTATGTAATTGTTAATTTTTTTTTATAGAACGTGCACTCGTACATCATCCCTACTGTTCGTGAGACGAAGATGGATTACATAGTTATTTTTAAGTCATATACAGATGAGGTGAAGGATAATGTCCTCGATGGCTTAAAGGAAAAGTTAGAAGGGGTGACTATACTTACTTCAAATGAGGACTGTGATAATGATGGAGATTTGGGTAGTAACCCCGTTGGAATACACGTTGCTGATGATAATTGTTCGAGCACCTCCAAAGGTGAAGTGGGAACCTCCTCCCCTTAGTATCTTCATAAGCGTGTTGCTATTCTCAAGGGAACGGTATTGGATATTACTGCCTATATCAAAGAGAAAAGACCGAAGAAAAGGGAAAAGGATGAGTGACAATATGTACGAGGTAACCTCATTTAATAACTGCTGTAGTTAATGAATTTTCAGCCTTAAATATTAGTAACAATTTGTAATATGATTACACAGTGCATATGGACCTTCGGGAATCGGAGAGGAATGAAGGAGAAAAAAGGAGCAAAATGGATATGTTGTCCACTATTGTGGTAAAAGAGAAAAAAGAAGAAGAAAAGAAGGATGAAGAAGAAGTGGAAAAGGATAAGAGCCAAGAAGAAACTGGAAAAGAAATAGCTGTAGAAGAAGAAGCTGAAAAAGAAGCAGCAGATGAAGAAGAAGATAGAGAAAAAGAAAAAGCTGATGAAGAAGAAGAAGAAAATGACAAACAAGAAGCTAAGAAAGAAGCAGCAGGTGAAGAAAAAGAAGAAGTTGTGGAAGAAAATAGAGCTGAGGAAGAAATAGCTATTGCAGGTGAAGAAAAAGAAAAAGCTGAGGAAAAAAGGAAGTTAAAGAAGCACCAGCTACTGCAGATGCTGTAAAAGAAGGAGAACAAGGTTAGAATGAAGTAGTAGCTGCAGATGTTGAGGATAAAAAAGATGAAGCCGAAGATGGAAAGGAAGAATCAGATGACAAAGAAGAAGGAGAACAAAAAGTAGAAATAAAAGAAGCAGACCAAAAAGATGTGGTCATGGATTTCATTGATGAAATTAACAGTAGCATTTGTGTTGATGAAATTCCTCATACTCTTTTGATTTGGGGGTGCTCATTGAAAGAGTATGTGGAATGTGTAGTCACAAAATACAATATATATCACCAAAACATACTTGTGCTTTGACAAATGTTACTCTTAGGATATTGAACACTCAACCACTACCTATCCACACACTCCTTAATTCACCCCCCTAATTTGTACAAAACTCTAATATGATTATGTGACTTGTTTACACTGTTTCACATATGTAGAAACCCACACTATATTTATTTTTAATTTATTTATTCATTTTTGAACAACATCCAAGTGATGGTCTATCGCAGTGTGCATAGATCACCGTGGTCTACGCATAATCTGGAGATCAATCGATGCACTCCTAAAAGTGTAAGTCTATGGTAGACGATACTAATAGATGGACCCTAAAAGCACAAGTGTATTATTTACATGAATTTGACATGGGTCAACATCGACGACAGTCTATTACGTGTCACCAACAGTTCAAGATTATCTATTTAAAGCATTTTTAATTTAATTATTTTCTTCCACCAACCTCAAAACATGTAATTGTTTGTTTAAATCATTTTTAATAATTATTTTCTTTCACCAGTTCCAAAACATGTGATTATCTATTAAAATATTTTTTAATTTAATAATTTTCTTCCACTAGCCTAAAACATGTGATTATCTATTTAAATTTTTTTAATTTAATTATTTTCTTCCACCAACCCCAAAACATATGATTATATGTTTAAATTATATTTAATTTAATTATTTTACTCCACCAATCCCAAAACATGTTATCTATTTTAATTTAACCAATGGCCCATTGATTCACATGGTCTACGATCAACTACTATGTTCGATTAAGGACGAATGGAGTATAAGATTGATGATAGACAATATATCACTTTTTACTCTTCTTGAAATTAATCAAGTCAATATATAGTAGTATACGTTTAACAAGGCATACAGAAGAATAACCGCCACAAAAAGAAACAATCACAAAAAAGAGGGAAAACAGAATGTACAAACTGAAATACTTATATTGAACTTGTTCATTGCATTACATAGATTTATAACAAAAAAGGAAAAATAGAATAAGCTTTCTTCTAACAAAATCCTACTAAGAAAGCTTCTATGATTTGTTGGTCATGCTACATGTGGTTCTTTTGGGCATGAATTTCTTGCATATTGAACACCTATTCCTCCTTTTGGACTTGAATGTCTCACCAACGTCCTTAACGCACTTGAATTTCTTCCTTCCGAGTTTAAGATTGTAGGGGGTGGAGAAATATTAGTGTCTAGCGATTCCTGTGGCACAGTCCATTCGGTCTCTGAAGGGATAACGTTAATAGCTTTTGAGCATGCGAGGAGGTAAGTTTCAGCCTTATAAATCGGCAAAGAGTACTTGTAGATGGAGTTACCATAACCTACGCCATCGTCATACTTTGCTCGCAAAGCTTCCATCATATGTTCAAGCGGCATTTTCACCAAGTCAAATTTCTGACAAAAACAACTCCTCTCCAAGAGATTGACCTTGAAAGTAACACCATTTTCGAACACCGTGTACTGATCGAGACCCCGTTTGGATTAGTCACATACAAGGAATCACTTGCACTCTTATTATCCCTTAGGATTTTTTTTGCACAAGGCACAAATTTATTTATTTTACCATCGACAAAGGCATGCTGCTCCCTACAATTCTCAACAAATTTTCTAGCAATTGAATTAAATATGTACGACATGGAATACTCCCGTTCATCCATCAAAATTGAGTTGAGCAACTCGATGATGTTTGTGGTCATCGCATCGTACCTATTGCCTGGAAAGTGTGCTCTAATCAATTTTTCAAAACCAAGCACATTTTTAAGAACATGTGCTGCTTTGGTGCAATTATTCTTCAATTCCACAAAATTCTCACTAAACTCATCAAAGGAATAATCCATTGCCTCGATGTAGAATAGATTAAGATGTTCTCTACGGTGTTGATTTACCCGAAGATTTGTGGTGAGGTGCCTCATGCAAAGTCCATGATGTGCATGACTGTATATATGGGAGAAGGCATTGGTGATGCTAATGTCCTATCGGAGATGACATATAGATCTAGTTCATCTTCTACTATAGACTTTAACTTCTAAAAGAAGAAGGCCCAAGAAGCATCGTTCTCTTTATCCACAACATAAAAAGCAATTAAAAAGATATGATTTTTTGTGTCCAGTGCTGCGGAACTCAGCCAAATACCTTCGTACTTGCCATACAAATATGTGTCATCCACGTCAATTACCATTGTCATGTGGGCATATCCCCGTATACAAGCACTGAATACTAAAAATTAGTAAGCAAACGATCCATCCATATGGTTTACCATGATAAAGTAAGAAGACCCGGGATTTAATAACTCCACTATGTGAGATAAAGCCATCAAGCAAGCATATCCGTGCTCCGGTGACCCTCGAATGATGTTCTTCACAACTACACTTATTTTCCAACACATCCAATAGCTTTCGTGGAAATGCATCTCCTTAAACACAATCCTTTGAATTTTTCTTATTCTTGCACCCTTATCATCCCTAAAATGATTTACGCATAGTGAAACAATCAATTCGGATGAGATTCTCTTATGATTGCGGGTGGCGTGTTCAACACCGCACGTGTGGAACCTGACATACTTTTATATGTGAAATTTATCTAAGGTTTCATACCTCCTTGCCCGTAACAACAGCCACAACCAAGAGATACACATTTTTCCTTCAACAATTTGGTAAAGCTCTTTTACGTACGATAATGAAAATACTATCTTATCGCTGCTCTGTCTAGTAGCATTTTGAGCTCTTTCTTGTCGGTAAATGTTTGATCATAATAGAAGCTAGTTCCGTCGATGAAGGGATGTCCTGGTTGAGATCCCGGTTCACAGTCTTTTTCCTTATCTTGCGATTCCGATGAAATGCCTTCCATATAGATAGAATCATCTTCCATATTAATTAGATGATTTCCATCGTTCTTGTTATCATTCAAATCATCGTCGACTGTTGGGTGTCGAGGTGGGGATGGTGATGAATTCATTGGTCCTTCGAAGGACCTCTCAACTACATTTATCCTTAAAATAGTCCTAAAGCCATCTGCATCAATACCATCATGTACATCAACGCACGTGCATCATTATTTATGATCATAGGATTCACTTTTTCCCTTAAATGCATTAGAAAACTAGTCACCACATCGCTCGACGCGCAATCTAGATCCCTTCTACGCATTATTCTTGCAACTATATGAACTATTGCGGCAAACAACAATGGGCAGTGTCACCTTGGTAAAATATCTTCATTTCCAACATTTGGGGGTATCCACCCATTCTCCCATGAATTCACTAGGAAACAGAACAAATTCTGCAATAGACATTTTAGAATTAAGCTTTGGTCGAGAGTATATTATGTTGAGTGTCTATATCGGGATGCATGCACGGTCGATGACTGATGATGACTAGGCAAATATCCGTATAAAAAATTAAAATTATAAATATTTCTTCTAATCAACGATCGTTGGGTTTATAAAATAGAGAAATAAATTTGGAGTTGCCAGAGCTATTATAATGTACTTTCTAAAAAGTTTTTGAGTAATGTGAGTGATATAAAGCTTTTTAACAATGGTAAAAAGTGTGTTTGAGAAGATAGCAAACAAATGATGTAACAATGGATGCAATGGAAAAGCTTATGATGTTTGTGGACTAATTTAGAGATGATCGCTAAAAAATAACACCGAAAAAGAGGCTAGAATCGGAGCATATTGGAGGGAATGTTCCACCTTCTATTTTTAGCTTTTGGATTATTTTTTAATGTTTTTGAAAACCTAGATATTTATGTATTTTATAATGGAGGATGATGGAGTGGGTTGAAGTGTATTATTAGAAACTTGTGGATGAATTCGTTAAGTTGGAAATATTGGGTTAAAGTGTAGTATTATAAAACATGTGGGTGAATTTGTTGAGTTGGAAAAGTTTGTGATGATGTGAATTAAATAAGGTATATGACAATTTTTTAAAAACTCTTGTCTAAATGGCTAAATAGTTTTCAAAAGAGCCTTTTTGGCATATTTCCTCAACTAACTTCCCTACTTAGTAAATACTTACTATCCCCCCCCCCCCCCCGCCCCGCCAATGGAATCAAATGTCTAATATTTCTTTCCCTCCCTTTTCAAATCGGTCCAAAATCCTTCAAATTTTTAGTAATAAAAGACAAATATTAAATTACTTTCCAAAACAAAACACCTATTTCTTGATTTCATTTTGTATATAAACCCCGTCTTATACGTTGTTTTCCTCATCATTACAAAGAATTATCTTGTCTTAAAAATCCTTACAAACCTCATTATTTACACCAAAAATCGTTATTATTTTTTCCCAAAGAAAATCTTGATTTCTTTGAAAAACCACTCTTGATTTTTTTTTCCCAAAAGAAAAAAAACTTGATTTTCAGCATTTTTTTCTTGTTTTTCTTTCAATGGACAACAAAAAAACCCAACACAACCATGTTAAGTCAGTTGATTCCTTAAATAATTTCATTGGTTTGGATCGAAAAACAACTGATCAAATTCCAAAAAAAGATTTTTTGGGGGAAAAAAAAGATTTCAAAAATGCAAAATCTTCTGATTCTAATCCTGGATTGATAGTTCTAGTCCTTCTGATGATGATTCTGATATAATGGACATAGAATGGTTTGCTGATGATCGGCCAATTGATGCTAAGCCCATTGCATAAATTGATCCCAAATGATTTTGAGGTTAAGCCCATTGCCGAGTCCAAATATAATTTTGAGGTTAAGCCCATAAGGTCACTTGAGGCCAAATGTGATTTTGAGGTTAAGCCCATTAGCTCAGTTGGGCCCAAATGTGATTTCGAAGCGTAGCCCATTGAGTTATTGGGACCAAATGTGATTTTGAAGCAAAGCCCGTCAAGTCACTTGAGCTCAAGTGTGATTTTGATAGAGAAAATGAAGAAAATAAGCTTGTGTAGACATCTAATGTGTTGAAAACTTACAAGGTATGGACTTTTAACACTCTTATAATCAAGTAAACAACTTATCCCTTCATCCCTTTTAGCCTATACTTTTAGTTGATATGCATAAATTATAGACTAGATATACATGAATTATAATATGATAAACATTTGTCGGAAAGATTTGAAGAAAAGATCTTCTCACTCAAAGACTCGAAGGATCTCACAAAACTGTCACCTTCAAAACTTGTACATGCTCTTCAAGATCAAGACAAAGAAAAACCTTGAGGCTAGAAGAAGCTAATGAAACTGCTCTTCAAGCCAAGTTCAAAGGGGAGATTCATGTGCAAAAGGAAGGAAAAATCCTAGAAACTTGTACTAATTCTAGTAGAAAAAATCAAGGCGATTCTCACAATAGAGTCGAGAAGAAAGAAAACTTTCCTCCATGTAAGTATTGCAGGAAAACCAACCATAAAGAGGATGATTGTTGGTTTAAGGGGAAGACACCACCTCTCCAGTGCAGATATTGCAATAAGCTTGGTCATATTTAAAGGTGTTGCACAGTGAAGAAGGAGAACAACCAACAAACTCAAAAAGCCAACATTTCACAAGTTTAAGAAAGGAAGGAGTTTGTGTTTATGGTGATGGAAGCAACAAGATTGAATGATGAAAACACATGGTTTCTAGATAGTGGTTACACTCAACACATGACCAGCAAACAAGAATTTTTTATGAAGTTGGAATCTGCCAAAGTCGTGTCAAGTTGGCTGATAAAACTAAGTTAGAGATTGTTGGTAAAAGAACTATGGCAATTGAAGCTCCGAAAGGTACTGAATTTATTCAGAATATTTTGTTGGTACCTGATCTTGACCAAAATCTACTGAGTGTTGGTAAAATGCTAAAACAATATTATATGTTACTGTTCAAAGACAAAAATTGTGTTGTTTCTGAATCTAGCAGCCAAGAAGTCATTACGGTTGAAATGATAAAAAGAAGTTTTCTTTTGAATTGGAACTCAAATTCAGAGCAAGTTTGCCTAAGTAGTAGATGTGAGAAGGATTCAAAATTATGGCATAAAATACTTGGCCATTATAACTTGAAATCCATTCAATATTCTAAAAAGCATGATTTAGTGAAGGACTTGCCTGAAATTGAGTTATGTTCAGATGTGAGTGAAAGTTGTCAACTCGGAAATCAACACAAATTGCCTTTTCCAAAGTCAGAAACATGGAGATAAAGTAAGAAGTTACAACTTGTTCATTCTGATATTTGTGGACCAATGAAAATTCCTTCAATCAATGGCAGCAAGTATTTTATTCTCTTTATAGACGATTTTACTCGAATGACTTGGGTATATTTTCTTAAGCAAAAACTTGAAGTGTTTTCTGTTTTTAAGAAGTTTAAAGATTTTTGTGAAACTCAAAGTGATGCATGTTGAAAACTCTTTGAACAAACAATGGGAAGGAGTATACTTCAAGTGAATTTTATTTGTTTTGTGATGATATGGGAATTGAGCATCAGCTTATAGTCACTTACTCACCCCAGCAAAATGGAGTTTCTAAAAGAAAAGATCGGTCTGTTCTTGTCATGGCTAGGTGCATAACATTTGAAAAAAAGTTACCAAAGTCGTTTTGGGCGTAGGCAGTAAACACATCAATTTATCTGCAAAATAGAATGCCAACAAAGGATGTGGATGGAATGACACCAGTTGAAGCTTGGAATGCCATAAAACCATCAATTGGACATCTAAAGGTGTTTGGTTCTTTCTGTCATACTCATGTACCAGCTGTCAAACGTAGTGAGCTTGATAAAAAGGCTGAAAAATAAATTTTGGTTGGTTATAGCTCTATATCAAAGGGCTATAGAATCTACAATATTGAATTTGGGAAAGTTTTTGTAAGTCGAGATGTGAAGGTGGATGAATATACTTATTGGGATTGGAATATCTCTCAATTCAGAAAGATGGTTGTAGAATCTACTCTTCAAGATTCAAGCAAAGACTTGGAAACTGAGAAGAATGAACATTTTTCTGTTAGAGGCACCAAAGCATTGGCTGAAATTTATGAAAGATGTAATCTTGTTGTCCTGGAACCTTCAAACTTTCAAGCTACCTGCAAGGTTGAAGAATGGAAGCAAGCGATGGAGGAGGAAATTGCCCTGATTGAAAAGAATGAAACATGGAAACTTGTTGACAAACCTGAAAATAAGCAAGTTGTTGGAGTTAAATGGGTGTACAGAGTGAAACTAAATGAAGATGGATCTATCAACAAGAACAAAGCAAGGTTGGTCATTAAAGGTTATTCTCAATAGCCTGGAGTTGATTACTTGGATACTTTTACACCCGTTGCAAGGATGGACAGCATCAGAATTTTTATTGCATTAGCAGCGCATATGAAGTGGAAATCTGGCATTTAGAGGTCAAATCTACCTTCTTGAACGGCTTCCTTGAAGAGGAAATTTATGTAGATCAACCCGAAGGTTTTGTGGTTCAAGGAAGTGAAAGTAAGGTGTATAAGCTTCAAAAGGCTTTATATGTGTTGAAACAGGCTCCAAGGGCTTGGTATAGAAGAATTGCTCATTTATGCAATCAAGGTTTCTAAAAAAGTGACAATGACGCTACACTTTATTTTAAAACACTCCCTAATGATGTCTCATTAACTGTTTCTCTATATGTTGATGATTTGCTTGTTACAGGTAGTGATGAGGCAGACCTGCAAAAGTTTAAAGTGAAAATGGAGAAACAGTTTGAAATGTCAAATTTGGGAGAGATGAAGTATTTCTTGGGGCTGGAAGTATACCAATCAAAATCTGGAATTTTTCTCAATAAACACAAGTACGCTTTGGAGATTCTGAAAAAGTTCAGAATGCAAAATTGTAAACCTGTTCCTACACAATTGGTTTTGAATGCAAAATTCTCAAAAGAAGACGAAGCAGAGAAGTGTGACGCTTCATTATATAGAAGTTTGATTGGAAGGCTCTTGTACTTAACGGCTTCAAGGCCTTATTTAATGCATGCCAATAGTTTGCTTTCAAGATTTATGCAAAGTCCCAGTGATATTCATTTTGCTGCTGCGAAAAGAGTACTTAGGTACTTAAAAGGTACTGTACAACTAGGAATGTGGTTTAGACCAGTTGAAGAAGGTGCTTTACTTGGCTTTGTTGATAGTGATTGGGCCGGATATATTGACGATATGAAGAGCACTACTGGCTACACTTTTTTCGTGGGTTCTGATGTATTTTCTTGGAATTCAAAAAAGCAAGAGATAGTGGCACAATCCACTGCAGATGCAGAGTATGTAGCAGCATCAACAGCAGCAAATCAAGCTATTTGGTTGAGGAAAATTCTGAAGGATCTTGGAATGAAATCGCAAGTTGCAACTATGATCAAGTGTGATTACACTTCAGCAATTTCAATTGCAGAAAACCCAGTCCAGCATATTAAAATGAAGAATATTCTTGTCAAGTTTCATGCCATTAGAGAAGCTGAGAAAAATAAGGAAATCAAGCTTGTCCATTGTTTTTCGGAGGTTCAACTCGCTATATATTTACCAAAGCTCTTCCCAAATTCAGATTTGAAACTCCTCGTGAATAACTTGGAGTTACCAGCAAATATCTCAAGGAGGAGTGTTGAAGTATTGAGTTATTTGTTGTTAATTTTCTTTTTTGGTTTAGTAATTTTATTTCTGAAATTTAGTTATTTAAGTTGATATAGAATAGAATTTATTAGTATCCTAGTTGAAGTTAGAATAGGATTTTATTAATTTTCTAATTAGAAATAGAATTGGAGTCTTTTGTCTATTTATATTCTCATATGTGGATGAATAAACAAGCAGAATATTTTTATCGTCAAACATGTGTTTTCTTCTTCTTCTTCTTCTCCGTATTTTGTAGAACAACACTGTTTAATCTGCGTTTTCAAAGAGCTTATTAGCCTTTCATTGGTTTATGAGGTTTATGAGGGTCGTTCTGTCTCACCGTGGAGACTTGTTGAGAATTTGAGCTGTATCCTTACTCATGTCATTTATTTATTTCCTTCTGTAGTTTACTTTTAAATTTACATGTTGCTACTGCAAGAATCAAAACAACATTCTCATAGATGATGATTGATGAATGGTGGTGTAGTTTGTGGTCCTTAACGTTGTGAAAATATCAGATTTTTCATCTGGTTTCCATAAGTATCAGGAAGAAGATGCTCACGAATTCTTGCAATGATTTCTCAATAGGCTTGAAAGCCCATGCAGTGACATTGTCCAACAAGTTTTTGGCGGCCGGCTTGTCAGCAAAGTAAGCATACAAGAATACTATCTTAATTACTCATATGTATCTTGTAATGTTAATCTGTCTTTTTCGAATTCCAGCTTCGCTGTTGCAACTGTAGCCACTACTCCAACACTTACGAGCCTCTTATAGATGTGAGCTTGGAGATCAAAGATGCCGGCAGCTTGAATGCAGCATTGGAGTCATTCACAAGAGTTGAGAAATTTGACGATCTAGAGATTAAGTATACTTGTGAAAGATGTTACGTGCAAGTCTAAATCGAAAGGCAGTTGATGCTATACAATGTCCCTTCCGTTGCTATCTTCCATTTGAAGAGGTTTCAGAACGATGGTTCTGTTGTGCGGAAGGTTGACAAGCACGTTTCATTTCCACTGGTATTGGACTTGCTTCCTTACACCGATAATTACCAAACCAATAATGTATCTGTTAGTACATTTACTTTTTAAAAACTTTCTTCCCTTCATTTCATCTTTTGTTAGTAGTAACAAGAATTTATTTTTCAATTCCTCCTCTTCCAAACAGGAACAAATAAATTATGATCTTTATGCAGTTATAGTGCACGCCGGGTCTACATCCAGTTCGGGACACTATTACTGCTTCATTTGGGCTGAACCAAATGAATGGTACAAATTTGATGACTCGACGATAAGTAGAATAGTGCAATCGTGTTCTTTGTTACATGTCACTGATAGTCTATTTGTCCAAGATTCTTGAATGACAAGTAACTTGATATTATGTTCGATTGTCATAGATTTCTCGGGTTCACGAGGATCTTGTTTTGACAGAGGAAGCATTTATTATGTTTTATGCAAAGAGAGACACTCTGTGGTTTTCAGATTTTGTTTCACTGCAAATGCATAATGTGGACACTATCCCCAAACTTTCTTTTTCACTCCCAAATCATCATGCTTCGGATGTCAGTGAATCCAATGCTGCTGCAGTCGACACATCTTCGTTCGCTCCAAGACCTACTGATGCTATCAACTCTTCATGTTTTCATGAACTCACGAAGATTTTGGATAATTAATTGAAGAAGACTGTCCAAACGTTTACTCCAGTACCGCCTAGTGCTATTCACTCTTCAGAAGAAAACAACGCGTCTCAGGACATTGGTCTGATCTAAAGAATGGCACCTTTGTTGCCCAAGTCACCATCTAGATCTCAAAGTACACTAGGTGAACTCATCTTCAATTTCTATTTATTGGTGAGTCATGTCATTAGCTTACTACTCCTCCCGTTCACTTTTACTTGCAAATATATTTTAAGTACTGTGTACTTCTTTGAAGAGTGTTACACCTACTAACTGTTTTGTTCATAACATAGGCAGATCAGCTTTCTAGCAAAAATCAATGGCAGATGGATCCAGAGCAAGAGATGGAAATAATGCTGGCGTGTTCTATGATTAAGAAAAGAGTTCTGGGTCCAAGAGGTGAAGAACTCATGGCTGCATTACGCAGATTAGGCAGCCACGGAAGTTCTCTGAATGAGAAATAGCAAAAAATGGAAGTTTCTCTGAGTAGAAGGGATTATGGAAGTTCTGCTGAACAGTGCGGTTCCACCTTTGGCTCTGCAGGTTCAAATCCAGTGGTGGCTAGCAACATCAGGTCTTGATAGGCGGATCTAAAATTTTGAGGTTATAGATTCGAGATAGAAAGGATATCTTATTTTATTTTAGTTAAATTATTTATGCATATTTAAATTTTTTGAACATTTGTCCATGAGGATAAAATATAAGTAATTTACTTGCAATGCTACCTTTTTTGTTTTTTCAAATGTGTTGTTTAATTTATTATGTATCAGTGTCTTATATACTGCTGATATAATTTAATAATAATTGATCTTATTGATATTGAAGGGGTTACAGCTGTATATATAGAGAACTGAAGAATAACTAATTACAGAATAACCCAGATGCATTTAATAATTATATATGTAGTCTATTATCCCCCCGCAAGCTGATCAGCGGTAACGAGGGGCAGCTTGGAGCAGAGATACTGAAAAGGCTGTAACGGAAGAGGCTTGGTGAGAATATCAGCAAGCTGGTCAGTAGATAGGACATAGTGCGTGGCCATCGTTCCTGCAAATACCTCATCGCGAACAAAGTGACAGTCGGACCCAACATGCTTCATACGATCATGAAGGACTGGATTTTTGGTAACACAAATAGTGGACTGATTGTCACAATAAATCTGTGGTTTCGTCGGGGGAATGCCAAGTGCATCTATAAGGTATCGTAACCACATGGCTTCAGCAACACCCGCAGCCATGGCACGATATTCTGCTTCTGTGGAGGAACGGGACACTCGCGTTTGCTTCTTGGTGCACCAGGAAATCAGATTCGGTCCCATCATAACAATATATCCAGTAGTGGACTTCCGATCATCTTTGTCGTTAGCCCAATCCGAATCAGAAAAAACAGATATATCAAACGAGCCCTTTTGAAATAAAATTCCACATTGAAGAGTACCTTTAAGATAGCGCAGAATGCGTTTCAAGGCCAGAAAGTGTTGTTCTGTGGGAGCATGCATTGATTGGGAGACTCGATTGACTGCATATTGGATGTCCGGACGAGTAACAACAAGATAATGAAGTCCACCGACGAGGCTCCGATATAGTGTAGGATCGGCAAAGGGAGTATTCGGCCCTGGGGATTGGCGGACTGCCATGGGAGTGACCGCGGGTTTGCAGTCTGTCATTCCAGCTCGATTTAGAAGTTCAAGGGTATATTTTGTCTGATGCATCAATATGGTTCCCGATTTGCGGATGAGTTCGAGGCCAAGAAAGAACTCCAGAGGACCGAGGTCCTTAAGTTTGAAGTCACGATGCATAGCCTCAGTAATTTCAGTGATGAGTGATGACGAGCTGCCTGTAATAACAATATCATCCACATAGATAAGAATGATGACTGTACCTCGAGAACAGTGAAGGGTGAAGAGGCTGTTGTCATGATGGTAGGTGCGAAAACCAAGACCCTGCAGAAAAGTAGAGAGGCGTGTGTACCAGGCACGTGGGGCCTGTTTCAGGCCATACAGTGATTTGCGAAGCTTGCAAACATAGTGAGGACGGTTGGGATTAACATATCCCGGTGGCTGAACCATATAGATGTCTTCCTCAAGATGACCATGAAGAAAGGCATTGCTGACGTCTAACTGATGAAGCGGCCAATCATAGTGAAGAGCAAGAGACAAGACCAGACGAATAGTCTGTTGCTTAACAACAAGGCTGAAGGTCTCCTTATAATCCACACCATACTCCTGATGATACCCTTTTGCAACCAGACGTGCTTTATAGCGAGAAAGAGATCCATCTGAATTTCGTTTGATGCGAAAGACCCATTTGCACCCAATAGACTTTCGGTTACTAGGCAGAGGTACCAAATCCCATGTACGTTGTTCATTCAGAGCCTGAAATTCCTCATCCATAGCTTGGCACCAGAAACTATTTTTGGAGGCTTGGTTGTAGGTAGTAGGCTCAGTTATGGGATGTGCATCAAAGGGTATTTGAGTGTGGTAGACTTTGGGTTTGAAGGTACCGGCCTTGGCTCGGGTTGTCATAGGGTGAGTGTTGAGTGGAGGGTGATTAGGAAGGGGTGGTGGAGTTGTATGATGTGTGGACGGGGGTTGGGTGGGGCTGCCGTGGGAGCTGGGATGTGCAGCGGTGGATGGGGTGGCTGTATGTGTGTTAGGAGTATGATGTAGGGAAGTGGTGGGTTGTGTGGCAGTCGGCTGGGTGTTCGGGTTGGGTGCCGAGTGAGCCGGAGCATAAGCGTGTGAAAAGGACGGAAATAATGGCACAATGCCAAGTGGATTGGGGGAGTATGGAGTAGAGGAAAGACTTGTGTAAGGAAATTGTTCCTCCATAAAACGAACATGACGGGAAACATATGTTTTCTGAGATACAGGATCGAAACATTTGTAACCTTTGATAGTGGGATGATAGCCTAGAAAGACACAAGGGGTGGACCGAGGTTGAAGTTTATGTTGAGTGTGTGGACGCAACCAGGGATAAACCAGACACCCAAACGGGCGGAGATGGATGTAGTCGGGTGGATGATTGTAGAGACGGGCATATGGAGTGGAGTTGGAGAGAGTGTGAGTGGGCATGCGATTTATGAGGTAGTTGGCAGTAGCAAGGGCATCAACCCAAAAGGAAACAGGTAAGGTGGAATCATGGAGGAGCGCAACAACTATTTCTATTAGGTGACGGTGTTTGCGCTCAGCAACGCCATTTTGTTCAGGGGTATATGGACATGAAGTGTGATGAAGAGCCCCTAGACTTTGAAGAAAAACACCAAATGCATTGTTGACAAATTCTTTGCCATTGTCACTTCAAAAAATTTTGATTTTGGCATTAAATTGATTTTGAACCATTCGGTCAAAGTTGACAAAAACAGTATAAGCTTTGGATTTAAATTTCAGAGGATAAAGCCAAGTGAATTTACTGTAATCATCAACAAAACAGATATAATAACGAAAACCTTGAACAGAAGGAACTGAGGTTGGACCCCAAACATCAGAATGAATTAATTGAAATAGCGCAGTGGCCTTGTGTTCAGACAGTGAAAAAGGTAAACGACAAGATTTAGACACTGAACAGGACTCGCAATGTAATTTCCCTGAAAAATTAAAACCTAAGGAAGATAAAATGGATTTGGTGATGGCGGATGATGGGTGCCCAAGCCGGCGATGCCAGGTGGACGAGAGAATGGCTTGACTCACAACAGATGGAGACCTGGATGGAAGAGTGTATAGCCCATGCTCACAGCGGCCCGTGTACCGCACCCGGTTCGTGGTATTGTCCACTATCTGGAAATTAGTGTCATTAAAAATGAGGGTGCAGTTATTTTCTTTAGTAAAGCGATAAACAGATAAAAGATTGGATGTGAGGGAAGGGATGTGGTGAAGGGTTGAGAGATGAAATTTACCATTTGGGGTATAGAGATACCCAGAGTCGGTGTTTGTGATGGGAAGGGATTGACCATTGCCTACTGTAATAGTTTCTGAGCCATGATACGGATGAGGAGCTTGAAGTTGTGAATAATCCGACGTCACATGGGTGTTAGCACCTGTGTCTAGATACCAATTGCCAGATTGAGCGTTTGTGGACGCATGCATCGCCCTTGATCCGCCGGACTGGCGATTTACATTCTGCGAGTCATCATAACGATACTAGCAATTAGCCGCAGAATGGCCCCGTTTAGCACAAATTTGGCACGTCGGAAGATCTCGTGTGGGCCCCCGCTGGTTTCCTCGTCCTTGTCCGCGGCCTGACTGGAAGCCGTCCCTCGGTGGAGGCCCGCCTCTGCCTTGTTGCTCGGCGTTCCGACGGTCACCGCCACCGCTGCCTCGCCCTTGGTTACGGCGATCGTCACCGCGACCCCTGGCCGAGCCCCCGCTGCCAGCCGAGTAAAGAGCCGTGACGCCAGGGGTGGAACTGGCTTCTCCGAGCAGTAATTTGTGTTCCATGTCTAGATTCAATTCTTCTGCATTAAGCCATCCAGACAGTTGATTTAGAGTGATTTCAACAGGTGAAAGGCAAATATGCTGTTTAAGAGAGGAATAGCCAGACGGAAGACCATGTATCACGGCATTCACCACGTCTCGTTCAGGAATAATCTCGTTCACAGCATCTAGGTCAGACAGAATAGAGGCCACATCATCAAGGTATTGAGTCATCGTCTTCGTTCCCTTCCGAAGAGTATGCAATCTGTCACGCAACTGAAAAATATGAGCCGTGGACACAGAGTTGTACCTTGTGTCTAGTGCGTCCCAAAGTGAAGCCGATGTGAGAAAACCCCGGGCGTGTTTGTGCACAGAGGGGCTAATAACGGCGAGAAGACAGGCTCGGATCTGAGTGTCTACGATCATCCACGGAAGGTAGTCGGGATTTGGGAGCATGACGCCGTCCTCCTCGGCTCTCTCGGGCGGCGGCTTCTCCGTACCGTCAATCCATCCGAGCAGCAAGTTGGCTACGCGGGCGGTGCGGACATTAAGTGCCCAGGCCGGGTAGTTATTGTCAGATAATTTTTCGGGGATGAGATTGTGGAGATTCCTGAGCAGTAATTTTACTCCAGACGGTAAATTTGACAGAGGATCAACAACCTTGTCCATGGCGCCGACCTACGGCGGAGGAGGGAGGCCGTGCGGCGTGGTGTAGACGGTGGCGGCGGCGCACACACGTCGGAAAAGAGGAGAGATTAGGGTTTGGGCGGAAGATGAAACCCTAGCTTTGATACCATGATATAATTTAATAATAATTGATCTTATTGATATTGAAGGGGTTACAGCTGTATATATAGAGAACTGAAGAATAACTAATTACAGAATAACCCAGGTGTATTTAATAATTATATATGTAGTCTATTAACTGCATTATTCTAAAGGCATTTACGTATACAGGTATAACAATGCAGTTGTATACCCAATGTACTTCCATAAGTAGGGTTCCGAGAGGGTAGTGTGCGCACAACCCTACTCTTACCTTAACAAAGATAGAGAGACTGTTTCCAATGAATTCCCGGGTCAAGTAGGACATATCGAATGTCAAGTATGTACTATCTTCTACTGAAAGTAATGGAGAATAGAGTCATAACGATAACAAATGATACCTACTAACTTCTACCTTAATGTTTGACCATATCTTTCTATCTAGTGTCATGTCCTTGGTAAGCTGCAAAATTAGTTATGTCTTATCTAGTCACCTCTTCCCGATTCTTCTTTGGCTGATGTTTACCTATCATCCCTACCATAGACAACATGTCATACTTCTTCATTGGGATATCTATGTACAGAGGCGGATCTAAAATTTAAAGGTTGTGGGTTCCCAACTTATATTTTTTACCACTAGACCAATAACAAACTTTGTTTGTGGGTTCCCAACTTATAATTATATAATTATTAGTTTTTTCAATATAAATTCAAGAACCGGATGAAAGTTATGGGTTCCCGAGAACCTGCACTTTATGTTGTGCATCCGCCCCTATCTATGTATCTTCTCTTTTCAACCATGGTGGGAAAGATAAGAGAGATGATGCTGAAATGGTTCGAACATGCGAAGATAAGATTCATAGATATCTCTATGCAGATCAGAGAGATAGAGGTAGGTCGAAAACGTACCGGGAAGAGGTGACTAGATAAGACATAGCCGATTCTGCAGCTTACCACGAACATGACACTAGATAGAAACATATGGTCAAACATTAAAGTAAAAGATAGTAGGAATCATTTGTTGTCGTTTCAACTCTATTCTCCATTATTTTTGGTATGACTGCTTCATTATTGTAGTTGTTTTGCATTCTTGAATTTCGATATGTCCTGCTTGAGCCGGGAATCTATTGGAAATAGTCTCTCTACCTTTGTCACGGTAAGAGTAGGGTTTTATGCACACTACCCTCCCGAAACCCTACTTATGGAAGTAAAGTGGGTATACAACTACGTTGGTATACCCATATACATAAATAAGATATTCATACATAATAAATCAAACAACAGATATGCAAAAACTAAAAGCTCAGTATTGCAAGTAAATAACTTACATTTTATCCTCATGGCCAAATGTTCAAAAAAATTAAATATTCATAAATAACTTAACTAAAATCCAATAAGATATCCTTTCTATCTCGAATCTATAAACTCAAAATTTTTGATCTTCCTATCAAGACCTGATGTTGCTAGCCACCACATGATTCAAACCGGCAGAGCCAAAGCTGGAACCGCGTCGTTCAGCTGAACTTCCATCACCCTTTCTACTCAGAGAAACTTCCATTTTTCGCCTTTTCTCATACATAGAACTTCTGCGGCTGCAAAATGTTCATAATGCAGTCATGAGTTCTTCTCCTCTTGGACCTGAAACTCTTTTCTTAATCATAGAACACGCCTGAATTATTTCCATATCTTGCTCTGAATCCATCTTCCATTGATTTTCACTAGAAATCTGATCTGTCGATGTTATAAACAAAACAGTTGGTAGGTGAAATACCCTTCAAACAAGTACGCACTACTTAAAATATATTTGCAAGTAAATGTGAGATAATGACAGGACTCACTAATAAATAGAAATTGACGATGAGTTTACCTAGTGTACTTTGAGATCTAGATGGTGTCATTCTTTCGATCACACCAAATTCCTTAGACGCGTTGTTTTCTTTTGAAGAGTTAACAGCACTAGTCGGTCCTGGAGTAGACGTTTGTGCAGTCTTCTTCAATTCATTATCCACAATCTTCATGATTTCATGAAAATATGAACAACTGATAGCTCCAGTTGGTCTTGGAGCGGACGAAGATGTGTCGACTGCAGCAGCATTGGATTCACTGACATCGGAAGCATGATGATTTGGGAGTGATGAAGAAAGTTTGGGGATAGTGTCCACATTATGCATTTGCAGTGAAACAAAATCTGAAAACCATAGAGTGTCTCTCTTTGCATAAAACATAATATATTCTTCCTCTGTCAAAACAAGATCCTCTTGAACCCGAGAAATCTATGACAATCGAACATAATATCAAGTTACTTGTCATTCAAGAATCTTGGACAAATAGACTATCAGTGACATGTAACAGAGAACATGATTGCACTATTCTACTTACCGTCGAGTCATCAAATTTGTACCATTCATTTGGTTCAGCCCAAATGAAGCAGTAATAGTGTCCCGAACTGGATGTAGACCCGGCGTGCACTATAACTGCATAAAGATCATACTTTATTTGTTCCTGTTTGGATGAGGAGGAATTGAAAAATAAATTCTTGTTACTACTAACAAAAGATGAAATGAAGGGAAGAAAGTTCTTAAAAAGTAAATGTACTAACAGATACATTATTGGTTTGGTTGTTATCGGTGTACGGAAGCAAGTCCAATTCCAGCGGAAATGAAACGTGCTTGTCAACCTTCCACACAACAGAACCATCATTCTGAAACCACTTTAAATGGAAGATAGCAACGGAAGGGACATTGTATAGCATCAACTGCCTTTCAATTTAGACTTGCACCTAACATCTTTCACAAGTATACTTGATCTCTAGATCGTCAAGTTTCTCAACTCTTGTGAATGACTCCAATGCTGCATGCAAGCTGTCGGCATCTTTGATATCCAAGCTCACGTCTATAAGAGGCTCGTATGTGTTGGAGTAGTGGCCACAGTTGCAACAGCGAAGCTGCAATTCGAGAAAGACAGATTAACATTACAAGATACATATGATAATTAAGATAGTATTCTTGTATGCTTACCTTGCTGATGAGTAGGATGCCAAAAACTTGTTGGACAATGTCACTGCATTGGCTTTCAAGCCTATTGAGAAAGCATTGTAATAATTTGTAAGAACCTTATTGCTGATACTTATGGAAACCAGACGAAAAATCTGATATTTTCACAATGTTAAGGACCACAATATACAGAGCCATTCATCAATCATCATTGATGAGAATTTTGTTTCGATGCTTGCAGTAGCGACATGTAAAATTAAAGCAAACTTCAGAAGGAAATAATAAAATGACATGAGTTGGGTTCAATACAACTCAAATTTGTTGGGTTCAATTGGTGTGAATGGAAAATGGAGGGACATAACCTTTTGAAGAAAAGACACATTGTTTTGGAAAAGGAGTGACTGTTCGGATAGGTGTGTCTGTTCAGAAAAAAGATATAATGTTTCTAATGAACAAACATGACTCTTCCAAAGGATATACTTTTCCGATGAACCATTGCCAACTTTCGAAGGGGGCACTTTACGGCTGTATAAACCTGCATTTTTTCCACAGGTTTAGTATGAAAAAAATTTGTAGAAGAAAAATATTCTTTTTCTTCTAAATACTCTGTGTGATCATCTCCCGTTGAATGAGTTCGAAGAAAACAAAAAAGTTTGAGGTACCGCTACATTCTGGTTGTGAAGCCATTTTATCCTGGGAGGAAAATTCCCCAACCTCGGGTACTTGAGGGGAATTATTTCCTCAAGGACACTCTGTCAATTCGGAGGACTTGACTTTTTCTGCTTCATCTATTTTTCTTTAAGAAACTGAAAACATACTTCAGTGTTGGACAACTTCATAAGTGTTCTAGATTTTTATTAAAATTTTGTTGAAGTAGTGTTGCGAAAATACAGATTTTGTGTACCCGAAAAAACACAATCTTAAGAAAGTAATTTTGGAAAAAAAATTATTTTTTTTGCTTGTTTGGTGAAATTTTATTTTCACTATAGTTTTTTTTTTTGAAATTTGTATTGCTTGATTTATGGAGATTAAAGCTTTTAAATTTCTACTCCGTTTGAACTTAACTAGTGGTTTGAAGACATAAAATCTTCATCAAAAATTAAAGATCACTCGATTGATGATTGAAAGTCATAAAAACTTCATCGTTAAACTAGAAACAAGAGGTGTTTAAAGTTACTGGAACTTTATTAATAGTATTTTGATATACTAAAGTTACTGTCTTGTTGTGACGGAAAAATAACTATGGATAGTCAACTGCATGATGTTGCAACGACTGTGGCAATAACTAGTGTTGCCATAATGAGTCGTACAAATGCTCTGCCGGCAATGGTACCAGCAGAGAAACCCGGAAAGTTTGCGGGTATAGACCTCAAAAGGTGGCAGCAGAAAATATTTTTCTACCTTACAACTCTTTGTCTTCAAAGGTTCACATTTGAGGAAGCTCCAGAGGTGCCCGAGGGAACCTCCAAACAAGATCGATTTGTGATTGTGGGGTTTGGAAACACTCCGATTACCTTTGCAGGAACTACATCTGGAGTGGACTCCAAGATGATCTCTACATGTGTATAATGGAACAAAGACAACAAAAGAGTTGTGGGGAGCGCTGGAATGGAAGTACAAGACAAAGGATGCGGGAACTAAAAAGTTCTTCGTTGCAAGATTTCTGAAATATAAAATGATAGACAGCAAGTCAGTTGTCTCCCAACTGCAGGAACTGCAAGTAATCATCCATGATCTCCTTGTGGAAGGTATGATTTTGAAAAATAAATTTGTTGAACAGTTTATAAATGTTCTTAGTATTCACATAAACTTTCTTGTAGGTTTGATCGTAAATGAATGACTTCAAGAACTATTTGAAACACAAATGTAAGGAGATTTTTGTCGAAGATTTAATCGTTAGATTGTGCATTAAAGAATATAATAAGGTTGTGAAAACAATGTCGACTGAAAATTCTATAATGATGGAGCAAATATTGGAGAAGACGACCAAAACTCCAAAAAGCGCAAGAAATATGGACAGGAAAGCAATCAACCCAAGAAGTAATTCAAGGGAAAGTTCTTTAACTGTGGCAAGATCAGCCACAAGTCTACGGATGGTCGTTCCCCAAAGAAAGGCAACAAAAAGGACCAAGCAGATATAATTGCGTCCAAGAAAGAAGTGGACGATTTGTATGCTATGCTGTCCGAATGCAACTTGATGGAAAATCGTCGCGAATGGTGGATGGATTCTGGTGCAACACGCCATCTTTGCACTAATAAGGAGTTATTTGCTGATTTTTCTCCGACTCAAGGGGAAGGAAAGATCTTCATGGCAAACTCTGCTACTACAAGAGTAGAAGGAACAGGAAAAGTATGCTTGAAAATGACTTTAGGTAAAGTACTGACACTCAACAATGTCCTGTATGCACCAGAGATTAGAAAGAACTTAATTTCTAAATAACTTCTAGAAAAACGGATTCAGATGTGTATTTGTTTCAGGAAAAATTGTACTTCGTAAAGTAGAAGTGTGTCACGACCCAAACTAGGGCTTGACCGTGATGGACAACCCGAACCATGAAGTTCCGGACGTCCTACATGCAAAATCTCTGAGCCATTAATAACATATTATAATCTCTGTTTTCAAAACATAAGCTTTGGACCACCATATCAATAAATCAATTCAAAGAAACTCTTTCTCAAACCTTATGTCAACACATGCAAGGCATTCTCTTTGTCAAGCATTACAATAATACAAGGTGGCCATGTCAAATTTCTCAATCACATGCGACTCTTTCTCATTTAAAACAAGGGTGTAATTATATCAAGAAGCTCCCTCTCATTATCTCTAAATCATGCTCAAACACTAAGGTATTGATAAAACTAGTTTCAAAATTATAAATCATGCATTTCAAATCATTCACAATAAGATCATAAACTTGAATTTATCACAAGAGAGGGATTCCATAATCTGTGCTCTCAAACAAATCTTAAATTAAAATTGCATACATATACATATACTTGTAAATCAGTTTAAGGGGATGAGGCCTAAAGGCCAAAACAACAATATCAATAACATGCATAAAGCATAATAAAAATAATGGATTTCAAACCCCTTTAACAAATTCATGCTTCATAATCTTTAAATAATAATTGAGTTATTTTAACAAGCCCATGTATTTTTAGGATAAACCTCACGTAGCTCTATTTAGGAAATTAAAGGATGATTCTTGATGTCCACGGCTTGAAAATTCCTAAACTTCAATCAGTTTCTAAAATCCATGGTTGAATCTTGAGTTGTTTGGGTTTTCTTGTTTGAAACCCTAAGGAGTGTTCTTGATGGTTTTTGATGAAAATATCAATAATGAGGTCATTTGGGATAAGAATCCCGTGTTTAAGCTGATAAGGGGGTGAAAATACCCAATAGACCCTCAATGAGATGGAATAAAAATAAAACTAGGAGCTCGATTTTATGAGCCACCACGACGCATCACGATCGCGGTGGCTCACTAGAAATTGATGAATGGGATTTTTAAGGTCACCATGATGTGGAGCCATCGCATTGTCCCACTGGTTGGGACCTGGAACTTCAGCGTGATGCGCCACAATCATGCTATGCTACTGGAATTTGATAATTGTGAAATAGGCCCATTCCGTAATGCGCCAAGCACCAAAATTATGGTGTTTTATGATTAGGACTTAAATCAGCCATAACTTCTTGCCCGGGTAGCAGATTTGGGAAAATCTTATATCGATAGAAAGCTCATTCAATTTCCCACATGACAAAGAGTCAAAATTAGGGAAATCATGCATGGTTTAAAATTTACTCATTTTGTAAGAAAATAACGAGACTAAGTCTCTGTGAAACTATTCTAGTCATTGAACTCTAAGAGCATATTACCATAAGATAACACATGGACAATTTTGCAGGGTGTTACATTATCCCCCCCTTGGGATCATTTTTCCCCGTATGATGATGCGAAACACAGACAAGTACGATTTAAAGTACACTAAGGCCATAAAATAATAAGAAAAGGATTGTACCTTCCATTTCGTCATTCACCGAATCAAATAAGTCTGGGTATCTATCTCTCCTATCATTTTATCATTCCCAAGTTGCTTCTTCAACTTTCTAATTTTTCCACAACACTTTGACCGAGGCTATTTCTTTGCTCCTCAGTTTTCTAACTTGGCGATCCAAGACTACCACGGGATCTTCTTCATAGGATAAGGAGTCTGTCACTTTGACCTCCTCTACCGGCAACACTAATGAATGGTCTCCAATACACTAATGAATGGTATCAATATATTTCTTCTACATGGATATCTAAAATACCACATGAACAGAACCCAAACTTGCAAGCAACCTTAACTGATACGCAACTCCACCTATCCTTTTCAAAATCTTGTATGGCTCTATATAGCGAGGACTCAGCTTACCTTTCTTCTCGAATCACATAACTCCCTTCATAGGGGAGACTTTGAGAAACACCCAATCACCAACCTCAAACTCTAAGTCTCTTCTCCTAACATCGGCATAGGATTTTTGTCTACTCTGGGCTATTTTAAGTCATTCTCTAATAATTTTCATGTCCTCTATCACCTGATGAACAAGATCAGGCCTAAACAACTGAGTCTCACCCTCTTCATACCACCCTATCAGTGATCTATATCTTCTCCCATACAAAGCTTCAAACAGAGTCATCTTAATACTGGCATGGTAGCTGTTATTATAAGAGAACTCTATTAATGGGTATATTAATACCCAGCTACCTTTGAAGTCAATTACACAAGACCTTAACATATCCTCAAAGGTCTGAATGGTGGACTCATCTTGCCTATCAGTCTAAGGGTAGAAAGCAGTACTTAGGTTCAATTAGGTACCTAAACCTTTCTGACAAGACCTCAAAAACTATGAAGAGAATTGCATACCTCTATCAGATATGATGGATAAAGGTGCCCCATGCAAACGGACTATCTCCTCAATGTATAGCTTGGCATAATTATCTCCCAAAACGTTGGTCCTCACTGGCATAAAGTGGGCTGACATGGTCAGCCGATCAACAATTACCCAAATAGAATCATACTGATTTCGGGACCTCAGAAGTCTCATAATGAAGTCCATATTTATCATCTCCCATTTCCGCAAAGGCAAGTCTATCTCTTGGGAAGTGCCACCTGGCCTCATATGCTCTACTTTCACTTGTTGACAATTCAAACACTTGGCAACAAAATTTGCCATATCACACTTGATATTATTCCACTAGTAAATAGCTTTTTGATCATGATACATCTTATTAGAGCTTGGGTGAATAACATACCTCAAAGTGTGAGCTTCTTCAAGGATTCTCTTCCGCAGACCATTTACATCTGGCACACACAATCTACCTTGATATCTCAAAATACCATCACCATTAATTTCAAAGGACATCACCCTCTATTGACCCATATCTTTCTTGATATACATCAAGATGGGATCCTCGATCTTCTTCTCTTTAACTTCCACTCAAAGGGATGATTTAGCTATCTCGTGAACAACTACCCCTCCATCTTTGGAATCAAAGAGTCGCACTCCAAGATTTGCAAGTTGATGAATATCCTTTACCATCTCTCTTTTCCATTCTTCAACATGAGAAATACTGCCCATAGACAACCTGCTAAAGGCATCGGCTACTACATTTGCCTTGCCCGAATGATAGTGCAGGATCATGTCAAAATCCTTTAGCAATTCCATCCAGCGCCGTTGCCTGAGGTTCAATTCATTTTATGAGAAAACATACTGTAAACTCTTATGGTCAGTGAAAATATCAATATGCACCCAATAAAGATAATGCTGCTAGATTTAAGCGCAAACACCACAGCCGCTAACTCCAAGTCATGGGTGGAGTAATTTCTCTCATGCATCTTTAATTATCTGGATGCATAAGCCACCACCTTACCGTGCTGCATAAGTACACACCCAAGTCCCACATGGGATGCATCACAGTAAACAACAAACCCTTTCGTACCTTCCAGAAGAGTCAAAAAAAGAGCAGTTGTTAACTTATCTTTTAACTTCTCAAAACTATTCTCACAGGAGTCAGACCACACGAACTTCACCCTTTTCTAAGTCAACTTAGTAAGTGGTGCAGCTATGGAAGAAAAACACTCTACGAACCTTCTGTAATACCCTACCAATCTTTTGGGATCAACCTTAATCCCTTCACTAGACACGATATGCCGCAAGAAAGCAATAACATCAAGCCAGAATTTGCACTTGAAAAATTTTGCATACAACTCATGATCTTTGAGAGTCTGAAGGATGATTCGGAGGTGATTGGTGTGGTCCTCCTCACACTTGGAATAAATCAGAATATCATCAATGAAAACTATAACAAATAGATCTAGAAACTGGTGGAACACCCTAATGATAAGGTCCATGAAAGTCGTAGGGGTGTTAGTCAACCCAAAGGACATGACTAAGAATTCATAATGACCGTATCGGATTCGAAAAGCTATTTTGGGAATATCTGACTCTCTAACCTTCAACTGATAGTAACCCAAACAAAGGTTTATTTTTGAAAAACAATTAGCACCCTAAAGATGGTAAAAAAGATCATCAATTCTAGGAAGAGGATATTTATTTTTAATCATGACCTTATTCAACTGGCGGTAACCTATACATATATACGGGGAACCATCTTTATTTTGCACGAAAAGTACAGGCGCACCCCAGGGAGAAACACTAGGATGGATAAAACCTTTATCTAGAAGATCTTCTACGTTCTCTTTCAACTCTGCTGGAGCCATTATATATGGCAGAATAGAGATGGTATAGGTATCTAGAAACAAATCAATACCAAAATCTATCTCCCTATCAGGTGGTATTCCTGGGAGATCATCCAGAAAAACTTCTGGGAACTAATTCACCACAGGGACATACTAAATAGAAGGTCCTTCGGTATTTGAATCTTTAACCTGAATAAGATGATACAAGAAACCCTTAGAAATGAGTTTACAGGCTTTGAGGTAAGATATAAAGTTCCCTCTAGGTGCTAAGGAATGTCTCTCCCATTCTACTACTGGTTCATTGGGGAAGGAAAAAGTAATGTGTGGGGTTCTACAATTTAG